>PVJL010001514.1:0-258267 GCA_004026885.1 Lyroderma lyra | reverse complement strand
CCAAAATTTATAAAGCAAGTACTTAAAGATCTAAACAGTAAAAATGACAAAAACATAATCATAGTAGGGCACCTAAACACCCTCTTGACAGTCATGGAAGGATCATCCAAACAAAAATAAGTAAGGAAACATTAACTCAAAATGATACATTACAACAACTGGACATAATTGACATTCACTGGACACTGCATTCTATAACACAAGACTACATTCTATTTTAGTGCACATGGAACATTCTCAAGGATAGACCATATTTTGGGACACAAAACTAGTCTCAGCAAATTCAAGAAAATTGAAACCATACAAAGGATATTCTCAGATCACAAAGCCTTGAAATTGGAACTCAACTGAACAGGAAAAAGTAGAGAAAAGCACATATGCATGGAGACTAAACAATATGTTATTAAAAAGTGACTGGTTGAAAAAAGAAATAAAAGAGAAGATGAAAAAATAAAAGAAACTACTAAAAATGAAAATACAACATATCAAAATTATTGAGACTCGGTGAAAGCAGTAATAAGAGGGAAATTTATATTATAACAGGCCTATCTCCAGAAACAAGAAAAAGTACAAGTAAACAACCTAACATCCTGTCTTAAAGAACTAGAAAAAGAAGAATAAAAATATCCCAAGGTCAGCAGAAGGAAGGAAATAATAAAAATTATAGCAAAACTAAATGAAATATGGAACAGAAAAACAGTAGAGAAAGTTAATGCCACCAAGAGTGGACTGCATAAAAAAATCAAGATTGATGAACCCATGGCAAAACTCACTAAAAAGCTAAGAGAAAAAATGCTAAATAACTGGAATTAGAAAGGGAAAAGAAGAAATTACCACTGATACCACAGAATGCAAAGAATCATGAGAAAATATTATGGACTATATGCCACCACATTTAACAACCTTGAAGGAATGGACAAGTTTATAAAAACATAAAGTCAACCTAGACTGAACCAAGAAGAATTAGACAATCTAAATAGACCAATCAGCAGTAAGGAAATGAAAATAATCATCCAAAATCTCCCCAAAGGCAAAAACCCAGGACCAGATGATCTCACTAATGAGTAATCAAACATTCAAAGAGGAATTAATGCCTATTCTCCTCAAACTCTTCCAAAAATTTGAAGAAGAGGCAATTCTTCCCAATTCTTCCCATGAGGCCACCATAACTCTAACACCACAGCCTGGTAAGGATAACATGCAAAAAGAAAACCATAGACCAATATCTCTGGTGAACACAGATGCAAAAATCCTAAACAAAATATTAGCAAATAGAACACAACAATGCATTGAAAAAATTATACACCATGATCAAGTGGTATTTATTCCACAAACACAAGGATGGTTCAACATATACAAATCAATCAATGTGACACATCACATAAACAAACTAAAAGATAAAAAACATATAATCACATCAAATGATGCATAAAAAGCATTTGACAAGATAGAACATCTATTTATGATCAAAACACTTAATAAAATGGGTGTGGAATGAAAGTAACTCAGCATAATGAAGGCCGTATATGACAAACCCTCAGCTAATATTATACTAAATGGGGAGAAGCTGAAGCCTATTCTTCTAAAATCAGGAAGAAGACAGAGATGTCTCCTGTCCTTACTGCTATTCAATATAGTACTGGAAGTTCTAACCAGAGCAAATAAGCAAGAGAAAGGAATAAAAAATATCCAAAGTGGGAGAGAAGACATTAAACTGTCACATTTTGCAGATGACATGATCCTTTACATAAAAAAATTCTAAAAACTCCACCAAAAAACTATTAGAAATAATAAACAAATACACTAAAGTTGCAGGATATAAAATCAATGTACAAAAATCAATTGTATATCTATATACCAACAACGAAACTTCAGAAAAAAAAATGAGTACCTTTTATGATCACAACAACAGCAAATAAATACTTAGGAATAAACTTAACAAAGAACATGAAGGATTTACATACTGAAAACTATGACATTATTAAAAGAAATTGAAGACACAAAGAAATGGAAAGATAATTTTTGTTCATGGATTGAAAAAACCAATATAGTTAAAATGGCTATATTACCCAAAGCAATATACAGATTTAACACAATTCCCATCAAGATCCCACAGACACGCTTTCAAGAAATAGATAAAAGAATCATCAGAAAAGACCCGAATTGCCAAAGCAATCCTACATAAAAAGAATAAGGTTGGAGGCGTCACACTCCTTGACTTCAATCTATACTACAAAACATCAATAATCAAGACAGTTTGGTATTCGCAGAAAAACAGACACACAGACCAATGGAACAGAATAGAAAACCCAGAGATAAACCCACAAATATATGGACAGATGATTTTGGACAAAGGAGTAAAAAAGTATACAACGGGGAAAAGAAAACCTCTTCAGTAAATGGTGCTGGGAAAATTGGAAAATCACATGAAAAAGAATGAATCTGAACTGTGAACTGTAACTATATACAAAAATGAACTCAAAGTGGATTAAAGACCTCCACATAAGACCTGAATAATAAATTGTATAAGAAAACATTGGTACTAAACTTACAGACCTCAGGCTCAAGGAGGGCTTCATGAACCTGACCTCTAAGGCAAGGCAAGTAAAAGCTAAAGTAAATGAATGGGACTATATCAAACTAAAAAGTTTCTGCACCTCAAAAGAAACCATCAACAAAGCAAAGAGACAACCAACTGAATGGGAGAAAATATTTGCAAACAATGCCTCTGATAAGGGGCTAGCATCTAAAATATATAAATGACTTGTACAACTCAACAATATAAAAACAAAAAATCCAATTAAAAAATGGGCAGAGGACCTGTATAGACACTTCTCCCAGGAAGACATAAAAATGGTTACCAGATATATGAAAAAATGCTCAACTTCCCTAGCTATAAAGAAAATGCAAATCCAAACCAAAATGAGATACCACTTCATACCTGTTCAAATGGCTATAATCAACAAGATGAGGAATAACAAGAGTTGGAGAGGGTGTAGAGAAAAAGGAACTCTCATACACTACTGGTGGGAATGCAAACTGGTACACCCACTAGGGAGGATAATTTTTGAGGTTCCTCAAAAAATTAAGAATAGAGTTACCATATGACCCAGCAATCCCACTTCTGGGTATCTACCCGCCAAATTTGAAAATCTGTCTGCAAAGATATATGCACCTGCATGTTTATGTCAGCACTATTTACAGTGGCCAAATCATGGAAACAGCTAAAGTGTCCTTTGATAGATGACTGACTGAAGAAACTGTGGTTAAAAAAAAAAGAAAGAAATTGTGGTACATATACACATAGGAATGTTACTCAGCCATAAGAAAATATGAAGTAGGGCCTTTTACAATAACAAGAACACACCTTGAGACCATCATGCAAAGCAAAATAAGCCAGACAGAAAAAACCAAGAACCATATGATTTCACTCATTTGTGGGACACAAAGCTGAAAGCAGCAAAGAAACCAGAACTAACTCATGGACATAATCAATATATAGTGGTTAATGGTTATCTGAGGGTATGGGGGAAGTGGGGTGGAAGGGAAGAAATGGAGTTTCAAATACATGATGATGGAAAGTGAGCTGACACTGGGTGATGGATACATAACACAACACATAGATGATGTACTGTAGAATCATACACCTGGAAACTATGTACTTTTTACTAACCAGGGTCACCCCAATAAATGTAACAATAAAAAGAAAAGAATGATATCTTGTAGTTTTCAGTGTATACGTCCTTCATGCCTTTCATTAAATTTATTCTGAAGAACTCATACCACCCAACAAAAAACAAGACAAAACAAAACAAAACTCCCAAATAATACAATTAGAAAGTGGGCAGAATGCCTGAACAAACTTCCAAAAACAAAAAAATGGCCAACAGATATATGAAAATATACTCACCTTTACTAGTTATTAGAAAGATGCAAATCAAAACTACAATGAGATACCTCATCACACTTGTTAGAATGACTGTTACCAACAAGGCAAGTAAAAACAATGTTGGAGAGGTTGAGAAGGAAGAGGAACCCTCATACACTGGTGGTGACAATGGCAAAGCCAATACAAAAAACAACATAGAGATTGCTCCAAAAAATTAAAAATGGAGTTTCCATATGACTCAGAAATCCAAAGTTATCTATCCAAAAATTGTTTAAATATTTATTTGTAAAAATATATGTACATCTATGTATATAGTAGCATTATTCACAATTGCCAAGATATGGAAACAACTGATGTATTCTTTAATAGGTGATTGAATAAAGAAAATATTGAACATGTAATATATAATGTATAATACATAATATATAACATGATATATGGTAAATGATATATATTATAATAAATGTAAAATTATATATGATACATATGAGATATGTGATACATAATATGTAATGTGTAATTTGTAATATGTAATATATAGTGTAATATATGATATATGCTATATATACAGGGTGCCAAAAAATGTATACACATTTTAAGAAAGGAAAAATCTGTGTTAAAATTGTAATACTCAGTATATACCGATAACAAAAGATGAACACATCATGTATTCTACAATTATAAAAGGTGCTCAAAGTGGTTACCATCAATATTTATGTAATACATAGATAACATCTTTTAAATATATATACCTTTTGTTGACACCCTAGTATACGTATATACATACAATTGAATACTAGTTAGCCATAAGAAAAAATAAAATGCTGACATTTATGACAACATAGGTGGGTTTTGAGAATATCATGCTAAGCAAAATAAGTCAGACAGAAAAAGTCAAGAACCATATAATTTCACTCATAACATGGGATGTGAAACTGCAAGCAACAAATGAACAAACAACAACTCATAGACACAGACATTAGTTAGGTGGTTACCAGAGGGAAAGGAGAATTCGGGGGAGAGGTATAATAGGTGAAAGGAGGTCAAATATATAGTGACAAAAGAAGATTTGACTTTGAATGGTGAACACACATCTATAATACACATGATATATTATGGAATTATTACTTGAAACCTACATAATTTTAATTACCCAATGTTATCCCAATAAACTTAATAAAATTGAAAAAATTAAAGAGTTAAAAAACTTTCAGAGCAGATTTTTAAAAATACATGTAGATGCTGCCATATATATTCATGGAGATAATTAAGTAGATAAATGACTGAATACACACACACACACACACACACACACACACACACACATTCTTACATACATGTGTACCAGTATACATAGAGACACACACACATAGGTACATACGTATACAAACATAATAGACTATTTCTCAATGGCTTCTTTAAATTATTGTCTCAAAGAATCACTTGGATAGATACAGAGGGAATTAAATAAATATAGGTGAACAGCATTGTATTTGTGTTGCTCTGATGGAGAAATTTTATTGCAGCTAAATTTTTAGAGTGCAAAATCCTTAAGCTTCCAATTGCTTTCTCAATCCCCTGGTTTTTAACAGGGTTAACAGCCATGCTATGAAAAATTAGAGAAATATATTGTAGTCTTTAGAGACAAGTTCAGAGTTTACAAAAATAAAATAAATCCCGAAGTTAACATTAGAAAATAGACGTGAGACAATATTATTCTCTGCTTTCACAATTTCACCCCTTGTCTGTTTCCATTATTCATACATTTTTTACTTTCTTCTTGTTTCTTTTTGCAAATCTAAGCTGCAAAGGAGTATCCATAAACTATACTACCATTTTTCAAAATGGGATGCATGCTAATTTATGAGTTACAACTAAGATGCTTTTGAATAATAAATCCAACTCTTAAATAAAAAGTTTACCTTCATCATTCACTGGTAATATTTATACATACATACATATATATTATATATTGTTCATTCTCTTGAGCCTCATTTCAGATGTAGAATGTTAATTTATATCAGTAACCATGAACTCTAGTATTATGATACCAAACATATACACACACACACGCACCTGAAACACCTAATGGGACAGTAGAGCTGATACACTGAACATGAAGACAAGAGCTGAAATCTAATGTCCTGTTTTAGAAGCACCTTCAAATCAATGTGCATAGTCCTCAAAAACAAAACAAAACAAAACAAAAAAAAACAGTTGCTGAATACATAGCCTGTTTTCCAAATGTAGGCTTGAAAGAAATTTATTCTGTTTATTATATGTGAGTGGAACATTGTATGGGGTCATGGAAAGATATCTCTTATAGTTTCTAGAGCATAAATGCACTATGAGAATTATTCAACTTTTTTTTTAGAGTCACCCTTAATGCTTATAGCATGTACTGTTATGTTAGTGTGCAATTCAGTAATGGAAAAAATTAGTTTAAATACGTGTTTGATATAATTTCAACAGTTAATAAACTGATAATATTTTTCCACTAATGTTTTCTTACCAGCAAACTAAAGGTAAACTTCTGAAGATCAGGGCAGATACCTTAAAGAAAATCTTTGTATGCAAATTGTGTTTGGATGAATATTTACATTAAATGCCATAGTACTTTCATATAGTTTGGGCAAGTCATTATCAATACTATTTCTCAGTTTTTGGAGAGAAGAGATTTTGAAGACATATTTTCTGTTAATAATCTGGCAACCACATGGCACATCTTACTCTCCTGCCTGGTCCCAATATGCAGACATTCAACCACTTGCTTTCATTGCTACATAGAACACATAATGCAACACATAAATAATGTGTTAACCAATGTCACCCCAATTAAGCCTAACAATACAAAAAAAGAAATATTATAATTTTGCAGATTAAGAATGTAAGACTAAAAACTATGTTTCTTAAAAATTAATAAATCCAATAAACAATGCAGTTAAGGAAAAACAAAACAAAACATGCTTTCTGCAATTCCAGCTAGATACTCATTTCCCTACAACACGGGCAAAAGCAAAATTCCACAGGAATGATGTAAGGAGACTGAATGAGTGAGAACATGTGAGCTGGAACTTAAAAAAAAAAACAGAAGGAATAGCAACTAATAATTTGACAGAAAAAGGAGGGAAAACATCTCAGGTGGAAGCAATGCCATTGAATGAAATATTGGAAATGTTGCCTGATAGTCTGGAGTCCAACTTTATCTAAGTAATGAAGAGATTTAAACTAGATCTCTGATTCTAGTAAGTAGTATCAACAGTACACAATGGTATTGTAAGGATTATGTAGATAGCATTCTTTTGAAATATCAACTTTAATCAAAGATCTGAGAGGAGATATACAATAACATCATTCATTTATATATTAATACATCCAAAATGTATGTATTAATCATTTAATCTTTGCCAAATATGATGCTACATCCTGGGGATAGAGCAATGAACCAAGTCATTGTCTTCATTGAACTTCTGTTCATGTGAGTATTTGTGTGTAGTGTGTGTGTTTGTGCATGCAAACAAACATGCTTTCTGTCTATTGAGGGTGAAAAAAAGGTGAATATATAATTTTGAATCAGAAAGGAAAAAATGATAGATGTATATTTTGAGTCACCAATTCTTGGTACTGGGAAAGTATAAAACATTTTGGGCTTGTGAATGGATGATCATAGATGTACCACAGAAAGTTAATTCTGTGACAATGTGCAATGTCAACAGTTAGGTTAGATTGTGGACTATTACAGACTTATAAAGGAGAAGATTTGAGATTGAAATGCCATGCTTGTCCGAGCAGCAGAGTTGTATTAAGAGGCAAAAATAACATCTGATGTTATTTTGCCGGAATTTAGACATCAAGAGCAGTGTTGGTAAGGGAATTAACTCAAACAGTATGCTATTTTTTATTTTTGCCTCATTCCTAGAATGGGCTGATATATTTTTTGTTGTATCCCCTGAGAGCTTTACACTCATTTAATGTAAGGTAGAGAAAATTGTCAAGAAAAGTTAACTAGATCGTACATTCCAGAAAGATCAAGTCAGTTGTGCACTGAGTAGAGGCTGGTAGACTTGACAATTACATTATTGTCAATGACCTTGAGAAGAGAAATTTTTAATAAAATTATGAAATATGCTTTGCAAAACAAACCTATTTTTTCTACTCCCCATCCAATGACTATCCCATCAGTTTTCTAACTACCATTGGTTTTTGATATGTACTAAGAATTCAGAAATGGTTTAATGAATGAATAAGGATTGCATGTGAAAAACTAGGAAAAATGAATAGATCATACAATCTCTAGGACAAGTTAGTAAATAAAGGTATAATTAACTCAAAGATATAGATTAGTTTACAGTTTTTAAAGGTTATCTTAGGTAAAGAAAAGGTTGTTTTGGGAACTAGAAAAACTTGACTATAAATGTAGCCCTCGGAAAAGAGCAATGCAAGAGAATTGGGGAGGTACAGTGTGAGAGAATGGAGGAAAGAACTGAATGAGGGCACAGGACACAAGAGGATACAATCTTAAGAAGAAAGAGGGAAGTTTCTCATATTTTTGGAAACTTCATGTTTTTTTTAGAGCAGATTTTAAATTCACAGCAAAATTGAGAAGAAAGGCTACATTTGCATAGCCACCCTCGTTATCAGTATCACTGACTAATTTTGTACATTTGTCACAACTAATGAACCTACATTGATATGTCATAATCACCCAAAGTCCATAATTTACCTTAGGGTTAATTCTTGGTATTATACACTCTATCTGCTTAAACAAATATATGATGACATATACCCATTAATATAATATACCATGTATTTTCATTGCCCTAAAAATTTTGGAACTCTGCTCTTATTTTTATTTCTAGTGTTACACTGATTATAATGAAATAAGAAAGCCAAGGTTTCCAAAAGGCTTTTCAAATATTTTTAACATTATTAAGATTTTTTTTTTAGTCAAAAAGCAGACTGAGTTTCAAGGTAATCAGGCCAATCAAACCTCAGAGCCATGTACCCAGGGAGATCCGTAAATTTCTCTTAAGGGAAATTTTTAATGACAAGACAGATAGCCATCTGATAGACCCCATTTGTTTCGATTGCTTCTGCACTGCTGGAAAAGGTGACTTTGAGATTGCTTCCAGCACTACATTTTTATGATTCAATGATTCATTTAAACCATCAGTGCTAACTATAGAATAATAATTCAAGGAAATCATAAAATCAGGTCCCCGGGTTACAGTCAATTTATGTGGTGTCTAACGTTTCAAACAAATAGCTTTTATTACAATTATGAGCATACACATTATAAAACTAGACAATGCTTATACTTTATTTGAACCTAAATATGATAGTCTCAATTTCTTATCTAATAAGATATGTGATTTCTAATTATTTGTTTACCCTGTCAGAACTGTGAAATTAGTCTATATCATTCATGATAACATTTGTAGTACGTGCTAAAATGTTAGAAAGGAAATCGTTTGTGTAACATATTTTGGGGTGGTTATTTCAATTTTATGCAATATCTATTGTATGTAGTGCTTTTTATTTGATAGTTCCTCCCCTTATTTAAATATGTAGGTAATCATAAAATGAGTATTTATATAGAGTCCGCACTATTTTTTATTTATTTACAAGGTAGAGAGCTGTAATGAATTTATTTTTGCTAGTGATTTTCAAGGCTGAAACAGTAATAACTTTTATCATCTTATAGTATCTTCTAAAATTGTTAATGGAAGAGGCCAATGATAAGGTCCATTATTCTTTACTGCTTTAAGTTAATTGACCCAGCATAACTACTATAGTGCAAAGTAGTACACAGCATATCTTATTGCCTAAAAGCTTAAATCCATAATAATATACTCATTATAAGAATTTTCAGTATAGATTTTAAAGAAAAAAGCATAATAATTTTAAGTGTACTTTACATAGTCAACAATTCATGTATTTTATTTAAAATGCCAAATTGACAGCAAAAAAAATTTTTTTCTAGTTTATGCCAAAATATTGCTCCTCAAACCTATAATGTGCAGATGGGTTACACAGTAGCATATTGAAAACAGAGATGAGAGATATAATAAAATGGTACATCCTGAGTCCTTGTTCCTAACTAAAGATTCTTCTGGCTTATCACTGAGTAACCTGAGCTCTATTTTATAATAATTGATATCATCTCTTGTTGCTTTTGCTAATTGAACTTGAACTCTGGGACACTTAGAAACTGTCCCTTACTCTAGCAAATATCCAAACCATGCTTTACCTCATTTCTCACTCTCCATTCTAATGTCTAAAGTTCTGTACCTATTTCATTTATTTCCCTGGTCCATCTAACATGTAATAAGACTATGAGCCAGAATGAACTACATGCCATATGAAAATCAGTCCTAAGCAGTTAGAATTACCTTTGCTTAATTAACAATTTTTTGACTCAGAAACTAAACCTACCCTAGTTCTTACAGATAAACCTTTTAAAAATATTTTAATGATAATACTAATATATAATCACTGTTAAAAAAAATGAAACACTACAGAAAGATATAAATTAAAAAGTCAAAGACAGTCTATACAGCTGACTCCCCTGAAGTAACCACTTTTGCTTATTTGGGATGCTACTGGAAGTCCATTAACTCTAAGTAATGTTACAGGTAGTACTATTTTCCCTTTAGTCAATGTGAGGCAATAACTATGGACTTTGCTTTGAAACATGAAGACTTAATTTTCTATTTTGTGCTTCAGGGAACTGCAATACAAAGGTTTGGATGACAGATGACTAACAAAAATAACGAAACACTATTTTAAATAGAGCTTGATTTTCTGCATGTTAAGGAAAATATCCCATATGTAAGAATAAAGAGGATTCCTGCTGAGGATATAGAAAATGACAAGAGAAAGTAGGTCCCATTCCAACAAAAGCAAATTGGAAAGTTTATAAAATATTTGAAAGCCTCAAAGTGCTGAAATAACATAATGAGCTGAATTAGAGGTAGTGACAAACTCTTCCTTGAAGAGACAGGGTCCAGGTTGGATCACTTTGCCAAAGCAGTGGAGAGAGCAAGAGGCTACCATATAGAGTAAGGAGCTAAATTTTTAATAAATTCTTAAATTCTTAAATGAGGATTAGCTAGATTGATTGTTTTAAATTCCTGTAAATCCTGGAAATAAGAGATATTTGCCCCTACTCACCCACTCTTTTTCATAAGTTTTTCTGGAATGTTCAGGGGGAAATTTTTGAGTAAGTCAAAGAAATAGAGATAAACCACCTCAGAATAACAGAGACACAGTTCCTGATGGAACTATGATGGAAGAGCTGGGGAATTTAGAGACCACTAACCACCCTTAAACTCTGGGCTAGTTACTGAAAATGACTGTGAAATAGCTGCATCTGTCTCTACAAAAGAGGTATGAAAACAAACCAACCAACCAACAAACAAACAAAATTTCTCAGATAATCAGGCACTCAGGGCTTGCATAAGTTTGTGGAAAGAGAAGGAAATCTGAGAGATACCTTTACATACCTGGAGTCTTAGGCTGAGCACCACAAAACATCTGCATATCACCAGAGATGGGGCAAGGCACAGACAGAATGCTCCTCCCAATTGGGGAAAGCATAGGGACTGCTGAAGTCTGATGGCGAATAATATTTTTATAAAATTCTGTTGAGTCACTCCAAGTAAAACACAAGGTTACAGTAAATAAATACACAAAGAATGAGGAAAGATATTTGAAACACAAAGAACTCATGTGGAAAAATTTCATATCATGTGGAAGATTCCACCCATAGGTAAGGAAAAGTCAAACAATACAACAGTAACAATGAATAGGTAACAATGAAATGAAATAATGATGATTATTTATTTTTATTGATTTTCATTTTTGTTTGGAAACTCCCATGGTGAGATTTCATGGCTTATATGTTAACTTCCCATATCTATTTATCTATATATATAGTTTTTTTTTCTTTTTTACCTTTTGTTCTATACCCTAGAAAACTTTTTATTCTTTATCTCCCTGAACACAAATTTATTCAGCATAAATTTTATTTATTTGACTTTTTACTTTGTTTTATTTCAGAAATAATGTTTCAAATTCAAAAACTGCAAATATTTTGTTTTGTTTGCCCATTTTAAAAATCACTCTTCTTATTTAGTAGAATGTAAAATTAGTATATTGAAATAAACTTAGATGTTTAGCAGGATACTTTCTCACAATCATCTGAGAAAGTAAGTAATCATTAGGCCTGCACAGTTCCTACTCACAGGAACATCTCCAGTATATTTTTCACCACTGAGGTTCTTACTCAAATTTTCAATTCCAAACTTTCTAACTATATTATTAGTGCCTAGTTTCTCAAGGACTGTATTGGAATTTGTATGATTTGTTGAAATCCCATGTATCTCCAAGTCTGTAGCTTCCAAAATTACCAGGGTACTTAATTGAGGAAACTTTTTCAAATACATATTTAATTGAAAAAAATTTTAAATATTTTGTAGAATTCTTTCCTTACTTTCTCTACCATTTTTTTCTTTTAACAAGACAATATGACAATCCAGCAAACTGGTGAGACAGTTTTTTGACAAACAAAACATTGTATTTTTCTCTGGAAAAATCTATCCCTTCACATTGGTCACAATATTTATGGACTTAAAACTCTTCTATGTTATGTGTTATTATCTAACACATTAATAAGTACGAGAATAGTATTAATCTTCATTTATTCAACCATCATTAATTAACCATTTACTATTTTCAAAGTACTGTGTTAGGCACTGTGTACTAACAGATTAATAAGAAAGAATATATCCTACCTTTTGATGTATACACTCTAGTAGGGAGACAGATATCAGACAAGGATACAGATAAATGCACAGAACTGTAATGTGTCAGTAAAAATAAGAAAAAGTGAACTAGCAGAGCAATGTTTTCTTTCAGCTCACCCATAATATATAGTTCAAAATGCTGTTAACTTTTTGAACAAACCTAACCATCTTCACTAGGTCAAAATTTTGTTTTTGTTATACTTAGTAATCATAAAAGAATTCCTGAGAATCTCTTTTAATATTGACATATATCTTTGAGTGTGCAAAAATATAGAGCAGTATTTGATTTTTAAAGAAAAATATTACATATTGTTTTTCTATGAAACATAGTACATTAAACATATTATCCAATAAAAAGAGAAATTATGCTAATTTCTATTAGTAGATCATTTTAAATAAAGATATGGAGAGGTCAAAAGTAAAAAAATGGGTAAGTTATAATTTATAAAATATATAAAAAAGATATAGCTAAATATGAGATAATTGGAGCACTATTTTCATCTGAGAAAAGTAGACTTTAGAATGAGGAATATTATAGGAATGAAAAGAACATTTTTAATGTGAAGAAGAAAATCTATCAAGGCTATTTAATACTCTAAATGTCCAAAAATGTGGAAAAACAAAACAAAACAATACTGTAGACCAAAGGAAAGGAAAAACTGTTTCTTCTCATAACACTCAACAGAACTCCTCACTTTTGACATCAGATGCGTAGGATTCTTCCACACCAAGCAATTCTCCATCTCTCCAGACACCAACTTGGCTTCCTGCAGTTCAGTTCTGACACTATCTACCTAGAGTTAGCATCAGGTCCCACAAGTTAAGGACTCAGTCTTACAAGATTGTCTCCACTTTAGGTGACATAAGTTCCAGTTTGTCACCTGTATGTCTGACTTTCTCAGGACCCGCTCCTTGGTTCAATAATTTGTAAGAACAGCTCAAAAAACTCAGGGAAACACTTAACGTTTATTAGCCCATTATATCAGTATAATAAAGAATACATATGAACACTTAAAAGCAGAGTATTCTCAGGCTGTGCTTACACAGAGATGGCAGAAAAGGAATTTGGAAAGATTTGAAGCATGAAATCATCTTGCCTCTCTGTTGTTGGAGGGCAGTTACGTGAGCATGAAAAGAAATGTGAGCAGCCTCTAGGAGTAATGACCAGATTCCAGTTGTTTGGCAGCAAGGAAACCTGGATCTCAGCTCTACAATCACAAGGAACTGAATTTGGACATCTTAATGTTGGCCTTGTAAGATCTTAATATTAAGCAGATGACCGAGTTTAGCTATGCTGTACTTAACTTCTGATTAGCTGAACTATGAGATAAAAAGGTATTGTTTGATGCTACTACATTTATGGCAATTTGTTATGACAGCAATAAAACTTGAATACATTTGCGAAACTAACTCAGCAAAAACTAACTGAATTGATGAGTAGACCTATATCAATTAAATAAATGTAACTCATAGTGTAAAGTGTTTTCACAATGAAACACTACGTCCAGATAGTTATACTGGTAGATTCTGTCGAATTTTTAAGAAAGAAACAATGCCATTGTTATACTATCTTTTTCAGAAAGGAAGAGGGATATTACAATAATTCATTTTGTTAGGCCATTATTACCTTAAACCTAAACCAGAAATAAAAATTACACTATTAAAATAAATGGCATAACATCTCCCATGATCCTTTATGCAAAATGTTAATATAATATGTGATATATTAGCATATAAATATTATAATAATATAACATGCAGTAATATATTAGCATATCAAATCCAATGATGTATGATAGTCTATGCTTAAAGAAAATTTTTTCTAGAAATATGAAACATACATAACTTTTAGAAACAAGTCAATGTGTTTATTCATATTAAAAGAGTAAAGGACAAACTGTGCTCTAAGGTACTACCACATCTCACTGAGACTATTGGATAGCATACCAACTCAACTGTTACTCCTGCCCTTTCCCTGTACAATTTAATATTTTAAAAAATGTTAGTTAAATCTTGTCATATGCCTACTCAGACCTCTAATGAATTTCCATTATACTCAGGAAAGGGGGATCTAAATTCTTAATGTTATAATACCTCAACATTATTTGGTCTCACTCTTTTATTTAGGACCCCATCTCTGACTATTTACTCCACTCAAGCAACACTACATTTTTGTTTTACTCTTTGAATGTGCCTAGCACAGAACTGCTTGGGGACTTGTAGATTTGTCTACCATCTGCTGGATTGCTCTTTCTTCAGACCTATGCATGACTTGCTTGGTCACTTGATTCAGATTTGCTCTCTTGTGGCATCATGTCTGAGGAGTCTTTTCCAATCACCCAATCTGAAAACTTCCCCTCTGAAAAATTTCCCCTTACATAGTTTTGTGTTTTATTGTGATAGTTATCATAATACCTCAACATACATTTTTATTTATTTTCTTCAAGCACAGAAATTTTATCTGTATGTTCACAATTTTTAGTACCTACAAAAGGGTCTGGCACAAACTAGAACATAAATATATTTTATTGAATGACAGAATAAATAAATTAATATGGTGATGGTTACTGTTATCCCCTGCTAATGATCTCTATATTTTTCTGTTTAAATTCATTTTATCATTTCTTTTTGTTCCTAAATTCATGCTTTATAAATGGATAATGCCTTAGCATCAGGAAAGATGAAAAAAAGTTATGCCTGAAGAAGGTCATTTATATAAAATATAAACTTTGTTGAAAATCATAACACTTCAAGTACAATTGTAATGTGGAAAAAAATAATGAATCCAGGGGAATTTCAGGACAATGAAAGTATTTTATATGGTATTACAATGGTGGATATATGCATAATACATTTGTCAAAATCTGTAGAATGTGCAAAAGTGAAAATGAATCCTAATAAAAACTATAGACTGTGGGTAATAACGATATGTCAATGTAGATTCATTGATTGCACCACATGCACCACTTTGGCGAAAGCTTTTGATAATGAAGAAGGCTGTGCATGTGGAGAGTTAGGAGGCATATGGAAACTATACATTCTGTTGTAATTTGCTGTGAGCCTAAGATTACTGTAAAAAACAAAGTCTATTAAGAAGAAGAGCAGATCCTTCGATTTACTTGAGAATTCAGTATACTTGACAAATATTGAGAAACAATGTTTTAAAAACATTAAAAATTATTCTATGGAGTCTAATACTGTGGTCTTTGAAGTGAGAAGGCACTTCAAAGTATTTGGTCCAATTCTTAAGGTTATTTTTTTAACTATTCTATTCTAAGGGATTTTAAATTATCATGGGCATCAACAAATGATTCAGACAATAATTTATAATGAACACATTAATTTGCGAGTAGTTCTTACATATAGCTCATGCATCTTGTACATTATTCCCCATTCATCTTTTCTTAGTGATCACAAAGCATTATTTCTCTTAACCAACACTAGCCTATGACCAGAACTGAAATACTAGTATCTGACATTGAATCAAATAATGTTTAATTTTTCATTAAAAGCTCTAGCAATAATATTTTAAAACATTCAATGAAAGCATGCATGCCATGAAATACTAGAAATGAATTAAATGTTCGAAAGCCTTGTATGGAACCTAAGGAAATGTTCCCTTTTGAGTTGTGATAGAAAGGAAGAGTTCACCCATATTGAACAATGGTTTGTCAGTATCAACTTTATATGTTATTCCAAAATTAGATAGTTTATGTAGTTTTACAGCTTTATCTGACATTTTACAAAACCAACAAATTTTGAAAACTTTTAGTATTTTAGAATAACTATCTGAAAGTAAAGCTTGATTTGACTTGAACTCATTTGCTAGAATACCTGAACTGAACTGGTATGTAGCAGGCTAATTAATTATAATCTTAATTTACCATTCTTATTGTGAATATGTATGTTTCCCTAAAAATGTAATAATATGGTTAAAGAATGCTACCCTAGACCCAACTGAAAGTTATTATAAAATATATTACATATACACTGTACTGATGTTTGTATAACCTTGTAATTTCCAAAATCTAAAAGGCTCTGGCTTCGATGACTTTGGAGGAGAAATTGTCAACTCAAACATCCTTATAAAATAAATCTTGAATAATATAGATGGGTGTTCATTACAAAGTAATGAGTTTAAACAAATACCTGGCATATAACAATTGTTAAATAATTGTTAACTATTAAAAATGGTACTACCTTATGATTTAGCAATTCCAGTCCTGGGTATTTATCTAGAAAAACTTAAAGCACTAATTTGAAAAATTATATGCACCACTATGTTTATTGCAGCATTATTCACAACAGCCAAGATACGGAAACAGCTTATATGCATATCAATAGATGATGTATAAAGCAGCTTTAATACATTTACACAGTGGAGTATTACTAGGCCATAAAAAAGAATAAAATCTTCTGCAACAACATGAATGGAACTAGAAGATGTCATGCTACGCAAAATAAGTCAGACTGAGAAAGTCAACTACCATATGATCTCACTTATCTGAAGAACATAATAAATGAACAATCAAAATAGAAAAAAAATACCTCATGGACACAGATAAAAGTTTAGTGGGTAACAGAGGGAACAGGGATAGTAGAGGGGGTGGGGAAAGAGAAAGCAGGATTAAAATATATGGTGATGGAAGGGGTACTTACACTGGGTGATGAGAACATAATGTAACACATAGACAATGAAGAACTATACACCTGGAACCTACGTAATTTTGCTGACCAATGTCATCCCAATAGATTTAATTAAAAACAATTGTTTATTATTGTTTAACCTGAAATATTGATCTCTCAACCACAAAATATGAGAGTTTGTTAGTTAGAAATCAAATAGGCCATCTAATATTCAACGTGTCAAAAACTGAGCTAAATCTACTCCTGCCACCAAAACAAAAAGACAAAGCTTATGCCTGCATGTTTTCCCATCCCAACTAATTTTTTGCAAATCTAGTCTTCCAGTTAATCAGATCCAAAACCTTGGTACCATCCTTGATATGCTGTTCGCTTTAGAATACAAAGCATGCTAGCATCAGAAAATCCCCTCCAAACCCAACCTCACATAGTTTTTAAAGGAAGAAAAAATTAGTTTGCAAATTTATCCTAGCTTCTGAAAGGCTGAGTGAGATAAAGGTAGATAAATGTTCACTCATTTGGGCAAGTCTTTTGTTGTTGACTATAGGAGAGGTAGAAGCCGGTTGGTAATGGATTTAATAGCAAATGCAGCTGTAGTTGTTGGGGCCAGTGGAAGCGATGTTGAGTCAAAGGAAGGGTTTTTCAGTTTTGTTTATTGCTTTATTATTAGGGGTTGATTTTAAGTGGGATAATAGATCACAGTTTAATGCTGATATGGATAACCTAGAAACAGTTTGATGAACTTCTGAAGAGACAGGATTAACAAAATCATGAGACTTTGAGAATGGTATAAAGGATGAGATTTAAGCAAAAGTAGAGGACATATTTTTTTTTTTTCACATAAAAAAGGTTTTACTATTATAAGAGTAGGAAAGAAAAAGAAAAATGAAGTCAACACATATACAGGTTTGTAAATTCATCTGTATACATGAATGAATGAAAGGCTGTACATCTCATTCATGTATTTGTGTTAGATATAGACAAATGTTTTTTTCTCTGCTATTGGCATAATTCTATTACATTAGATTTTATTAAGAAGTTTCCTTTGCTTTTAAAATCTTGTACTTTATCAGTAACTTTATTTGGCAAAAGTAAATTATCATTTTCAATAGTTAAATCAACCCTTAAGTCAAAATGTTCTTTTATTAAATTATTGTACATTGTATAGTTCCTTATAGAGTGAAAAGTATACTACCAGAATTTGGTATTACATTTCAACTTTTGATGGATTTTATTTTTCACAAAATTTCTTCATTGTTAAAAATTTGGTATTGAAATATTTCTCTCAGTTAAAAAACATACTTTAAATAAAGTAATCTCACTTGTTTTAACAAAAATAAATTATTTTTTCTAATATAAATGTTATTTGAATAATTAGTGTTGGGTATTATATTAATAGTTTAATGAGAGAAATCAAATTTTTATTACTAAAAAGTATATATTTTTATTGAAAGATGAGAATTTTAAGGCACTTTTATTTGAACTACCTGAGAAATTTCATAATAGCTTTGATAAAGTAGAACACTGCTACTTTAGAATAAAGTTTAAAGAAATACACTTGTGATAATTTCAAAACAATATTTGACCCTCTTTTAATTTCAGGGTAGCAAATGATGTTTGACCTTCTTTTAATTGCTACCTCTTCAATTCCTCTATTGCAAAGATTATCACCAACACATTGACAGATCATATAAAATATCTACCAATGATTTGTTACCAGGTTAGTAACTATTGAAGTTTTTTCTTTACATGATGTAACAAGCAATTTACACTTCGGGGGTTTTAGTCCATTCCATAAATTTATGTATTCATTTCATGATTTAGAGAGATACAGAGTTCCCCAAATATATGTTATTGAGATCATTTTTATTTTTCTTTGTATACAGCTCATAGTCTACCACTACTATGTTTAAATAATGATAAATTGTTACATAATTTCAATAAGATAAAGAAAAAACGTTCAGGGCACATAATAGGTATATTCAATTATTTCATTTCTCACATATAAATCATGAATCTAGGACTGGCCTAAATTGTAATACAAAAAAGTGTCATATTTAATCACATTAAAAAATGTATATTCTCAATAATGAACTTATTTAAAAAACACTTAAAATTCCAAAGAGCTGACTAAGTGAACAAATTAAAATCACTTTGCCTGGGATATTTAGGATAAGATATATAACAGTTTACCTCTCAAGCACTCAGTATATAATTCTTCAAAATTCTGAAATAAGACATTATTATTTTGAATATTTAGTATAAGCTTGGCTCAAGTATTAGACTTTGGGATGATGCAGAGCAGAACACAAATTAATTCATGTCTGCCAAGTATTTGTTAAATAAATATTCTTAGTAAATATATTTATCTCACGTGCATCAGGGGAAACTGTATCATAACAAATAAAGTCATTAAGTATAAGGATCTTTATTCCTGAATGCTGGCTTTTATACAGGCTATTATATTTAAAAAATTAAGATCCACTAAAATACATAACATCCTCATATGTGGATAAAAGTTCAATCTTGTTCATGTCAAATAAAACTGATATTGGGGACTCACAAAATTCATTAATTAAGTGAAATAAAATACATACTTTCAATAACCTATTGGAGTCTTTTAATGAGGTATGATGGTACCCATTAAAAATATATGGTATAGCAGTTGAACATTGTTAATACCTGGCCCGACGCAGTGTCTTTATTCTCATAAGCCTGGCAGTGGTCACAATCCAGAATAGAATAAGCTACATCCTGGTGTCAACTACAATTCATTGGCCAAAATCCACATTTAAACATATCTCACATCCTTCTTTTTGGTGCTTTTCTCACCCCTTAGAATTCTTACCTTGACACTCATATCTTGTTTTTGGTACTTTCCTCCATGATAAGTTACAATGACAACATTTTGTCAGTTGCTTCTGGGGTCTCCAAGTTGGTGCCTCATCTAGTACAGTCTGAGCCAAATATCTTGTCCCCACATATAGGACTTCTTGGTATTTCTATAGGTAGGCTAACCAGACATACTATTTTAAACAAGACAGAAAACAATGGTACTGACCCATTTCAAATGGTACCTATGGTCAGGGTACTGAAACCCTGAATTAGCCCAGTGAAACTAGGCTGACCATGTACGATTTGAACAGAGGATAGTATTGTTGTTTTCTGTCCTGTTTAAAATGCTACCTCTGGTCAGTCTATCTATAGGACAGATAATGGAACAATGGAATAACTTAAAATGTTGTGACCTTTTAAGTCCTTTGGAGGCCATTACTTAATTACAGGGCTAGGAAAGATCTGGAAGATACTTCATTTTCACTGTATCTTATTATCACTGTGTTAAATACAAAATTACATTACTCAAAAATTATATCTATATCTCTATCATCTATCTATCTATCTATTTAATATCTATCTATTTTACTTATTGATCAACTATACACAGCTGCCATGGACTCTGGAACTAGGCATGGTCCATATTATGTATATTTCTACTGGAAAGGATTATATGTAACATATTTCAGTCTCTGAAGTCTTTTTTATTCCAGTTCAGAGCTTTATGGAACCCTGAAATAATGTTTTCAGAAAGACTAAAGTATTTTATGTTTTACTTTGTCAGAAAAGGGAGGCAAGACTGTAAATATTTTGGAAGGTGTAATCAGGAATTTCTCTCCAAAATGATTCTCAGCAACTTAGTAGATTGTTTGAGTCTTGTGTCCTAACGTGGACAGATCTAAATAACACCATGACTCTCCACCTCTTTAATGGCTATGGTGTTACTCAGTGACCAAGCTTTTAAGAGCTGACACAGAATTTAACTTCGAAAAATAGCAGATTTAGACAATGCAATAAATAAACTCATGAGGAAAGTAGTTGTATACATGTATATGCATGTGTCTGGTAAAAGTTTTTTCCAAAAAATTTTTTCAAAACTTATTAGTATAGGCTCACATAATTTTCAAGGTACACACTTATCTTTTATAAAATACTATATGAAATATAACCTTTTAATGTTAGAAATAAGTTACATCGAAAAAACTAAAGGTATTGCAAATATTGTGTTGGTATATATTCTATTGTCCTTCAAAAATTTATTTCTTATTCAGCAGTTCATCTCTAAGCCAGAATTTTTAAATTTTAACAGAATCACAAACTCTTTAAATTTTATTCCCAGAAGGAAAATCACATATCTGTAAACAGAATATTTTGCATATAATTTTAGTGCAATTTGACCTGCCTGAAGTTCAACTTTGCTCTGAGAAGAGCAAATAGGTTTTTCTCTCCTCAATATGTACCTTTCAAGCCACTCATAAAGAGAGACTTCTCCTGTGAATAAAAGGCAAAATAAAGTTCTCAAAGACACAAAATAATTCACCTCAGTAGAGGTTAGGGTCCTATTAATATCTCTATTTCATCCAGTGAAATAGGCGAACAGGTAAAGAAATACCCTGATTTCTCTGTTTGGAGCTTACAGATGTCTCCTGCTTGGATACAGTATCTCTACAGACGATCATGCAGAAATCAAGGTGGATCTAGCTAAATGGCATGTAACTTGCATTCATTGATGTACATGACCTAGTTAAGGAGGGTAAATTGGAATTTTAACATATTCTACTAAAAGAGTGTGCATTTATCTGGATTGCCCACTCTTGGGATCCTGGCAGAAGGCGTGATAGCTATTTGAGGGATCACAACACTGACTATATCTTTCTTTAATCCTGATTAACTGTCGATGTTGCTCCTGTTTTAGTTCTGACTAGTCACTTTTCCCAAGGATAAAATCTTATATTTTTTGGCTAGGGTCCTATTTCATCATGGGTGAGTAATCAAAAATTAGGTTAATATTACACATTCTATTAGCTGGATAATCAGAAGTGCCTACTTTAACAGGGAAGCTTCCAATTAGGCATTTCAGATGTTATAATTTATCCCACATTCACATTTATCACAGATCCTTAAGATCTTTCTGCTGATTTCACACCTCTGGGATGGCATGTTTCTAGATTACTTCTGTTTTTAAGAAATCAGCCATTTAAATCCCAGAGACTAAGAACACTGTTAGTGAGATTTTTGGCTAAATAAAACAGGTGTTTCTGCATCACAAAAGTTGGCTATAATTGTTCTCCTCATTTTGATGGTAGATCACCTAAAATATCTGATATATCTTCTTCCCTGGATTTTGTCATCTTTAGAAACAGAAATAAATGCTCCTAAGATAATTGATGGTAGTCAAGAGTAGAGTCTGTCATGCAAATTCAAACTGGGACATGGCCCAAGCCTTTGGCTTCAATTTTAAGAATGTTTAAATCAATTGATTGTGACTTTTTAATAAGATAACAAGACATTAACTATTAAAAATTTTAATTACTAAGAGATTTTTAACATGAAAATCAAATATAATTGCAAATGGGTATTATAAGAAAATCACTTAAAATTTAGTTAATGTAATATGGATCACAATGTCCAGTTAAAGAGTAACTTTATAATGTAAGTTGCATTTGTTTAAGATTTAATAATAATATTTTTGATGCAGAATTTTCTCTCCTTTATGTTTAATTCAGGGCTCTTTAAAAACTGTGATTTAAGGCTTTTTCGTTTGAACCGCTTACTCACCGTGTCTTAGTGTTAAAATAATAACTGGGCAAAAATGTAGATGAACTTTCTGTCCTTGAAACACTTCTATAATTGTAATAAGCTCTATAAAACTTTACTTATAAAAGTTTAAATTTCTTCCCACTTAGTTCTGCTATCTGAAGTGAATATATTACTTTTGTTTATTTTAGAGGGATTAGGATTGTTATCAATAGCAATAATGTCTTTTGTTATTTCCCTTATGTGGAAATCTACTGTAAATGATAGATTTCAGAAACAGTGAATATCTGATTTATAATATCAGTTTAAGAGTATCCAAGTATTGTGCTACAGGGCAATCCTTATCTCATTTCTGCAGTGCTCAAGTATTTATCTTGAGAAATTGTAAGTACTTACAATGAAAAATGTAGAAAAAGCTTATAATATGTACTCTCTATATTTATATATATGTATACACAGACACATGTATATTTATATTACAGCATGATAAAAAATGAAGAAATAGTGCCAACTTAGTATTGCAAGAACACAAAATAGATCAAGGTGACCAAGAAATGAGAGATGAACCTATTGCTGTTCAAAATGTCAGAAGATTAAGATCAAGTGTACTGAGCCCAAAATTCATTGCCTTATTGTTACATTCAATAGTTAACGTTAGTTGATAGAAGTGAATTCTCCTGAAAAGTATATATATTCAACAGTTGGAATTAAAGAATATATAGTTGATAATAATGAATGTTTTTTCTTTGTAATTTTTTACTTTTCAGCTACTGCATGAGTTAAGTAGTGTCAAAAAGGTATCTGGTATGACCAAATACGGGGTCTGGCACAAATAATACCCCCTTTTTATTTACGAAACCATAAATATGTGATTCTGTAACAACAATATTATAACTACATTTACATAACTACTTCAAAAAGGGCCCAACTTCTGCCAGACCCTGTATATCAATATAAACTCTGAAAATTACTAGCAGCAAGACATGGACAAGTTACTTAATCTTTCTCAGCTTTACTTTACTACTCTGACAAATTGTTTTCATCATAACTTGAAGGGAACTTGTCAAGATTAAAGATATAACATAGATGAAAACAACTAGTGCTTCATTTGGCATTATGTTTTTTTTAATTAAGGTTCTCAGTTTTATTTTTGTTTGAGTGGTCATTTTTTATTACAATCGTGTGTGTGTGTGTGTGTGTGTGTGTATTTATGTTAACAATGGATGCAATAAAACTAAAGTAGCTGATTAGACTTAACTTTGTTGATAGCCTGAGCACTCAATAGATCTGTTTTTTTATTCAAAAAACAAATAAACCCTATTTAATACCTAGAAATCAATTAAAGATAAATTGGGATTAAACACATAATTTTATTTAGCCATGTTTCCTCTTTAAATTTATTATTCTGAATAACTTTTATCCCACTTAGGTATTTAAAGCACATAATTCTATTTAAAAGATTTCTCTGCCCAAAATAGGGTGTACATATTATATATAACTCAAACGATATATGCAGTTTTCATGTATATAAATGTCCTTCTGAAATAGTTTATACCCAAATGAAAATTTAATTTATGTTCAAAGTCTTTTTATAGTGAAAAATTCAGAAACTTAGAGAGTAAGGAAGTGAGTTTATGATCCAGTCCTACTAAATACTAGCTGTAAAACTTGAGATAAATTGCTTATATCTCTTTCTCAAATTTTTCTTTTATAAAATCCTTCTACTATTACTACTATCATTACTAATGATACTAATCACCCCGCTCCATCCATTACTACCCACTTTCTAAAAGCTATTTTAAAAGCAAAATAAATGAAAAATGAATTGAAATTGAACCCAGGAGACACATAAAATATATTTGTTTACATACATACATGTTATATGTTTGCATATATGTGGCTTATATGAAGATCATCATTACTACTTCTGAAACATAAAGTGAATTCTCAACATTATTGCCAATACTTTTAATGTCTTATATATTTCTGATGTTCACTTTGACTATTTATTAGCCTGTGTGTGACTACTAAAATACCATTAACTGAACAGAAAAAGACTTTCCTTAACTTTTGAGGTGTGTGATTATTCATATGATTTTGTGATTTGTGATATTTCTTTTGTTTTCTTCTCTATGTAAAAACTTATATACTATAACTTGAAAGTGAGAATTCAGAAAGTCATAACTACTTTAGTTGCTCTGTCAAGTGCAAATAAAAATGATCATTTTTCTCTCAATCCTGTAATTATATTATGCATATTGTTATCTTTAGAAAACATCATCCAAGAGATTTTGAATTCCATTAGCATTACCAGCTCAGGTTCTACAACTATGGAAGCTATGAAGAGATAGATTAAATTAACGTATTTATTTCTTAATAATGTGTGACAATCAATTCAAGACTTCTGAGAGAGATGGCAAATTGGGAGGAAAAGATACCAATTTGGCCCAAAGTACTGAAAGATTACATAATTTTATTGTTGTTGTTTTTTAAAGTGGTGCAACAAAGTGATAGTTTATTGAAAAGAAAGTATACTCCAACAGGGTAGGAGCGGGCTTGAGCAAAGAAAGTGGCTCAGGAGCCCCGATCATTAAGATGGGGCAGTTTATATTCCTCTCTTATGTCCAGGGGACATGTCTCTGGGCATGGGGTCTGGTCTCTTGATTGACAAGTTTGACTGATAGGGCCTGTGACATCCCCTTTTATTGCCATGTCTCCTTTTCAAATTCAATTACTTCCTGTGATTGTTTTATTTTGGGGGCAGGGATTACTGGTGAAAGAGTGGTATCAGGGCAGTGGTGACTATTCCAGCAGGGCGAGTCTCATGGGAGGGTTTCCAAGATTCCCCCTATTCTATCTGCCTTCCTCACATTTTCTTGAGAGACATGATCCCCACAAATCTTTATGGGAAGCTGAGGGGCTGAAGGTCTCATCTTCTGTGTCTGCTTTCCACTGAAGATGGTCATTGTCCCTACCTATTGGGGAACCCCGGAGCTCTCACCCTCTCTGATCTAAAGTGGGAAGGGGTCTCGAGATCCACCACGTTGACTCCTTTGGTCGAGAAGGGCTGGAAGCCTTGCCAGGTGACATCTGCATTCCAAAGGCCCCTCCTGGTTGACTCGCCAAATATGTTACCGAAAAATGGTGTGTCCTCTTCGACACGATGTCCAGGCTCTTGGTATCTGAAGCAAAGAATTGAACGAGACACATGCAAAAGTAAAGTGGTGAAACAAAGAGATAGTTTAAAGAGAAAGTACACTCCAAAGAGGTAGGAGTAGACTTGAGCAAAGAAAGTGGCTCAGGAGCCACATCATATTTATATTGATAGATATAATTATTATTGAGCATGCAATTACTAGAAGTTGAAATAAGGGAGAAAGTGCAGAAATAGATTAAAAAGGTAGCAAAATTGTATTAAGTATCTGTGATGTATTAGCCAATTAAAGATATAATGTAGTATTTAAGAATGTGGATTCTGTAATTATGAAGGCTGGGTTTCAACCTAGGCTCTGCAACTTATTTGCTAGTGACCTTGACTGAGCTATTTACCTTGTCTGTATAGTTCAGTTTTATTTTGATTAACTGGGATAATGATGATAATAATAGTAATAATAATAAAAACATCACCTAATTTGTACTTATTTGTGGATTAAATTTAAATGTATAAAGCACCTATAACAGATCATGGGATAAGTGTAATCTCTTTAAAGATTAGGAAACTGAGACCTAAAAATTTTAATAACTTCCTAAACTCACTGCAATGTATCAGGATTAAAATTCGCCTGATTTTATGTCAATATTCTTTCCATTGTGCCCAAATGAAACTATGATAATAATAGTTGTAAACTATTACCAGTAAGAACAAAATATAAATGAATGATGCCTAAATAAAGAAAGAAGGAAGGAGACTGGCAGAGGAAACAGACTTGATAGTAGTTTTTATTGTAATTAGGAGAAGTTTAGTGTATAGAAACATAGTATTAAAAACATGTGAGTTGGATTGCAAGATTTTTTGGAAGGCTTGATGATTTACTTTGGGTGTTTGCTTTTCGGTGGCTTACTTCCCTCTAAGGACCTATTTAGATTCCTCTCTACTTGTCTTTTTTCATTAGGCAACAGTTAATGATTTTCTATGCAACTGCAATTTTAAAAACCAACTAAATTTTAAAAAAGCTTTTAGAGAAAACACAATAGCTTGTAACAAAATCTTCTTTCACAGTAGTCAGACACAGTTTTTCCTTCTCTGGACTAGTGTAAAGACCTGATTACTGATGCATCTTCATTTTACTTGTCATGCATCAGCCAGCACGAGTTTTTTTAAACAATGTAAATCAAATATTGTGCTCCTACCAGCCCCTAAACCCTTCCAGAGTTCCCAAATTTACTGTCCAGGGCTCCTGAATAACTTTTCTATATCAATGGATACTATTCTAGCTTATTTAGATCCAAACATACTGGAGTTTCTTCTTTCTCTCCCTTGACTATGGAAGTCACGCTTCCACTTTTTGCTATTCTCTTTGATTGGGATATTCTGCTTCAAGGTTAGGTCTTACCATGAACCTCTATTGGAAATTATTTTCTTCATCAATTTTTTACTGCCTTATTTTTCTGCCTTCTCCCTCACTCACATATAAAATACAACATAAACTCCATGAAACTAGAGATTTCTGTATAATGATCAGTTCTGTAACCTTATTGCAATTAAATGATAAGTGATAAAATAGCATGTTGTCCATCACACACAAAGATGAATCATCAGTATGGCCCGTAATTCGGATGGTCCTCCCTCCTTTACTAGTGAATGTGTGCTAATCCATATTCTTTTGTGTTTCATTTACTGTGTGACTACAAGAAATTAAGAGTGTCTCTAGTGGTAGGTACACATACATACATGAAAAAGGAAAAATTAAAAATTGAACTTGTATGATACTGAAGAATGCAGTTCGATTTTTTTGAAGGAATCCACTGAGAGGTTACAACGGCCTCTTAAATAATTGTATTTTCTTCAATCAGTATACTGTGACTAAGCTACTTGTGATAACAGAGGATTGATTTCCTCTTATACTTCCCTTCCAAGTTCAAACGCTACCATGAGAAGAAACAATTAGATTCCCTCTAAATGTGATGTTACTGATGAGCTTATTCCATGGTCAATGGTGGAAATCAATTTTCGTTTAAAAACCTACAGCATTTTGCCTTTTTCCTTTTTTGTAGTCTATCGATTCTTCTTTCCCTGGAAAGACACTATCCATTCTGCCTTAGCCAGGCACTGTTAGCAAAGTTCTGTAATAAGGAAATAAAAGTTCCCAGAGAGCTTCCCTAAACCGGCAATATGCCCACTTTTTAATATGAAAATGAAGGCCATTCTATGTATTATGCAACACAGGAGAAGACTTCCCTTTAGAAGAGAGTGACACATTATTGTCACAAGATGCAAAATAAGTTCTCTGGTCTTTCCAGCCAGGGGAGAGAGAGAACGTAAAGAATACTATAATGGATTATAAATTATTTTTTGTAGTTAAGTGTGACCATTAACTTTTTCAGATCAAAAAGCCATTTGAAAAAACTATCTTTGTCCTTCCTGAGCTCTGAGCTAAAGGTGTTTTTTGTGGTGTGTGTTCAGTAGATATTTGGTGAAAGAATCAGCAGTGACTTTTATATCAATATTGTACACAATGTAGTTCTTGGATTTATATAAACAAGGGAGTCTGCCTTATGGGAAATAACTCCTTGTTTCATAGCAGAGTTGTTTTGAACAGATGCCTTCTCCCCTCTTTGTTTAACAATGAAATCACCCATGAAAATGTTGGAAGAAAAAAATGGCCTCTTTCACATTTAGTTTTAATATATAGGTCTTCTCTGCTATTATTTTCTTATAAACATTTAATAAACTTCTCTTCATGTAAAAACCTTGTTTCATGTCTTTTGTAATGTAGGAAAATATGTTATTTAATGCATGAATCAATAGGTGGAAACTCCAATAGCTATATAATTTACATCTTGTAATAAATGTAATTTTCCTGATATTTTTCTTTGCAAATAACAATAGAGAAAAAATATGCATCATCATTTCATAAAAACAAACAAAAAAACTGTTTCCTGGATTCTAATGAAAAAATTTAAAATAAAACGATTTTGACTCTAATGTTTTGGTACTGTACCTGCTGACCAAATTGTATCTTAGTTTAACTTATTTATTTTTTTAAAAAGTGAAACTAAAATAAAATCATCTACCATATGTACTTTTTTGGTCCCACTTTATGAGTTATTTCTGCTATTCATTCTTTCCTGATTGGAAATTACAGAACTTTTATTATCTGAATTATACTTAATTATAAAATTAATAACTTGGCAGTAAGAACTATTTTCTTTTTATATCATGTTTATGAATATGTTAATTTGTCTAAACTATTTAATAAAACAGAAGTCTTCTTAGTAGCTAATAACTTCTAAAATTAACCATAGCTGTATTTATTAATTGGAAATTTATGCTTCGTTTTTATTTAAAAGTATTATACTTTATATGTTTCACTACTTCATCATTCTACAGATTTGATGTGGTTTTTAGTTCATTTTGGTTTTGATATCTCTTTGCATTTCTAGCATTGTTTTCACCAGTGTATGTACTTTTCATTTCGTTGGAGATGCTGATAGAGTTGAGCATTGCACTCACTGATCATTTGAGTAAAGTTTCATGGTTCAGTTAGGAAGAAAGTCTTTGAGTACATGAATTTGAATAACCTTGGCAGCAGCCACACTGTGAAGATTTAATGAGTTTCTTAACCACAGTCTCCTTATAGAATGTTTTTAGCTGTGTTGTGATTGCTAGTCTTGCCCCCTCCCCCACACCCTAAAATTGACCTTTATAGCTGTGATTCTCAGAAGATTCCATTGTCCTCCTGGGATGCCAGTCAAATCTCACTAATGTAGCTGTTATGTCAGACCAAAAAAAAAAAAAAAAGCAGAAAGATCTAAATTGATAATATGGTTGGAAGATGTGGTTTCAATCATACGCTAGATATCTATACTTTCTAGATTGAAAAGCAAGAAAAAAAATTTAAGATGTTTCATAAGAAGACTTGGAGAACAGTGTGTATATGTGTATATTTAAGTGTGTGTGAGTTATAATAATATGTTTCTGACTCATCTACACTCATATATTATGATTATATGATTAAAAGTTTGGTTTTTCTTATTATTGTTACAGGAGTTATTTATCAAAACAGAAAATTATCACTTAGTTGAAGGCCAGATTGAAAGAATAAGTGAGAAAAATTTGGAAGGAAATAGTTGTGCTGGTTACTTCTCCACTAACTGTAGGTTAATTTCTAGCTGTCTCCCTTTCACTTGTGGTTCAATACTGTGTTTTCTATATATTTTAGATGTTTTAGTGGTCTTTTTAATAGTATTTTTTCTAAAGTCTTTTTCATTTTAATATATATAATATGCATATAATTGCCAACAAGGAACCTCAAGAAGAAAAAGCTGTACCATATTCATGCATTTTTTTCCAAATGTAATAAACTAAGCATATTGTAATAAATGGTATTTTCTTAAATAAAACAAGCACATTTTCTCATAATGGTTAAGATTACCAGATAACACACAGGACACTGAATTAAATTCGCATTTAAAATAAACAATGGATAGTTTTATTATTATAAATATGTTTTAAACATTACATATACATATATTAAGAACTTTTGTTGCTATCTGAAATTTAAATTTAACTTTAGTATAAGTATAACCTTTGCCATTTTGGGGACATTTTATAATAAAATCTTTGACTATTTTTTTTAAATACAACTGTAACTCAATATACTTTCATTTTTATTTGCTGTCTCACGACCTCTATTGTAGACAATTTGAGATATGAAAACCATATTAAACACCTGTAACTCTGACATGTAGGCATAATTACTTTTACACATTTTAATATATTTTCTTACAGGTTTTTTATATATTTGACCAGAATTGAGCTCATAATGCAAATTTTTGTTTTAAAAATAACAAAAAAATTGTTATTAAGCCAAAATTTATACCTTGAATGACTTGAAGATGTGTACCCTTGATCTTCGGTAAATTTATTGGTCTTTTTAACATAATTTAAATAAGTCATTTTATATCTTTTAGAGGGGCAAAAAATTATAATTCAAGTGTTTTTAAAGCAAGGAAATGTAATTTCTACGAAATATATTTACGCTAAGAGATACTAAGAGCTACTTTGCTTAGTGATTCTTTTACCACAGGCCTCTTTAAAAATAATTTGGTTTTAATAATTTGAAAAAGATGGTAGTCATTATTTTTCTAAGTATTGAGGAAACATAGAAAAATATTTAAATAAGCAATAAGGTGACAAATCTAGAGCAGAAAACGAATTTCTAGACTCTAAAGAGAAATAACTACACAAGAAGGAAAGTTAAGGAAAACAACAGAGAATAAAAATATCTGTGTGACAGAATCTATCTAACAAAAGACTCCTGAGTTCTGGTTCAAAACTAATTAAGAATAGACTTGAAAATTTATTATAAATTTTTTCCCAACCTTAAATATTTTTTTCATTTCTGGTGAACTAGAATAAGTCCTGAATTAAAAAAAAATGACTAAATAGATGGGAAGTTCATTGTTTGAAGCTCTATATATTTAAAAGAAAAAATGCTTTTGTATATGAAAAATTATTCTATATATTATTTTAATATGGTATTTCTAAATAATAAATTATTTTTTCAAAATTCTGAAAACACAAACCCATTGTCTTCTTAACATTAGAAAATAAGAATAAGCCCGCTTTGGGTCCAGCATTGTTTTCCGTGCCTTCAGTTTAACTTCTATTTTCTGTTCGCATATCAATGGGCCTTTATACTTTCCCTTTTTATTCAAATATTTACAATTCTTTGCTCAGGTATTCAGTGACCTTTCAATTTACATTCACAAACTTACATTCAGCTCAATTTTCTTACTTTATTATTGTTTGTTACTTTCAAGATCTCTTTTTATGAAATAAGAGATATCTGAATTTAAGACCAACATTCTTTTTCCTTCATACTTGTGTTATATCTTCATTTTCTTATCAACTTTTTAAATAACTTTTGAGATATATTTTACATATATATTTAACCCATTTCAAATATATAATTCAATGATATTTAATAAATTTATGAAGTTCTATAATCATCACAATAAAATCAGCTTTAGAATATTTTTACCTAATTGAGATTCCATTTAATGTTAACCCATATGGTCCCCAACTTCTGGTCCCAGGAAACCACTAGCTCACTTTCTGTTTCTATATTTGCCTTTTCTGAACATGCATATTAATCAAATCATACAATTTGTAGCCTTTTATGACTGGCTTCTTCTTTTTATTCTTTACCTGTGAGTTCTTCTAGTTTGTCTTCTATATCAGTGCTTCAATTTTTTTACAGCTTCAAATCTATGCTCAACAACATCCAATACAGACCTTTTTGCTAATATTGTACTTCCTTAAAATTCTTTATTGAGCACACACAATCACACAAACACACACATATTGTAATTTCATTCTATTACTCTCTCATCTCCAGTCGTTAATACTATGTGCTAGTTTTTAGGAGTTGGAAATAGCATTTATGAAGTAAAGAGAAATTTCTTAGTTTTGGGTGGAGGGTATCATCCCTAGGACTTTGAGAATATAGGCTATACATTCATGACAAAACGTCTTATTGATATATTCTTTTCAGATGGTTTTAAGTTTATTGGAAAAATTCTTAAATACAATGTATGATAATTATCCACATTGTCATTTATTATTACTGGAACCAAGTAATTTAAATAGTCAATAAAAGACTCAGCTGAAGGTGTGTCATCTAAGAAAGCAACATAACTTAATGAAGTTCAAGTGTTAAGAAAGGAAGTGGTGCCTAGTGTGGGTCAATTGCCACAAACTCAAAATAAGTCATGGTGAATGGGCGGGTGGCCTTTCAAGAGGTTTACTTATACCCTAAAATTCTATGCATAGTATTTTTTCACTGTTCATTTTTCCAGAAACTACTTTAATGACCTTTTCAAAGGGAATTAATTTCTGAACCCAAATTGTAAGAACTCTGTCAAGTCTTAATTTCTTCATACTAATAGCACAGTGTCATTTGAAACATGTAATTGTTTATATCTGATTTCTTTTTATACTTCTGTTATATTGTGTAGGTGGCTTCACAACAAAAAAAATCATTTTTCATGAATAAAAACAGTCAGCTTTCATAAAGAGAAAGGTTCAGTTGCTATTGTTATATATATACAATTTCAATCAGGAACAATTGTATTAAGGATAATTGTCCTCATAAAAATTTTATAAGAAAAATTTCAAAAGTCAGAAGTTTTCTTTTAGAAAATCCTTGTTTAGGATATCTGACTTGTAATTCAAAGTAACATTTCTGTTAGTTTCTAGAAGCACCAATTTTTTTAAAAATTATAGTTAGAGAATATAAAGCAAATAGATTAACATAAATAATTTTTTAAAAATTATCAGCCTGGAGTTCCCTGGTGGTGTAATGGCTTAAGGCTTCGGTGCTGGTGCTGTCAACGCTGCAGCCTGGGTTCGATTCCCAGCCAGGGAAATACCCACATACTACAAAAAAAAAAAAAAAAATTATCAGCCTGTTTAGTTGTATGTTGATGCTATCATAGTATATTTCAAAATGATTCTTTGTCTTTTGTAATCAGGTTCTAATCTGAGAGCAGAAGCTGAGTGTTGTGTAAAATAATCATTAATGCTTATAAAATAAGCAAATGTTAGCAATGACCTTGATTCTCAGAGTAAGGGTTCAAGGTTCACTGAGCAAAATATTGGTAATTAGCTCTGATTTTACTGCTGTAAAAAGTGTTATTATTTAAAAAATTTAGAAGTGCTCCATTATGTTTTTTTCTCTGTGAAAAATTTATACAAATGGGTAGTCAACACATTTTTATTTGCCCATTGAGGGACAAAAATAGAAAAAAGTTTTTAATAACTTTCTTAGTGTAAATTTTGAAAAAAATGTATTCCATAAAACTCTTTCCTTTATGTTCTTAGATGAATTGAAATACTGACAATAATTTTTAAAACTTAAAATGCAATTTTCTTTATGAAATATACAGTTGTTTTAAAAATTGATAACTAATGAATTTAGAACTCTTTTTGGTCTTCTAGGATTCTCTGCAACATTGGTCATTAAAAACATAAACATTTTCTAAAAGTCAAATTAACTGATGTAGTACATGCAAACTATGTATATTGCATCAAATACCTCAAACATATATTCCAGACTTCAAAGTACAGATTTTAAAAATAATTAGAGTAATAATCAATAGTCGCCTTAATATATTTATAGTGAAAATTTGCAGTAGTATAGAACAATGCCAATTTGAATAACCTGAGTTTTATCATAGTGAGGGGTCTTTAGGAATCGCGGGTCTGTCACTGAGTTTATCTTATCTAATACATGGGAAAAGTGAAAATAAAAGTAAGACTCATGTATGTTTAACATCATGGAGCTAAATAATATTAATAATAATAATAATAATAAATAACCAATAAAACAAAACATACTTGATGAATTCATGAAAGTAATAATCAACATATGAATTTTCAAATGTTAATCTAAACCATGGATCCCCGTATTCTTTGTACTCACTTTTGTATCTCTTTTCTATCCAAGTAAGGACATATCATGGAAGCCATCAACATACAGATTATTTTTTTGCAATGTAAATAAATTTTATCCAGGAGGTGTGAGAGCTATGTCCAGTTAAAGAAGGCTGAAAAGCAAAGAGAACTTCAAGTGCCAGACCTATTTTGTTTCAGAGTCATCTATTTCTAAATGTGTCATTTCTAGTTTTAGATGACTGTGTCTACAAAAGTAGCACCAAAATGCATTGCTCTTTCTTCCTTGAACCAGGATGGTGGAAAATATTAATTTTGTATTTTAAGAAATGAAATACTTTCTGCTTTTAACTTATATTTTAGCCTCTGGCCAAGGAGATGGTATTCTGCTTAAACTTTTGTCATCTTCCAAACTCATGGAAGCAGGGAATTAAAGCCTCTCTTCCTACTTTCTTACTATCTCCTTTGAAGGTTGAAAAGGAATTGCTATTCCGGTGACTCAGGATCCTTTCTTTAATGGGCATTGAAAGATGCTGTGCATCCTTGAATAAGCTTTTTTTTTTCATTTCCTTTAAAAAAAAATCAATAAAGAACAAAATTGTCAGGTTAGCTCCTGGCAGCTCCAGGGTTAAGATCTTTTTATATCCCTGCAACTATGTTGCCCAATAGAGCAGGGGACTCAGCTGATCTGAAGGCCGGCCTCTATCTCTCTAGCATGGCTGAACATTTTGAGTTTCAAGAATTAGCTTTACAGAGGGTGTTAAAGAGACTGATTTGCCTTTACTAAGTTATATTCACTAGTTCATTTTTTCTTAAGTTTTGTCTTACAATATATTGTAAATTTCTTACTACTAATCAAATATACATTGTTTTCCCCACTTGACTGTTGTCCAGAGTGAAGGGGCTAAGAACACACAACCAGCATTTTTTAAACTATAGACTGGTTTATTTTTCTTTTTAATATGATGGATGATTAGTCCCATTTGTCATCTCTTTTTGCAACCACCACCATATAATCAGGAATGTTAATGTAACAATTTATGTTTTAAAATAGGTTGATAAATAGTTTTAGCAATGATTAAAGAGATTATATAGTGCTCTTCAAGAACCATTTTATTTCTTTATACCAAGTTCTCATGTTGAATTCTCCCTCACTGCATCTATATGGGAAATATTTTACCCAGAACTATAGTTTTCTTACTGGTTAAGGGGCAACTTCTCAAATCCACCAATCAATGTAAGACATAACCTGAGATTGATTAGTAAAAGAGCAAATAAGGTGTTGAAAGGATATTAGTAGTGATAAATGAATTAAAGAAAACACACACAAAAAATCTAAGAATATGAGTTAGAAAACAATAAGCCTACTTGAATAAAAGAAAATAAAAAAAGAAAGAGAAAAAGGAAGAAGAAAATAACACAAGAGGTCAGTGAGGTACAACTTATGAGGCACATCAGGACAACCAGATAGCAGAAGCCAAAGTTAATCTTTTAAAGTGCTGGACCAATCAAATAAGTTCTTGTATGTCATCTTGATTAATTATCTGCATGAGTTGAAGAATGGGCTATTCCAATTATTATCTTTTGTTAAGAAACTGTAGAAATGTTAAAGTCATCACTCATATTTTTTGAAAGAAGCAAGTTGTTTCACACATTTTGTAAGGAACACTAGTTTTATCATTTCTACATTTCCTTCACATTTTCTCTTGACCATTTCATTGTCCCTAACATAACTTCAAGCCAATTATAGAAATTAATTCATGATGAATATAATTACAAATTTTGATGAAAATAATTGTATCATGCTGATACAATATGCATGATGTGTTGAACATTTATACTCATACAAAAATCTGCACATAGGTTTTTATAGCAGCTTGATTTGTCATTGCAAAACTTGGAAGCAACCGAAGTATCATTCAGTAACTGAATAGATATATAAACTGTGCTACATCCAGAGTACAGAATATTATTTAGCACTAAAAAGAAATGAACTATCAAATCACAAAAAGACATAGAGGATACTTAACTGAATATAACTAAGTGAAAGAAGCCAATTTGAAAAGGATGAATATTGTATGATTCTAACTATATAACATTCTGGAAAAAGCAAAACTATGAAAACAGTAAAATGATCAGTGGTTACCATTGGCTTGAGACATGGAAGGATAGAAGGCAGAGTACAGAGGATTTTCAGGGCAGTGCAAATGCTCTGCATGATAATATGGTAATGAATACATGTCATTATACATTTGTTCAAACCATAGAATGAACAACACCAAAAGTGAACCTTAAGAAAAATTATGTATGAATTTTGGGTGATTCTATTGCATCAATGTAGGTTTATACTTGTTAATAAATGTGTCATTCTAGTGAGTTGATAATGGGGGAGACTATGCAAGAATAGAGTGACCTAAAACTACTCCAAATTATAAAGTCTAAAATCTTTTTAATTCAGTATTTAATAATTTCTTAATCTATTTGAAATATTATAATAAATTGTATATGTTATATAACTGTTTTATGATAAAACAAAATAGTATATAAAATTTATATATTTAAAATTAACAAAGACATTGACAGATACTGTATTTTAAAAATTTATAAAATTTATAATGACTTGCAAACTTTTTATTTTTACAAAATTCTTAGAAAACATCATTTTATATTGATTTAGTCCCTTCTTTTTATTTTGTGAAAATAGCACAGTATTTACCTAATGTTAAATTGTGTTTAAAGTGCAAAAATCACACTTGGATTAATTAAAACATGAGAGTTACAATGATACTAAACATAATTCATTAATTCTGTTAGAAAGTCACTGGTGTTTGTTTGTACCTTAAAAGAGCAGTATGTTTGTTCTTGTAGAAAACTGTTCCTTAACATTGCTTTGTAAGTACATTAAATTGATTCTGTGCAAATAAGAGTATCTACTCAACTACAAGAATAGACTTGCAATTTTGAAAAGCGTGATTTTAACTGAACTGTGATGCTTTGGAAAAAGTGTTTCCAACAGTGTTTTGTTTCTCGTAACCTGTTTCTAATCTGAAGACAGAAGCTGAGTGTTGTATAAAATAACCATTAGTGCATATAGAATGAGCAATTCCAAGAAATGACTGTGATTCCGACAATGAGTATGCAGAGTTCACTGTTCGTGGATATTGGGTAATTAGTTCTTATTTTACTGTAATTGAAATTTATTAATTATTTCATGCATTTGCAGTACTGAAATATTCACTGCTTAGTTAAATATACAAGGGCTGTTCAGAAAAAATCCAGCCATAAATGTCTCTATTTTTCATATTACATTGCTGAATACTTTCTGGACAGTTCTTGTATAGCATATGTATTTGGTAGTCAATAATCAGGCTTAGTCCAATGAAAAGAAATTGAAATGATATGTCAAAACATATCAATAAATTCAGTTACATCTTTTAAAAAAATGTAGAAGTCATATTCTCTAGTACTTGATGCTGAAACACAAATCAACAGGACAGGTAGTAATGAAGAAATCAGTAGAGGAAATGGTGTCTTTAGGCATTATAAGCAGATTTATCTTAAAAATAAAATATTAAATGTAAGCAAATTAAAGTTGTCATTTTAGGACATAAATGTGAAGGTGTTCTGTATAAAACTAGATATATCTTGGCATACAAATTTTTTGTACTGTATGAAATATATTTAAGGAAGTTACCTATTCTGAATAGTAGAGGGGTCTAAAAACATAAAAATATATCACAAAAAAGATAACACATTTCTTAATAAAAAGCACATGAGGAAAATGTAAATGATGGCAAAAGGAAAACCATTCCACTATATGTTCGTTTTTTATTTAAAATTTTCTAATAAAGAGAGGAAACCTGGGCCAGTGCACTGTAAACTACTACAATATATTAAAAAATGCACCAACATCACAAAAACAGGTAATTGACAAATATTTTACAATCTGAAAAGAGACAAAATGTTTATCCTTTAAAGAAATAAGTGAAAACAGATCACTCAACAGATAATGTTTTGACTTATCGAAAGATAAAATTGCTAACTACTACTTAGGAGAATATTGTGAAATATAAATTTTAAAATAGAAAAAAATGCCATGGACTAGAAAGACCAAGGATAAAATATACTATATTTAAAGTTTAAATATAAGTCAGTTGAAATAAGTTCAAATGTTGGAGTTATAGGGTATAATTTTTACAAGGGCTCTACATAAGGAGTTAGTTCAGTCATAAACAATTTTCAATATCACTGTGAATGGCAAGAAGATCATATCTGTATGGAATGATTATGGTATGGTACCTGTTTTTTAATAAAATAATTATTTTAGGCAAAGAAAGAAAGAATTGTTATTGAAAGAAAGACCAAAAAAATTACTAAACTAAGAATAGTACATCACAACAAGATAAAAGATAGAAGGGAATTTCACACTGAAAACCCCAAGCATATGTATTTCTTTCCTTTTTAATGAGTCATCAATAATGTATAATAAAAGGCAAACATTTTGCTTATCTTGGACTGCATATCTGCATTTATTAGTTGTTTTTGGAACCTACATATATTCTTTTACAATTACTAGAAAAATAATGTTTGCTGCAAATACTACTCCATCCAGAATATATCTATGACAGTGCAATTTAAATTGAATTCTCAAAGTAAATATGTTTTCAAGGAGCAAACAATATAAACAATTATGCTGCCACTTTGGTACACTGCTGAAAACTTCTAGGATAATGGATTTTTTTTTAGAACTTTAACAAAATTTGTGTTTATCCAATACAACTTTATCTTATTTCTGATCAAATAAGTTCTAAATCCATTACAAAAGCAACATCATGACAATGAATAGTACAATACACCGAAATTACTTTGGGATTCTAGATAATGGCAAAGAATAACACTACTTTTAAATTAGAATAAAAATCATTGTCAATAGTTATTCAGGACAATAAATGTAATCCTTTACCAATTCTTCTTCATATCTTTCTAAAATTAAAAATAATCAGGCTACCAAAACCTTGATTGGGTATCTTAGCACAAATACAAAGAGCACATAACCCTGAATAGTTGTCACCAGGATAAGATTTGCCCTGTATACGAATCAGGTCTGACAATTAAGTTTGTGAACTTGTCACCATGTGCTTACATAGGCAGCACTGTAAAAACTACTTGGTAAAGTTTCATAACCTCGATATATCTGTCTTATAGCTATGTTCTTGTCAAAGTGTGGCAGTGTCTTGCTGAGTGATGTTCATTATTGTTGCGTGATTTTGTCTGCCATCCTAAGACTGTTGGAACTTGAATTAGAGCAATGAAATAACATTAAATTTCTTGTTATATCTGGCAAGAGTAGAAGTGAAATCAGGGACATGTTAGTCCAAGTTTATGGGAATAATGCCATGAAGAAAATGGCAGTGTACAAATGGATTAAATGTTTTTCTGAAGAGAGAAAAATTGTCACTGATGAAGAAAGGTCAGAGAGGCCAATAATGAGCAGAACTAATAAAAACATTGCAAAATTGGTCAAATTGTTGTTAAAATCATTGGCTAACTGTGAGAAGTATAGCAGACCTAGTAAATATTGATAAACATAAAAATCTTAACTGAACATCTTGACATGAGAGAAGTACGTGCAAAAATGGTCACTGATGAACAAAAGCAAAGAAGAGTTGAAGTTGGCCAAGACATTTTGGAGGAGCAAGATGAGGTTCTGGGCCATGTTATCACTGGTGACGAAACATGAGTGTACTAATACGGCACTGAAACAAAAGTATCAAAGTGCACAATGAAAGTCAGCCAATTCTCCATGATGAAAACCATTCCATCAGTCCAAAGCAAGAGTCAAAATGATGTAGTTATTAACCTTTTTTGATATCAGAGGGATTGTTTAGTATGAATTTGTACCATCAGTCAACCAACTTTACTGTTTGGAAGTGTTGAAAGGCTGTGTGAAAAAGTTAGATGAAAAATGACCTGAAATTTTTACTAACAACTCATGGGTCTTTCATGACAATAGTGCACCAGCTCACATGGCACTGTCTGTGAAGGAGTTTTTATCCAGTTAACAAATAACTATATTGGAACACCCCCAACCTCTACTCAACTGATCTGGCCCCAATGACCTCTCTTTACCCAAATATAAAGGAAATATTGAAAGGAAGTCATTTTGATGACATTCAGGATATTAAGGATCATACAATGACAGCTCTGATGGCCATTTCAGAAAAAGAGTTCCAAAATTGCTTTCAAGGGTGAACTAGGCATGGGTGTAATTGCATAGCTTCCCAAGAGGAGTACTGCAAATGTGACCATTGTGGTATTCATCAGTGAAATACATAGCACTTTTTCCAGGATAAGTTTGTGAACTTAATTATCAGAACTTGCATGTTCCAAATTTTCTCTTCTCTCTGGCGAACCTGTATTCTATAAACTAAGAAGACAGATTTCTTGCTTCATGTTCTCTTCCCATATATTCCTTCTAAACAAGAGTTGAATCCTTGCCAAAAACAAGATGATATCTTCCAGTTATAAATCTACCTGCTATTCAGAGCTGACATTCTGGAAAGGTTAGTAAGGCAGCATGAAATAATGTGATTTATGGATTATCACTAAGTGGACTAAATATAGTTAGAGGGAAGGTTCTTCATGAGACATGCTTTGAACCAACCTCTGTTCCCTCCTTGCCCAGGCAGACTGGTGCTCCAAATTTGCCAATTTTTGATCCCTCAATGCAAATGCTCTCTCACCCCTGTGTCTTTTCTCATATTTTTCCTTCCAACTGTCTGTTAATATCACTACCCCCAGCAAAGTTACATGACTCTTTCTCTCAGACTCTCTAATGATCTGACTTACATAAAAGTTACTTATAATACAAGTTATACTCTTTAATACATGAAAATATGTGATATGCTGTATTCTATTAAACATTGCACTAATGAACTATCATCAATAAGGCATGCAAAAGGGAGTTTTGTTATAAAAGCAACAGTAATGTTTTTCTTCTGGCCTATACATAGTAGAACAAATTAACTTAAGGGAAAAGAAAAAACAAAGATTTAAGATGGCCCTGAAGTATTAGAGTTTTAGCCTAAGACCATGGGATATGAGGAGTGTTTTTAACTTATTATTTCCCCTACAGACTTTATGCTTATCAAATAAATCTCTCACATGTTGTATTAACTGATTACTCAGCAAATCAGAAGCCCAAATGAAAAATAAATTACCAACATAAGCATGTTAGTTGCATGAATGTGATTTCAATAAATACTTAAGAGTTTCCAATTCTTATATTATGAACTGGGTAATTCTAAACTTGAAAATTAATTCAATATTTGTGCTAATGCATAATGCTTTCATAAACAAGGAATCACACATATTTATTTGAATAAATTACATTTAAAATATTGAATTATGACTTTTGTTTCATACTTTTAAAAATAGATGAAAATAACTTGTTTTTTAAGTATTTTATGAAAAATATAAGAAAAGTATGCCTTTAATGTGATGATGAGAAATCAATAATAAATTCTTGTTTCCAATGAGATCATTTTCTTCTACCTTGATTTTATTTGAAGAGAACAACTAACACTTACATATAGCAAGATCTATAGCTCTTCATTCTTCTGTGGTGGTGATTAAAACTGACATATTTTACCACTGGCTTAAAAGCTTATTATTTGTGGATTATGAATTATGATTAACACAAAATATAGTTTTATAATTTATTAGACCTCATCATAAATATTTACTCAACTTTTCTTGATTGGCATTATCATTTTTATACATACATTCATGGGTTGGCCTTATTCTACATCTGTCTAAATATCTTCTTGAAAGAAAACCATGTATTATGGTTATTTTAGAAAATTTCTGCCATAGAATGCTAACAAGGTTTGCCAAAGAAGCACACCCATTGATGAAAACATCTGTTGGTAATGAAGGATACATTTATATGATCCTTTGTTAATAGTTTTTTTATTATGGGAAATTATGCTTATTTTTTGGTATAAAAATATTTTTGCCATCAATGTCTCAAATTGGAAAGATGTATTTGCATAGTTTTATAGACCTGCAACTTCTGCCTTGAGTGAAATAAACATAATCTGTTTACTTCTTTCTTTAGAAAATCATTCCATACCTCCACATAAGTGAACTCCGCTAATTACTGGATTTTAGACAGTCAAACATTTGGTGAATTTCATCTTTAGACAGAGGGCAGAGAATCTTGAGCAGTATGAATACACATAACAGTGCATTTGAAAAGGAACAAAAGAACAAAAACCATTTTAGATGTTTTCTGTCTCCTTCTATAATATTTTGCTGTTTCTATCTTGAGAATGAGTGGACTAAATTAGAGGTTTATAGGGAGAGGTAATAAATGTTTCATTTTGATTTTGGTAGGATCCTATAAAAATTACATGGAAAGAAAATTACCTTCATAATGTGAAGGATTTAGTTTCAAACCTAGATCACATTAGTTATATGTCCTTAGGAAATTGTTTATTCTTTCAGAGCAAGAGTTGGAAATTTATGGCCTGTGGGTCAAATTCTCCTTGCTGCTTGTTTTTGTATGACCCACAAGGCTATATTTTATATTTTTAAATGGTTGAAAATAATCAAAAGAATAACAATATTTTGTGACACATGAAAAATACACAAAATTTAAATCTCAGAGCCTATAAAGACAATTGTGGAATTGAATTATATTTATGTACATATTGTCTGGCTGCTTTAAAGCTGTAATGACAGAGCAGAATAATTGCAGTGGAAAGTATTTTATTGCAAATTCTAAGGACTAGGGGATAATTCCATAGAAAAACTGAATAAAGCCTCTAAGATTGGGAAACCCATGATATATAGAGATAAGATGTCAGATGAAAAATGTGGGACATAATACTTCTAAAAAGTATGGTTTCTGCAAGTTGATGAAAGATATTGTTATGATTAAATAAAGAAATACTTTATAAAAGGAAGCATATGAGAATAAAAAGGGACAATTGGTGTCTACAAATAAAATGTTCTAAGATTGATAGAAACATTGAAGGGTACAGCAAAAATTTTTTTCAAAAAATAAAACAAAACACAAAAACATAAACAGTATAGGAAATACGAGAAAATTAAGTTAAACACTGAAGATCCAACATCTGTCTAATAAAAATTGTATAAAAAAAACCAGAGGATTTTAAAAACAAAACATATTTTTTCAAAAGTAATTTTTCATAATTCAGAGATAAGTTCTCTGGATTGAAAGCTATCATACTTTAAAACTTCAGTATATAAAGTACAAAGACAATACCCGAAATACTTCCAAAGAGAAAGGAAGTGATAAGTACAGTCATCTGATTGTTCAACAGCACCACAGAAAACTCTTCTCCTTCTTGTTCATTCAGCAGTCAGTAATCACGATAGCTTCCTCTCCATTCCTTGAATGCAACAGATCTTTTCATTTGTTGTTCCCAGTCTGAAATGCCATTTCCACAAGTATTCACATGGCTTGCTCCTCGATATTTTCAGAAATTTATCCAATTATTATCAGGAGAGGATAACAAAATCCACAATCACTTCAATGTATTATGCCCAAAGTCTAGTAACAATAAATACTAACATATATGCAATAAAACAAGAAATGTAACCCATGATAATAAACAGTCAATGGCAACAAACCACAAAATAATTAGATGTTGCAATTAGTAGACAAAGACATTAAATAGACAATAATGAATTGATATAAAAGTTAAAGGAAAGGACATTTACAATGGCTGCACAGAGGTGATTATTGGCAGAGAAATTAAAATTATAAAAGAAATGTAAACTTTGTTGGATAGTCTAGTATGTTGGAGATAGTAAAAAGGAAAAGGACAGTTATTATACAGATAGATCAGTAAAAAATATTTAATCTAAAGAACAAAGAGGGAATAAATATGAAAAACTAAAGTTCAAAGACCTCTGGAAAAATGTTTCCACTCTAATATATATCTAATTAGAATCCCAGAAGAGCAATCAGCATTAGGGAAAAAAATGAGAATAAAATGGTTGAAATTTTAAAAACTTGAGGAGAAATATCAACTTATGACTCAGGAATCTCAGCAACAATTATGCATGTTAAACCCAGAGAAAGTAACGCTTAGGTACACTGTATTTAAAGTGCGGAAAAGCAAGTAGAATAAGAAATTCTTGAAAACATCCAGAAACGAATGGTACATTATATATAAGAAAACAACTATACACAAGATACTAGATTGGTGGTTAAATATTAGCAGAATACTAATGTTGTATTTACTAATTAAAAATTTTTATTGTGAAATGTAAGTTAATGAATGACCTTGCTCTCAGAAAATACACACTGAAGGACATACACAATATGACATTTGTAACTTCTAAATGGTTAAGAAAAAATATGTAGATATGTGTGTTGGCATACAAAAGTTCATTATCCTATTATTAACATGCTGGTGTAAGTTTAAATGTTGTAAAACTAAAAGAACATAAGAAGAGAAAGTTAAGTATACAACTACATGTGCATAATAAACTATTTAAAATAACAATTTGCGGTGAGGAAACCATTCAGAGTTTAATAGGGTAAGCAGCTTCTGCTGGGCTTGACATGTAGAAATATGTGTTTCTGATTGCTAGATATTTCAATGTTTTTTTCCTAGAGAAATTGAAAATTCAGAATTTTATATAATATTTTATAATTTTATGTGTCAGTGCAAAGTATGTGAGTATATCTGAGGTAATGATTTTATTATTTATTACTAATATACATGAAATACTTTTTAAGACACTTTATATTTTTACAAAATAATACAAAATTTTAGGTAAGATTGACTCTTCAGTATTATGAAAACTTAATTTTAAACTTTGGACTTTAATCTATTTTTGTAATTCTTTATTAACAAATTATGCATCTGCTATAGTTGCTTGAATTTCATCTCTATTTAAAATTTATTTTACATGCTTAATATTATCAGTGTTTAAGATATGTGTTAGTAAAAATCATGCTTAATATTTTCTAAATTCTTTTTCTTAATATTTGTGCATATTTTCTATTTATTTATTTATTTATTTGGGTGGTTCCCTGGCTGGGAATTGAACCTAGGCCGCGGCGTTGAGAGCGCCGAAGCCTAGTCACTACACCATCAGGGAACTCCATATTTTTGTATATTAACATTTTTGTATTTTCCTTTATAAACATTATTAATTTTGGATTTTTAAATGATCTATATCCCAAATTCCTTTCATTCCTTTCTGTCCTAAGAATAGTGACAGTGGTAAAAATTAAAGTGAGGAGCAGGGCTCCAAGTGCCAGGCCCTGTATTTTGAATTTTGTATACAGTACCACAGGGGGTACAGAAACTAAAGACTGGCACAAAACCATAATAATTTCGGAAGTCCAATCAATTATGAGGACAAAAGTGAGTGGAAAGTAAATGGTTTTATAGAGTCAGTTTTATGGCCTAGAAAACACAATATACAAATGGGGCAAGAAGACTGTGTGTGTGTGTGTGTGTGTGTGTGTGTGTGTGTGTGTGTGTGGTTAAGGAATAGTGAGGTAGAAAGGAACAGGAAAACTCTGGTTAGTTGTGACAACACCTGTTGGTGTTTACATTTATTTAAAGAGCTGGCATGAAAAAGAAAAATAAAGAGCTGCTATGGAGGGTATGTATGAGTCAACATGACCTGGAAAGCCACAGGTAAAATGGATACTCACATACAGATAACACAGCCAATAAAGTAGATCAAATCCATCTGCCCATATTAAATTTCAGAAGCTCATCTGATAGCATTAATGTGATTGAGGAATGTCTACTTTTCATATGTAGGGAAGGTGCTCGTTCTGGATTGCTGTGAAAAATGTGACTTGAACTATAATCTTAATAGCCTAATTGACAGTAAGACTGTCAACATTATAATGGTGTTTTCTGAACTTTAAGGCTAAATTTCATTAAACAACAAAAAATACTGTATCAATCCTGATACACTATAAAATATGCAGTATCTATTATGTCTTTCTTATTAAAATGTCTCTTACAGTCTTTATTTGTTCTAGAACACTACCCAGAACCATTAGTATGTTCACACATTTGGGGACTCACAAGATGTCTGTTTTCATTAATTAAATACTGTCATTCTTCAAATGTGTCTATTCTGCTCTCCTCATTTCCACATGTCTTCAGGATCTTTCGCTTTACTAGATAATAATTTATATATACTTAATTATATTACTGTGATTAAAGGTTAAAGTGACTTTCTTCTATAACCACAACTGTATCTATACATATCAATATTACATATTATTTATATACATATAATGTCCAAACATAAATGTCTCTATTTTTCATATTACATGGCTGGATGCTTTTTGGACAGCCTTTGTATATATATATGTAGATAGATATAGATTTCTATATCAAATAAAATAAGAATGTAAGGATACCCAGCAGTTCTATAAAACATTCAATTAAAGCCTCTGTTGCTTTTTAAAATCTAGAATGTTTTAAAAATTATATAATCTATATATATATATATATATATATATATATATATATATATATATAAATTTTAAAATGTAACCAAACAATAAATTTTATCTGTAATTCATAGGGCTGTTGTAATATGCAAAAATATTTCCCCCAATTTGAATACATTTTTATTTATATATATATAAATGTATATGTATATACATACATCACACACACACACACACACACACATGAGTTTAAAGTTCCCCTTTTCTGCAGGGATTAAAAGTAGAAAAAACAGACTAGGACAACATTATTCTTCAGTCCATTCAGCAAGAGGTGTGGTAACTCTCTGAGACACACGTACATCAAAGACTGTTGGTCTAACTAAACCTAGCATAGGCTTCATTGAAGAGCTGTTGATGGAAAAGACATTAGATTATTAGGATTGATAATGAAATTATTATTGTTAAATTAAATAGGACAGATTAGAGAAATTTTAATTATTTTATCTAATCCCTTTCTGTCACACACTAGGTTTTAGAAGCTTCCTGCCATATAGATGCTCTCAGGGCAGATTGCTGAGATTATAGTGGACACGATAAGATGTATTATATATAACAGAAACTCTGACCATCCATAAGCAGAACTTATATTGCTGCCATATCATGCTATTTTTCTTAGTAAGCCAAGATATGCACACACTCCTCAATACAGAACTCCAATCCATTTAAGTTTCTACTTGAAGTAAGGCCTATTTTCCATTCCAGGGGACTGAGAGTTCAAAACACTGTGGGCATAAGGCTTGGTGTTTTTTTCCTGAGGTTTAAGGATGGGCTTTCTCTTACAACCCCATATTTTAAAGTGCCTGTAAGAGGAATTCCTTATAACTTTAATTGACAAAACATGCACAATCAGTCAAATAGAAATGCATACAAAAGACTAAGGTGCCAATCATGGATGCTTTTGGATAGTTTAGAAAGGGCTCTCATAATTACATACATTTTTTGTGCAAAATAAACTGGATTTTAAGAACTTTATTTACCACTAATTGTGAAATACAAGAGCCTTGTTGTTTCACAGATTTCTTCAGGTAATTTTCTATTTATTTAAACTTTGTATGCATAATGAATTTACAGCTGATCCTACTCATGACTATAAATACAAATGAGGTATTGTCAGTTATCATATAAAAATATAAACTAGAGTTATATTTTAAAATAGTACTAAATTTAAATAGCAAAGATGGAATGATTACAAGTCAGTTAATTAGGTGAAGACAAACATACCTCCATTTGGGGTTGACTGGTGCTTTGGATTATGTAATATTAAATTGTTCCCCACTTTTAAGGGCCTATTTAATGTTTGTGAATGCAATAGAGTAGAATGAAGTTATTGTAGGTTAGAATGTATTAATTATGTGCTGGTTTTGAAATACAATGCTGCATCAATGCCATTCAAAACTGTGAAGAATTGAAAAAAATATGCAAGCTAAATGGGGCAAATACGTAGTTCATAGATATGAGAAAATGACTAGAAAATCACAGGAGAAGTTGATGAACTTTTGCCTAAATATAAGATTAAATTACATTTACGGCTGAAACCTATTCTTTGCCACATCCATTCACTTATTTAGGATCTTACACATGCACGTTCACAAACACTAAAGCCCATACACACACATCTGCCTCTACTCCTTGACCTGAGTCCTTCATGGCTGGCAGAGCTACTTGACCTGTACTTGTGGATTTACTCTCATTACAGAGCCTGGGACCTGCTCTGATTTCAACAAAGCTCAGTATAAGTAGTTATAGGTTAATGTATTTCAATAACATAAGCAGTTATATAGAAACTCTGCAATGTATTAGGTTAAATGTATTAGTTTCTGATAACTAATTTTTAAAGATAAAACTAATGTGATTAGTGAAATTAGTTGGCTTTTTTTTTTTTTTTTTTTTTTTGCTTTTTGGTATGTGGGTAGCTCCCTGACTGGGAATCGAACCCAGGCCGCAGTGCTGACAGCGCTAGCGCTGAAGCCTTAAGCCACTACACCATCAGGGAACTCCCTAGTTGGCTTTTTTAGAAAACACATGGATCTGAACTCAAAGCTTTGCTCCAACACATCCATCTTGGAGATGCTAGGAAAATCGTGTAGTTCCTCATGGAGTTTGTACTCTTAATTTATATAAAAACTGCTGGTATAAATTTAATATAAATATATCCACGAATAAAAATCATCCTATGGGGATTTTATGGAATCTAATGAGTTAATATACAAAATATGTATATTATAGTTCATAGCACAAAATGCATGCTCAAAAGGTTTTCTGTCTGAATTAGACACAATAACTTCCTGATCAGAGGAGGAGAGCAAAAACTTCATGAAATGGAACTGCATGGAAGTGGAAAAGCAGAGAGTAAATGTTTGACTGTGCTGACCCAGCACTGTGCAGGCAAGAGAGACAGTGGAAGTCAGGAGAGATATGAGCGTCTGCTGTGGGTGAGTTATAGGTCACCTGCCTTCATGAATGGACAGAAAAATAAAACAAACATCAACCTGGCACTGAGTCATCATCAATTCCTCCTTTTTACATATGTGCCACATCCAAACCATCAGCAAACTAATCTGATCAGTTCTCATCCTTCTCACCTGCATCATGCTAGCCTTAAGCAGCAGTATTATCCAACCCTCTAACTGGCTCAGACTACCCTCAGTCTTGCGACCAGACCTAATCTTTTAAAATGTGTGCAGATTATGCCCCTCTTCTGTGATAAACCCTCCAGCAACTTGTCATCTCAGTGTAAAACCAACATTCTTTATGGTAGTCCCTATTCACTCTGGCTTCCTTGGTACCAGCATCCTCTGATACCCCTACCACTCTCTTCTCCATCTGCTCCAGCCACACTGGGCCCCCTGTGTGCTGTTTCTCTGAGGTTCCTGCACTTACTGTTCCCTTTGCCTCAAACAACTTTTCCTAGATGCCCATTTGGTTTCTTTCTCATTTATTACAGTTCTCTGCTCAGGTACCACCATGATCAGCTTCTATAAAAAGCATCCAGCCTTCATCCTAGACACTTCTTAATTTCTTTCTCTGACATTTTTTTTCCTTTCATAGTGATTATAAATTTTTAACATGAGACATAGTTACTTGTGTGTTTCTTTTCTTTGTCCGTTCCTCTACCCACTGTGCATGCCTTCACAATGCAAGTTCTATTACTCCAAGGACTGTTTTTTACTATTATATTTCTAATATCCCAAAGAGATCCTGACTAATAGTAGGGGCTTATTAAATGTTTGTAAAATAATGAATTAAGATTATTCTAATCTTGTGTTGTAAAAGCAATATTACAATTATTTTTTCAGTTTTTTAGATATCATAGGAGAGGGATACAGTCACAAGTACTCAGAGGAAAAGAACCTTTATCTCTTATAAAGCAGTCTATTAACAAAAAGGTTTTCAGAGAAGGAAAAATAGACAAAAATATATCCACCTGGTGGACTAGCAGAGGAATTCCAGGACCAAAAGTCTATACTGTTTGACTAAATGGAATTTTTTTAAACTGAAAATATAAGTGTCCAAAACTTCTCCAGCAAGTCATGTTGGTAGGAAGTTCATAAATCATATTTTCATGATTAACTCGGTGTGTCCTACCCCTAGCAAAGCTACATCTAATTATTCCTAGCCAGATGGTTATCCATTATTTTCAGAATCATCTTACATTTTTAATGATCAAACACAATATTTAGAAATCTTAAATTTTCACCTGTGTTGATTAAAGTATTATAAATATACATGTATTTAAATGCATAGTTACTTTAATTATTCATAAAATAATGATAACTCCCTGTGTATCTAAAAATATTTTAATGTTACCAAAACTTTTTAATGATTATTATCAATGTAGATGATATTCAGTTTATGAACTCTCTTTTAAGCCCCTGCTTAATTTGGTTTGATTACAAATATTGAGTGCATAAAAGGTGAGGGTACTTGAGAACTGGTTCTTAATAATTTTCATGAACAAAAGGATTTGCCCACCTCACACAGCAAAAACTGATGAAAAAAAATCTCCAGGGAGGGCTCCATGTTATCTCCCCCAAGGGGGTGACTGTATCTAGATTAACATTGCTGCTGCTGCACTTCTCTGGAGCCCAGAAAACTGCTGCTCCTAAAAGGAGTATCTGAGATTAAGTAAGAAGCCAGACACAGAGGTTTCAAAAGAATAGAGGTAGAAAATTCTCATGTGCTTGGTGACACAAGATTACCACTTTTGTGGATATTTTGTAAGAAAAAGTCACATGAAAGGTATATTATTTAAAGTCACATACACTATATAAGACTTCAGGCCTCTGTATTAATATTAGCAGATTTTTATTGTTACAGGGCTACATTATTTTATAGATTCCTTATCTCTCACATAAATACTAACCAGATTTGAAGTTTAAGTGTTACATGCTTGGGTACTAAATGCAGAGATATGTTAAGTGTACACCATATATTAGACAGTAGGTTGGGGGTTTATATATATTAATGCATTGAAGCACATACACACACACACACACACACACACACACACACCTCACAAACACACAAGAATTGAAAGTTTGAAGCTTAGACGTTAAATACCACACCCAGGGTCACAAACCTAGTAAATTCAGTAATTTATACTTTAGCCTTCTGATTCAAAATCCAGTAACTGTTCTCTAGTATCATAGCTACTTCTTTTGATGATCAAAAATAGAATGAACATAATCATACCTATGTTTTAATAATATATTTAAATTGCTAGCATTTTAATTATTTACTTTATGTCCTATTATGTCTTGACAAACAATATCCTTGCTTTACCTCAGGAAAGATAATTGTCAAAGTTAGTTGTTAATAATGTAATTTCTCTTGCTTGTTCTATTTCTGAGTTATTTTTATCTGTGGTTTATTTATTTTGGCACAGCAAGATTCACAGCTTTCTCAGCAATTTTATAAAATTTTTCTTACTTCATAACCTTGTTGGCTGCCCTAATTCCAATGTTCCTCTAAAATGAAGTGATTTTGGACTGTTTTAAAAATATTTTTAAAGTTTTTGTTTAGTTTCATGTTTTTTTTCCCAGTGGTTGAAGCACGTTATTGGACCTTTGGTGAGTTGTGGGGAGCAGTCCCTCTATCTGGTATAGGACCCTGCATAGGAGGCCATCTCAGGCTGGGCTCCTATAGTCCATGAGCCAGACTGGACTGAGCCGCTAGGGCCTCCTATGGAAAATAACCTAGTATTTGGCCATTTTTGCCTGTGATTACCAATAAAATAATCATAATAAAAATAAAAAGTCTCTGTTCTGACCACTGTTCACAAGTTTTAATTACATGTAGAATGGAGCATATTTGTAGTGTAATGCATATTTTTCTTTCTTTATTTTCCATTTCTTTTTCAAACACAATGATTTTCATGGAAACAATTACATCTTAAAGTTTGGCTTTGAAAAATATCTAAAGAAGTATTTTTTATTAGTTTCCATTTTGTATTGAAATAATTTATCTAAAAGCAGAGAACATTGTTATTCACCATTTTTTAAATATAAATTTTAATACTTGCTTCTTTATTTTTCAAAACATTAGCCAATCAGAATTTATTAATCAAGTCATATAGTCATCTTTGCAATGTCAGTATGGCATTTGTGTATTTTTACTTGGCTTTTTTTAATGTGTCTATCGCACTTTGGAAAATATTGTTACATTCCATTCAGTAAATATTTGTTAAGTTTCTACAATAAAACAATCTTTGGGAGAAGCCTTGGGAATGTTAGATAAATAATGAAAATCTACCCTCTCAAGTCTTGAAGATAGAAATATATAAAATATTTCAATATAATGGAATGCTAGTCCATTCCAGATAATCACATAGGGTAACTAGTAAATGTAGTAGAAACTTTATGTGTAGAAAAACAGATATCTGAAACAAGAATCTGATATTGGGAATTCCCAAGTTCTTATTTTAAGCTGGAGTGAAACTGTATGTTGGAGAATGGAAGAGGATTTGAAAAGAGAGGTAGGGAGGGGTCAGCTTATAAATAATTCCTGTACTTAAAGCATAAAGTTTGAATTTTATAACAAACACTAAGACAACAAAGGTAAACATACTACCTATGGAGTTTCTACAGAGTTGTCTGTTTATGGTTAAAAGACTGTTGACCACTGCTATATTTAAAAAGCCAGACAGAGATAAAACTTTTCAATTAAATGCATGATATGTCTGGGCTTGAGATTTTCTATTGCAATTAGCTTTTGGATATTTAGCCTATAAGAAATATTCAAACGCTCTAGTTCTCTCACCCTATGTTTGTGTTTGGCTACCTCTATTAATTGGTAGTACTTTAATTAGAAACGCACTGTTCAATACTAGCTGATGCAATTGGGATGCAGAGGAAAAATCAGGAGGCCTGACTTCCAGTTCCATTCTTGCCAACAATTAGCTACAATATGGATTAAGGAAAGATATCAATCAGATACTATCTTGGGTATTTATATACATTTTTATTTTATACTTACCACTGTCTGCAAAACTGGCATTATTACCTTTATTGCATTGTTAAGGAGATTTTCTAAAACTGATTAAATGTATCTTGCCCAGGTTTACAGAGAAAATAGGTGAGAGAAGTTAAATTTTAACTCATGTATAATACCTGATTCAGAATCTGGACTTTTTATCCCTTCCTCATTCCAGCCTCAGACAGCCTTAATTACCTCTATAAAGTAAATTATTTTGTTAGATCAGTGTTTCTGAAATTTGGTACACAGATCAGTAATATGTAGAGATGTATTAGAAATACAAATCCTTGAGTCATGTGACAGATTTACATAATCACAGACTCTGAATGTGGGTCCTCAATCATTGTTCTAGAGATTCCTCTATCTCATTTTTCTACACACTAAAATTTGAAATGCACTGTCTTAGAGTATTACGTTATGTTTTTCAACCATGGCTACAAGGTGATTAGAATTGTCTTGAAGACTTGAAAAATACTGATACTTCAGCAACCTCCCAAGAAATTATGATTTACCACAATTGTATTAAAATTATGTGTGTGTGTATGTATACACATACACACACACAGACATATATGTGTGTACGGGTTGTCCGGGAAAAATCCAGCCATAAATGCCCCTATTATTCATATTACATGGCTGGATACTTTCTGGAAAACCCTCACATGATATATATACATATATGTGAGTACATACATATGTACAAGTGTGTGTGTGTGTGTGTGTGTGTGTGTGTAGTTAACCAGGTGATTCTAAATGTGTACTTAAGGTTCAGTTGCACTGCACTATATCAGTGCTTATCATACTCAATGTGTATTGAAAGCGTCTGAGGCTCTTGACACAATGCATATTCTGGTTTAGTATGTCTGGTTGCAGCTGATAATCAGCAATTCTAACAATTTAACAGATGATGTGGATGTTGCTGATCCATAGGACATACTGAATAATGAAGTACTATATTATATTCAATAAGTCTCTATATCTAAAATATATCATTCTATGAAACTTTGCAATTTATTGACAAAATAAAACCAGATTGCCTTTTCTATAGGAGGATATTAGGATTAGCTGCATAACTGAGCTGCTTCACTGTGGATTAGCTGCATAACTGAGCAAATTTTTTATTCTCTCCTTGTCTCAGTTTCTATTTTTTAAGTGATAAGAATAATAAGTACCGTATCTAATTTTATGAATATTTAATAAACTAATCAATGAAAAATGATTAGTATAGTCTTCCATTTCATAAGTATGTAATTACTCTTAGTATCATTAATACTAATACTGTGAGCTTTTAATGTCTAGTTTGACCCTATATTAGAGCAGTTCAATAAATTCCTCATGGCAATGACACATTGGAAAATATCTACATGTGTTCTTATTATTGACATAAGATTCTACTGAAAAATTCTAAGAAAAATATAAATAAAAAATGTGAAAGCCACAAAATATTTATACTTACCACCAAATTGGTAGATGCAAATAAATGTATAACATTAAAAATGCATAATACTTTTTAATTTCCTACCAGGTATGGCATTTTCTATCACCTAATTACTTCTTTTAAAACAATGTAGTATAAAGCTTATGATCTGTGTAGTCATATGCCACTTTCTGAAAGTCCTTGAGTTCTGAGACATATGGTTTTTAACAGAACTATTTTTTGATCCAAATACTTTCCTATTAAATATGAGGGATTTTCTAAGAGTTTTTTCATAATACAGTATTAAAAAAAGTTTGTTGGATATAATAACTAATTAAATTCACAGTTCTGATTTTAACAGACTCCAAATTATTTTATACTTTTTTAAGAGAGATCTTGACCTACTTAGTAGATTGGAGAACTTTGTGATCTGAGTCATATTCCTGCCTGACAGCAGGAATTCAAATCCCTTGAGGACTTACCTTAAGTAGGATTCATTAGTCCTCTGTAGTACTATGCCCAGCTGCCCATGCTGAAGACAAATGGGTAGCCAATTTAATTAAGCACAGCCTCAAGGATCATAATTCATTATCAATTTTTCCACATAATCTAAGACTGTATCAATGCTCCCAATAAAGGGATAGATGGAGCCAAGTGCTCTAATCAGAAAAGAAATCCCTTAAAACTAATTGCTCTTTTGACTATTTAACTGAAGGTAAAATTGAAAGCCATGACAAGACCACAAAACTTATCATCAGAGTAGAGAGACTGAAATTTCTTTCATGTGATAGGAAGTCAATAAAGTAAGAATACAATTAAGCTTTGGGAAGAGAATTATCTATAACCCATTGTACCAAAACATTGTAGCCTTCTGCTACACAGTCTATATAACTAATTTTATGGTAAATGAACAACAGTTGAATAGTTTATTTTGCTGTTATTTACAATAATTGTCTGACAGAAATCCAGTAACTAGAAATAGGTTCTTAATGATTAATGAATTTACTTACTTAGATACAAATTAAGTGCCTACTTCATGCTATGCTAAATGTAAAGAAGATAAAGTAAAATTAAGACTTTTTATGGTTTTGAAATGCTAACAACTTATTAAGTTATAAGAGATAATCATATATGATATTGAATAAATGTTACAAAAATGTGAATGTAATTATTTACTTTCTTTAATTAAAAATATACATTAAATGCATTTTATATGTGCACCTTCTTTTTAGTAAAATTTATATGGTGTTTTAGAAAATAGAATGTTCTTGTCATTGTCTATCTAGTAAGGAAGATAGATATAAAATGAACCAATTTACTAATAAATGTATTTTAATATAATTTTTTTGAATTAAGAGAAAAATAGCAAAGTCAGACTTTATGTTACTCAACTTGATTTTAGTAGAAGTGCAACAACACTTATTGCAAATACAAGCATCAACAATTTTTGAATGCCTACTGGGTACCAAGAACACATCAAAAGATAAACTTTAGCTTCAACTTGTAATAAAGAATAAACCCTATATTTTCCAAGAGTAACAAGTTGGGAATTTGAGGCCCTATATTGATTTTCATCTACATTTCACAACTCCTTGAAACTAGAGGTGATTATTTTAAATTGGAGCATCCATTTCAAAATATCTGCGTGCAAGTTCCGACAGAAACATAATAAAATAAGTGATTAGGGAAAACCATTGATAAGCTCTTTAGCTCTTGAGAAGTTCCCATTTCTGTATGCCAAGCTCTGCTTTCTCTTCAATCTATATGTCACTGAAATGTTTGCCATTTCTCTCAGCTTCCCAACCTAATGTGCAAGCATCTGCTTCTACAATTACAAAAACATGGTAATAGATATGCATGTAGGATTTGATTGTCAATAATATTTAATTCTCACTGCAGTAACTTGAAAGATTGACCAGGCAATTATTTTATTAAATATAGAGTGCCTATAATTTCATTAGATGAGAAGAAAATGGTGGTTTAGACTTTTTAAAAAATCAGAGGAAAACAGTTAAATAAATGACTTATAGTAGAGTGAGTTCCAAAAAATAAAGATGGAATATCTAAGTATATGAGTTTTAAGATGGAAATTGAAAGGAAAGGAGCCTGTTTTAGTTACTTACTTCTGTGCAATAAATTATTCCCGAATTTAGCAGCTCAAAACAACATGTATGTGTATTGTTTTATAGTATTTCCGCCCCCCCGCCCCGCCAGGAATCCAAATACTGCTTAGCTGGGTTCCCTATTCAAGAGCTCTCAAAGGCTGCCATCAGTGTAGGTAGTGCTGTAATCATCTCAAGGCTCAATTGGAAAGGGGTCTGCTTTCAAACTCCTGTGGCAGAGTTCGGTTATTCACAGGCTTTTGGCCAGACAGAGGTCAATCTCAGTGCCTTGCTATGAGATCTCTTCGATATGATAACTTGACTTACAAAAGCATGCAATCCATGCGAGTAATAAGGTCAGCTAACATTACGAAAGTCACAGGCTTTTGTAATGTAATCATGAAAGTAATCACCCTTTATCCTTACCATATTCCACTGGGTAGAATCAAGTGTATTTAGGTGTATTCCTTTCTCAATACCAGCAGGTAGGAATCTTTATGGATCATCTTAGAATTTGCCAACCACAGTTTGTGTGCATATCTGTGATGAAAGAGACTACAAATTGGTACCATTATAACTTTGATCTCAACAAACAGAAATATTATGAATTACCACTTACCAAATATTTTGGGTTCCTGGACCCAATTCCAATGTATGTGTGTACTAAAAGGGGGTGGTACCCCAGCAATTCAAGAACGATTGGAGATATGAGTTGAATGTTCTCCACTTCGAATCAACTTGGCACTGTTTACACAGAGATAATGTCCATGTAAAAAATTCTCCAAACCTATAAATAACTATTATAAGAGTTTATTTGAGCCACACTGGCAACATATACTGGGGAACAAGATCTCAAATGCTCTGGGGAATAAGTTTTGCTGTTTTTTTTTTTATGGCTTTGACATTAAGAAGGGAACATAAAAAATTGAAGAAAACGAGGATTGAATTACAGCACAGTTAACAAGATTATGTGCTATCTTAAGGCTTAATACCCCTTCCCAGAGGTATTACTCCTGGTATTTCAAATGTGTGTTAACCTAGTGCACAGGAACAATAGACAGGGCTGGCTTAAAACCTTTCACTAGAGAAATTATAGGCCTGGGATGTGACTGCCCACCATGAACTGCTCACTTAGGAGTTTATGATCACATCACCCTGTGAGGTTACTTTCCACATAACTGCTTTTCTTACTCAGTATAGCATTAAGTTCCACTGATTAAGGTTCCAGTACTCTAAGACTGCCCTGCCCCCAACACTTCAGAAGCTGATGGCAAGCCAGCACTTCTGAATTAGCTATAAATCAGAAATTCCTACAACCTTCTTCTTAGGATTTATTAATTTGCTAGAAGAGCTCACAGAACTCAGGAAATCATTTTACTTACAAAATTAATGATTTATTATAACAGGATATAACTCAGGAACAGCCAGATGGAAGAGATGCATAGGACAAGGTAAGGGGACAGGGCATGGAGATTTTATGGCCTCTCTGGGTGGCCACTCTCCCAGCACCTTTATGGTTCACCCATGTGGGACATTTCAAAATCCAGTCCTTCTGAAGATTTCACTCATGATTGATTATATCATCCTCCATTTGTATTGATTTAACTTCCAAACCCTTTCTCTTCCCCAGAAGGTAAGGTGGATGGGACTGAAAGTTCCAACCCAATAATTACTTGGTTCATTCTCCTGGCAACCAACCACTATCATGACGTGGAGTTCCAAATGTGACTTCATTAACAATAACAAATGCAACCTGATCACTCTGAACGCTTAGAAAAGTTCAAGGGTTTTGTGAGCTTTATATCAGTAATGGAAAGAAGACAAAATATATATTTATTATGGATCTCAAAATCACACCAATAAAAATCTGACTTGTTCTTTGAACTTTCAAATGTGCAAATGTTTGTCCATATGTATTTTTACTCTGATGTTTGTCAATCTTGATGAAAATTAAAAAAATGTTTCTCATTTTTGAAATTTTAGTGCAATTCATGTAAAAATATTTATTATAAAGTTCTAATTATTTGAAAATTGCAAAGAAAGATTTATAATTATTTATCACTACATATCAAAACATCTACGATGGGATCAAATCCCTTAACAATTTAATGTATAGGTTAATTAATATTACTTTTAAAATATATGTGTGTAAATGTGTATGATATTGATTGATACATAATTAAACATTGGCCTATATTAACAGTAAATCTTATTGTCTACCACTATATGCCAGAAACTATTTTATGTGCTCCAGATAGAGCAGTAAATAAAACAGAAAACCTTTCTACTTTCATGGTGTTTATATCCCAGAGTGGCAATGAGACAGCTATATAAAAAGTAAAAGTCAATGGCAAATAGTGACAAAAGAAACATCAATTATAGGTAATGAGAATGACTATGGTGGAGGACACTATGGAAAGCTGGTGATTACTGTAGGACTCAGGGAATAGTGGTATTTGAGTGGAGAATTGAGTAATAACTTTAATGTTTGAGGGCTGAGCATTCTAGAAAGAGGGGAATGCAAGTCAAATGACCTTTAAAGCAGAAAAACTGCCAGCTGATTTGAGGACCAGAAAGATTAATATAGCAGTACACAGCAAGAAAGGAATACAAAGTGATCCAAGTAAGTATGTATAATCCATGGGGACACTCCATATAGGTCCTGTAAATAATTTGAGCTTTATTCTAATTCAAAAATAAGGCCATTGGAAGGTTTTCGTGTAGAGAGTGACAGAAACTGGAGACAGCTTTTTGATGAAGTCTTGCTGCCAAATGACCTTTGGCTTGAGTGGCTGTAAAGTAAAGTGAGGTATTTTTTTAAGATAGAAAACTCTAGACCATTTTATTTAATGATAGGAACAATCCAACAGAAAATGATGTTATAGAAGAGCGGTGGTCGATTGTAACTCAGAAGGAGACTGGAGGTAATTTCATAGGACAAGTGGAGATGTTTACCTTAGAACAAGCATGTCCAACCTGCAGCTCAGGACAGCTTTGAATGTGGCTCAACATAAATTCTTAAAACATTATGGATTTTTTTTGGAAACTGTTTTTTAGCTCATTAGCTATCTTAACTGTTAGTGTATTTTATATGTGGCCCAAGACAATTCTTTTTTCAATATGGCCCAGAGAAGTCAAAAGTTTGGACACTGCTGCCTTAGAGAATCAGAGTCAAATCACTCATTGTGACACCAAGACATGCAGTGGGGATGAGCATGGATATGATTTTGTTGAAGAAAGATAAATGATAAAAAATAAAACAGCAACAACAACAACAACAAAAACAATTTCCTATGATATTTTAGGAGGCAAGTGAGACATTAGATTTTCAATAATATTCTTCATAGGTTAATTCTGACTCTTGTATATGTATATTATTTTAATTATACATTCATTGAGATTCTATGATTTCTAGGATAGATATTCTTTTATGTTACACTTTGCAAAAGAGAAAACATTGGTTTAAACCATTAATTCTCAAATGCTTGTCAACAGCTAGACGTAGAATGAGAAAAACCAAAATACCCTCTACTGAATTTTTCATGAAGCAAAATTTTTGGTTTAAACAGGGATTATACTGTGGGGGAGTAGCAAAATTTACTTTATCCTCAAGGTTCTTCTGATTGGTCTAATGGTTAAATAGACATGAATCAGACTGGCAAGAAAAAAATAACCAAATTGAATTCACACATATGTGTGAGAACCCCACATACATGAGAGAGTCAGACACCTCATAGGCATAAGAGGTTCAGAGATAAGAGAACATGAGTATATAAGATGTCCTAAGCTAGGGATGAGATAAACTTCCTTGGGGATTTCAAAAAGTTGTTGCAGAATGTTAAGAAGAGCAGAACTTTAGTAAATAGAAGTTTCCCCTGCCCTTTAAATAGGTCAATACTACTTATCTTTGATAATCTTTAATGGGAAAGGCCTCACTTCAAATTCTTCCGGTAGTTAAGATTGGGTGGGAGGTAAAAATTTCTTTTGAAGCTATAGCTAAAGTTGCTTTTAGCTCAAAATGATCTCCATAGCACAGAGGTGCATATTGGATTGACTCGTTCTGGGACCCCCACATCCACTTCCTACTACTTGTATTAAAATGCTGCGCTCTTTATTCAATAATGATGATAATGTCATTAACTGGAAAAAGGTTAACAAATTTGACTTGCATATATGGCAGCACAAAACTACTTTCTTCCTGAGCATCAAAAAAAATTTTGCCAACATGTTAAGTTGGAAAAAATAAAGTACATATTTAACTTCTATACCAAAAGTTTTAAAAGATAATATATATTAAGGAGAAAATATTACTTCATTGGAGAACAAAAGAGTAGTAAAATGTTTCCTGTATTGGTTCATTGCTTCTGCTATAACTTGGTTCTTAAAAAGACTCTTCTAGATTACTAATTTTTAAGCATTCGTTCATGAAGAAATCCGAAAACTTACACATTTTATTTTTTCCAACACATGAATTTATCTTAACATCTAAACTTCCTGTTTTTCAATAATGTGATTTGTCTGTCTCCACACACATATTGAAAAATGGAAATGTTATGTTAAAAAGGAGCTTTTCATTTGATTTTTCTAGGAAAAAAAAATGGCAGGATTAGAAAGTATCCTAGAAAAGATTGGTATGACCTTATGGACACTAGAACAGAAAACTATCAATTCACACTCTTTTAGTTATGTAAGTGTTACTGAGGTTCAAGTTCTTGAATTTTCCAAGATACAAATCAAGAGAAAACCCCAGAAAAATTCTACTCAAATTTTATTAATCTTACGTTCCTATATAAAGGAGACAGCACAGAGGAAAAGAAGTTCCTCTGAACTGACTCAAGAACTGTCTCTGCTTGGTTGTTTTTATAAGATGGGGACAAAGTAAGCTTGCATGAAAAGGCAGGCTTGTTCTAAAGTGGTGAGCTTTTTGAAAGAGGCGGGCTTTTCTGAGCAGCTGTTTTCTGATAACTTAATTCATGCCTGATAGCAGGCTGCTCATTATTGCCACCCCAGGAAAGTCTCGTAGTAAGTAAATGCTGATGAACTGCTTGTGCAAAATAGTGGTTTCCACATCTACAAAGGAGGAAGCAGTTAGAAGGAAGATAATCATAAGCTACTTTTGCACTTTTGTGTTGGGCGTGAGGGGGTGGTAGCATGCTGTGGTCAGCTTATCCAGAGTTCCTCCTGACCATCAGTATTCCTTTAGCCCCAGGCCCAAGTCCTTATGCTCCTCATAAAGATTCTCATTAAGAACATTAAAAGTATGTATGTTGTTACCTATGTACTTGTGTATCTATATAGCTAGATAATGAATGTGTGTTGTACGTCTGTATGTGTGTGTTAAAGAGTCCTTTCTCTCTCTCTCTCTCTCTCTCTCTCTCTCTGTCATATTGTGTCAGTCAAGCACCATCTTAAATACCTTGCAAATAATTTTCCAGATATATAGAGATTGAAATCCTTAAGCCATAGCAATTTTGTAGTAATTATAATTTCTGAAATTTTAAGCAAGCAAATAATATTTTAAAAAATTGTAAATTAGTTTTAATGTCATATTGATGCTTTTCTTGCTTTCTTTTTTTTTGACACAAGTTATGATAACCACTTTTTTTCAGGGAACACTGATGATATTTCTTTAATGATGTCCCAAGTCTAAATCATTTTTTTTCATGCAATTACACCCAAGAATGTCCAACAACTCACTAACACTTCAAATCCAAATCATTTAAATAATGTCATCTAAAATTTTATTGCTAGTTCTCTATTTTAGTAAAAGCATTAAATTGTGGCCAACTAATTGGGCTTAAGGTTTCAGATTTTTAATTAATAATGGTTAACATTTATTGAAAATTTATTATATCTCAGGACTTTTCAGTCAATAATGTTAACCAATCTTTACAAGAAAAAGTAATTAACATCATTTATTTGTTTTACTCAGTGGAGAAACTTGCATAGAGATACCAAGTGACTGGATGGAGGCACAGGTTTAACCTATGAAGGAGTCAGAATTTGAATGTGGTTTTGTTGGTTTCTAAGTCCCAAATTCACTTCAAGTAAAACACCTTTGTAGCTGAATATGTGGATATAATTGCTGATATTTCAGAAGGCAAATGAATCCATTATATTGTCTTCTCTTTTGGAAATCAATAAACACCTTGACTAAATATTAAGAAATCCTTAGAAATATATTGTGGATAAAGATCTATGGTTTCTAAGCATTATTAAAATATACATTTTTTGGCCAATTATAGACTATCTTTCAAAATCAATAATCAAATTTTTCCCTTTATTTTTGTTATCTAGCTGAGGTTTTTCAGCCTTCCTTATGATACAGGCAGGAATAGAGTCATATTTTTCCCCGTGACAAAGGAAATCAGTTACCTCATTATAAAGAGAAAACTAAGAGTTATCCAGACCATTCATGAATTTCCACTTTTTAATTTTTATTTTAAAATTATGACTAATTCCTGTATTCCAGATTTATATATTTTAAGCTTAACTGTTAAAGATTATGATTAGATATTTAACCTAAAAAATATACTTGGTACTAAAAGATCATAACTATGATAACCTATTTTCTTATTGCCTGGCACAGTTGTTCTATCAATGATTCTATGATTGGATACTAACTCGATGTCATATTCTTCTCTTGCCTTAGCAGTGTTTCTTTCAAAATCTTTTTTCATTCTCAGTTTCTTCCTGTCTTTCTTTTCTTTTCTCTTCTTTTATTTATTAAATAAGCACTACAATTTATTAGCTCTTACCAGCATAGAATTTAGGCACATGGAGAAATAGAAAGGATACCAGATTGGGAGTCAAAACATGTGGGCTTCAATCTTACCTTAAGTGTGCTATGAAAATTAAATTATATTATTTTAGGTCTCTGTCTCCATTTGCTGGTTTCCTCAATGGAAATATCAACTTGGGTTGGTGAGGATGAAATTATATAGATACAAGACAAAGATATGGACATCCTGGCATTTATAAAACATTGGAAGCAAAAAATTGGAGGTATTATTGAGAGAACATTTAATATTTCTGAAATTCTTTCAAATGCTTGGATCATTCTCTATATGAGTTTTACTGTAACTGCAGATAATAAATTTCACCTATCTTTCTTCTCCTACTTCACACTGTTTCCCTCTTCAACTGAAGGAAATATTTTGAAACTACAAATTTTATCTTCATTCTCTAACTCAAATTTTTTTTCAAAAATGTAGCATACATTTTGCAAGTTCCTGTGATACGCGATTTTACAAATGCATAGGTGATAAATACAATATATTTCAGTAGTACTTTCCTTTGAACACTGATATTAACAAATTTAAGAAATTGTGATGTCAAGAGGTAGGTAGAGGGGGAATTGCAGGAAGGTGGTCAAAAGGTACTATACAAATTTCCAATTATAAATAAGTACTAGGGATGTAATGTACAGCATAATGACTATAGTTAATGTTACTGTATGATATATAGGTAAGTTGTCAAGAGAGTAATTTTAACAGTTCTCATGACAAGGAAAACAAATTTTTATTCTTTATTTTTTAATAGTATCTATTTGAGATGAACATTAGCTAAACCTATCTATTCACAATATATGTAAATCAAACCTTGTGTCATACCTTAAACTTATACTGTATGTCAATTATTTATCAGTAAAACTGAAAAAATAATGGGTTGTTCATAATGCACGAATTTTTTCTTCCTCTAACAAAAAAATAGGGGTTGATATACTCATGGTGGAATTTCTCATGCATTGTGATGTAAAAAATTTCTATGGTTGGAAAATAGGTCTATACTGATCTAAAAGTGAAATCACCTAATAAAAAATATATATATATTTTATGGTTTTTTTACTACTATTATCAAATTTTAATGTTTGCATAATAATTACAGCATTTTGCATGAGGCAGCATGGTTTTCTTGTTCCTATTTGTTTTGTTATGGTTTTGATCTTGGTTTGGTAAAAAATGTGTCCTTGTAGTAAAGTTGTTACAACATATTTAAAAAATAGTTTACATTTAACCAATTTTTCTCCAATGTTATTAAGGAGGTTCTATATATAAATTACTAATTTAGGTGATTGGATACATTTTGTCACGTGAAGAAAATAGACAAAGATCCTACTTTGTGTAGCTTATACTCTATTCAGGGAAAACGGACAATACAAATAAACATTATATACACACACACACACGCACATATGCGTACACACACATACACAAGGTCTGACAATTAAGACCATAAACTCAGTCTAGAAAAAGTGTTACATACCTTATTACTGAATATCACTACATTCACCTTCAATGTACTCTTCTGGGGAAGCTATGCACCAACATCAGCACCTAGGCCACCCTTCAAAGCAATTTTGGAACTTTTTTTTCTGAAATGGCCATAAGAGCTATCTCTGTATGAACTTTGATGTTCTGGATGTCATCAAAATGTCTTCCTTTCAATATTTCCTTTATCTTCAGGTAAAGTAAAATGTTATTGGGGCCAGATCAGGTGAGTAGGGAAGGTGTTCTAATATAGCTATGGGTTTAATGGCTAAAAATTCTCTCATAGAGAGTACCCTGTGAGTTGGTACATTGTTGTCATGCAAGAACCATGAGTTGTTGCTTGAAAAGCTCAGGTCTATTTTATCTCAGTTTTTCATGCAGCCTTTTCAGCACTTCCACATAGTAAACTTGGTTGACTGTTTGCCCAATTGGTACAAATTCATAATGAACAACTCTTCAATATCGAAAAGGGTTAGCAACATTGTTTTTACTCTTGATTTGGGCTGGGAATATTTTGGTTGTGAAGAATTGGCTGACTTATACTGGGCACTTAGATCCTTTGCTTCAGAGTCATATTGGTACACCCATGTTTCATTACCAGTGATAACATGGCTCAGAAGATTGTCTTGCCTCTCAAAAAGGTCTTGGCAAATTTTGACTCTCCTTTGCTTTTTGTTTATCAGTGATCTCCTTTGGGACATTTTTGCACACACCTTTCTTATGCCAACATTTTCAAGTTAAGATTTTCCTTTTTTTCTATGAACGTTTGCTTTTTCTGCTATTTTCAGCTGACGATTTTAACACACAATTGGATAAATTTTTGCAATGTTTTCATCAGTTCTGCTTGTTACTGGCTGCCTGACTTCTCTGCATCAGTGACACTTTCTCTCCCCGCAGAAAAACATTTAATTCATTTGTACACTGCCATTTTCTTCATAGCATTACCTTCATAAATGTGGACTAACATGTCTCTGATTTCACTTCCACTCTTGCCAAGTTTAACAAAAAATCTGAAATTCTTTAGTTGCTCTAATTCAGGCTTCGACATTCTTGCAACAGCACACAAAAACACCCAGCAACGATAATGAATGTCACTCAGCAAGACACCGCCATGCAATGACACAAACACAGATGTGAAACACAGATATACCAAGGTTATGAAACCTTACAGAGTTGCTGCCAATGTAAGTGCGCAGTGGCAAGTTCACAAACTTAATTGTCACATCATGTATAAAAATATATATATAGTATATATAATTTATATATATATATATATATATATATATATATATATATATATATATATAATGTGTATGTGTGTGCATGTGTGTGTGTACATATATAATATCTATACCAAAGGTGACAAAAAATGTATACATACTTTAGGGGATGTCAACGTTTCTCAAGCAGTAGTTTGCAGTAATCAGAAGTGCCTGGACACTGATGATAACCACTCTGAGCACCTTTTGTAATTGCAGAAGTCAAATGTGACTTGTATTATATTTTGTTATTGGTATATATTGAGTATTACAATTTCAATACAGTTTTTTTCTTTCTTAAAATGTGTATACATTTTTTGGCATCCTGTTTTCTTTTCTCTGTCTCTCTATAAAGTGTGTAACTATATGAAATATGTATATACACATATAGAACATCTGTGTGTGTGTGTGTGTATGTATATATAAAAATGTGTATATTTATAAAATGTATGTGGGTTGTCCAAAAAATCAGCCATAAATACATCTACTTTTCATATTACATTACTGAATACTTTCCAGACAGCCTATATATGTGTGTGTGTGTGTGTGTGTGTGTATGTATATGTATGTGTATGTATGCATATGTATGTATATATGTGTATATGTATATACATATATGTATATACGTATATGTATATACGTATATATGTGTATATGTATATATGTATGTATATGTATATATGTATGTATATGTATATATGTATATATGTATGTATATGTATATAGGTATGCATATGTATATATGCATGTATATATGTATATGTATGTATGCATGTATATGTATGTATGTATGTGTGTATGTATATGTACATATGTATATATGTATGTATATATGTATGTGTATATATGTATGTATGTATGTATGTATACATGTGTATATGTATATATGTGCATATGTATGTATATGTGTGTGTATGTATATATGTATGTGTGTATATATGTATATGTGTGTATATGCTTATATATGTATATGTATGTATATATGCATATGCATGTGTATGTATGTATATATATGTACGTATATATGTATATGTGTATATATGTATGTATATATGTGTATGTGTATATATGTATGTATATATGTGTATATGTGTATGTGTGTATTGTGCCAAAAATGTATACACGTTTTGACACAGGAAAAAACTGTATTAAAATTGTAATACTCAATATATACAGATAACAAAAAATGAATGCAAGTCATGTTTGACTTCTACAATTACAAGAGGTGCTCAAAGTGGTTACCATCAGCATCCAGACGCTTCTGATTACTGTGAACTACTGCCTGAGCAACATTGAACAAAGTGTCCACTTGTATTACTGCTTCTGCTGTTTAAATTATTTCCTGAAGTACCACTAGTGTAGCGGATCCTTTATGGTACACCACTTCTTTTAAGGTCCCCCATTGGTAGAAGTCAAGGAGTGTTAAGTCAGGAGAACACAGGGTAAACTCAACTGTATCTCTTCATCCTATTCATTGTCCTGGCAAATGGTCTTGCGCTCCCGGAATGATAACTGTACTTCTGCCATTTTTTTACTTCCTGCCTGTTGCTTGGTGACACTAATGTTCATTTGATTAAAGCTATCTTTTGAGTGAATATCATACCACACATTGCTACCATAATTCAATTCAAATTCAAAAAGTAATACATAAACATCTCTTAAAATGTGTATACATTTTTTGATAACTCTGGCATGTGTCTGTGTGTGTGTGTGAATCTGACAAGGAACTATAGAAAATAAAAGTTTAAAACAATATATAGGGGATCAGGTGTACATGAACAAGGCTAGGAAGGTCAGAATTCAAATTTTGATAGGGTAGGACTCATTTAAACAGTGAAATATTAACTAATAGATAAAAACTAGTTGAGATCCCTTTAAAAAATAAGACAAATAATGTTCAAAAGTCTGTTAATCTTTCATTTTATTCAGATTAAACAGCCAGGTCTTTTACAATAGCCTGTATTTCCAAAGCAATCTGAATGCCTGTTAATGAGCTCTTCTACACTGGCTATGGTAACAATAGCTGCTCTAATAGAGAAATCTCAAATTTCAGTGACTTAACCCATTATAATTTATTTCTTACACATTTAAATTTGAAAATGGATATCCTGAAAAATTAGAGCTCTCTTTCAGGTGCTGATTCGTGTCCAAGCTATTGCCAAATTTTGCTCTAATATTTTCAAGCATGGGAGCTTTTAGATTGTAAATTTTTCTTTGTCAAGCCAGAAGGGGCTTATGAGTATATCTGAAAGGGAGTATTTTAGGGCTAAGTCTATGGGTACAGATATGCTTCCACTTGCATTCCATTGGCTCAAAATTAATTACAAGATGACATCTACAAAGGAGTCAGGAAAACTACTCTGTAGGGCAAAAAAAGGAGAAGAAAAGAAATGGATAATCAAGTTAGACACTCCTTAAAATAATTATCCTCTCTCCCTTCTTTCTCACTTTGCTTTATTGTTCTACATAATATATAATATAATAATATATAATATATAATATATAGTATATATAGTATATAGTATATGTATAGTATATACTATAATATATTATATAATAGTATAAAATATATAATCAATACAACATACAAAATAGATTAAATATATAATATATATTCTAAAACATAATATTTTTTTCTAAAATATCTCTTTTTATAATTACCTTATAAATCCTACTCCAGGAAGTTTAATATTGAATTGAGGGATTATAATCTGTTTATCTTGTTGAATAGATATATATCTTCCTAACATATTTGTTTGTTATTTGTCTCCCTCACTATAAATCAAAAACTACATAAATACAGATTTATCCTCTTCTATTCCAAAGAAATATCTGTACCATATAATAAGTGTTCAATAAATGTTTTAGATGAATGACTAAATGAAATACAGTAACAATAGCTTCTATAAAGAAGAACATTTTCACAGTGACAAATATTATTTTCATTATATTTTTAATTTAATTTTTTTTACATCAATCTTCTTAGCTAAGTTTCTCAAAGGGAAAAAACAGTATATTTTCTAGTAAGTAAAATATTTATGATAAATACTGAATGAAGAAATAAAAAAATGAACAAACAGATTCAGTGAGTGATGGAGAATTTGAATAAATTTTCAATCATAGCAATGTGTGGAAATCACGCCCTTAACTCATGTTGGTCTCCCTCAAAAACTCATCTGTTTACTTTATCAGATTGTTTCTGAGCACTTACAAATCTCTCTAATCTCTATGTTGTGGAATTCAATAAGGCTTTCTTCTTTATTAGTACAGTAACCACAATTTGACATTCTTTATTTATTATAACCCAACCAATAAGAATATAATAACTTATTAAGTATGAATGTGGCATACTAAGCTCATTTTTTACTATATTAAATGAGGATTTTAATAGAACTAGAATATCATTATTTTTGAAAAGGCAATACACCTATGTACACCAAGGATTCATTATTTCTAGCAAATTTAGTGTAATGTGCCTGTATTTTTATGACCTTCAACAATATGCTAGTGTTTTTTATTGAGTTCGATTATTTCCATTTGTAGTAAGGTATTCCATGTTTATTTATTTTACTGAAATATTTTGAATTATTGAGACTACCTCTGCACACTTATGATGTAATTGGAGTAGGTATATTGATTATCATTGTCCTTAATTGAATTTTATGAAGAATTGGAATATCATTTTTGGCTTGATATTTATCCCTAGTTGGTGTCATTTTATTATTCACTTCACTTCTAATATCAGCTTATTTCTGTAAGTTATAAAATGCTGTGACCTTTTATTAAAATAGAAAAAAAATTAAAAATCATTTAAAATGAAATAGAGAATCAAATTTGTTAAATTCAACACCAAAATACCATCTATGATTCATTCAGGACATAACTTTAAATTGCCCTAGGAATAGGAGTCACACACTGTATAATACATAATACTAATGGGATAGGTATAATTGTGACAGGCTTATAGAATTCATTCTGAGTACATTGAGTGCAGGTGGTTGGGAATGATATTTAGCCTAACAAAAATTGGCATTTAAAGATAAAAGATTCAGAACTTTATTTTTTATGAGAAATTATATTAACTGAAAAATAACCAATGTAATAGGCAGCATAAGCATCACTCTTTATGATATGTTTGAATGAGAAATTTCCAAAAAATTAACATCACACTTTTTATACCTAACCTATAAATCATGCTTTGGTGAGACTAATATTTCAATTGAGGAGTTATACATATTTTATTTACCTTGTTTAAACCCCCAGCTTACATGTACAAGTGTTCAGCAATGCATTTTATTATTTTTATTTTTTATCAGTAATGTATTTTAAATTTAATTTTTCTCTTCTCTAATTGGCTAGAGTTTCTTAATTGAAATTTATATTTATTATTTTCTTTATGTTATAAATAATGAAGATTTTTGTAAAAAAAGACAGACAAAAGTTAATTAAAACAGAAAACTAATGTTCTTGGATCTTAATATATATGAAAGAATTTATGACTTTTTATTAAATATTCTCAATAATGCACACACACAAAAGCAATGTCAATAGTAACAAGAAGTTACACAAATCACACTCTTATGGAGAAAAAGCAGTTTACCAGATTAAATAAATACATAATAAAATATGCGCTTTTATTGTATGTCATACATCAATCTTATAAGGATAATTACACTTATTAGCACTATTTATTTGCATTTGACTGAAGTGATTGTATATTTATCTCAATAGCAGTACAATATTACTATAAATGCCTTATAAAATCTCTTTTAAGTACTGGCCTTGAAGGTACTTCATTTTAGGATAGTTTCAATATTTAAATTACATAATCCACACCTGTTGTAACAGATGCACTAGCCCTTTATATCTGAGGTTAGCATATTTTCTAAAGAATTTGAAGTAGCATTTCACTCCAGTCTGACTGGATCATTTGCCTTACTGAGCGAGAACTTAAACTAGTTATCAACTAGTTGGCTTTCTATGCTTCTTTTTGTAGCAGTTTGACTCTCAGACCTCAAATGGGCAATAAAGCTGAATAAAACATTTATTTAGCTATGTTGTCAAAGTTCAAGAATCTTTAGGCTGTCATTTATAACTTATTTTCAATGTAAGTAAAACTTCTTAATAATATCTCTTAAAATGAAAATTCTGAGAATTGTAATTGAAAAATCCAAAACAAAGTCTTATTTATTAAGTCACTTTGGCCAAATCTCAGCTTATCTACTTTTGAAATAAGCATATTAAACTCCTCTTACCTAAATTCTAAAGTAGTTTTGAGAATTAAAGTCAGACACTATGTGGAAATATGCTTTATCTTTCTAAAATAGCAAAAATGAGCTTTTACATGTTTTGTTAAAATTTTTAAACATTTATTTTCTTTTTATATAAGTTATTTAATTTCCAATTATAGCCTGAATTAATCAATATTGGTTAAACTATTTTTTCTATTTTTTTTGTTCAATGACAATAAAAAACTCATAACAACCATGGTAAATATAATAATAAAAATGAAATGATGATAGATGACATTCATACAGGTTCTATCACTACTCAAATGAAATATCAAAAACATTACTAAAAGTTTAGCCATAGTCTTTTGGAAAAGTATATTCTTGGTTATGTAGTTTATTAATCATTTACGTCTAGGAATAAGACTTTTACTTTTTTTTATACGCATATAGAAGAATGATATTGGATTATATGGCAGAAAGCCATTCTTTAACCAATATTTTCTATATGAACTGGAAAGATAAAAGTACATTGAGATAATTACAAATAAAACCTCAATGCTACAGTTTAAACGTTATATCTAAATTTCACACTGTAAAAGTATAATTTTTAAAGAGTTAAAAACATGATTGTCAGAAAAATATATAATGAACATGTGATAAAGATTTCACTCAACTCATTAATGATGGAACCAGTAAGATAGTAAGTCTGATTCAAAAGAATTTGAAGAATAGGGTAATTATAAGCAACGTAAAAGATGGATGTTAAAAATAGGAGTGTTAGTTTAGTGACAGAACTGGTTAATGTTTTGCAAAGCAATAAATTGTAAATTGAGAGGTGATCATTTCTACCATGCAAAAATCTGTATGATAATATGGATATTGTTCTTTCTTTAACACGCTCACTAGAAATTTATAATCTAGATTCTAGAAGAATCTATTTGTTATGGCTTTGCTATTTACACTTTGATTAGTGCCTAGACACTATAAAATTATATGTTGCTATGATTAAATTGTGTCTCTTCATATGTTGAAGCCCTAACCTCCAATGTGGTGGTACTTAGAGATGGGCCCATTGAGAGGTAACCTGGGTTAGATGAGGTGATGATGATGGGTTATTCATGATGAGATTAGTGACTGTATAAAAAGAGTAAGAGATATCACTCTTTCTTCATTTTGTGAGGATCTAGCAAGAAGGCTTGATTCTTAGAAGATGGAGAATGATCTGTCTTTCAGAGCCTTGACTTCTGGCTTCCAGATCTGTGAGAAATAAATATTTGTTATTTAAGCCATTCAGTCTATGATGTTTTGTTGTATCAGCACAAGAGATTAATATATATTTTCATGTAGAATTGTTCACAGTAAATTATGGAGTTGGATTTGTGTTAGCTGGAACCAAAATGCTTTAAAGGGAAAAACTAGGATACTTCATGGGTGAAGTGGTGGAGCAGACATGAGCATGATAAATGACAGACAAATCATATTGAAATGTTTTATAAAAATTCAGACTATACTCAAGGGGTGCATACTAACTGTCTTTAATTTTATGTAATCACATATAAAAGGAACATACAACTCTTATATTATTTTAAAAAGAACTCAGATTAGAAAGCAATAGTTTCAGTTTATTACAAAAAGAAGTTTTGTGACAGTGAGAAATGTACAGACGTGGAACAATCTATTCTGGTGTTTACTTCATTCACCAAAGGCATATGATCCATAAGATTTGAGCTATTTTACTCACAGAATTTTACCCTAGTACTTGTGTAGTATGTTATGCATTTTCTCCAACAAATATATTTTCCTTGTTATAATTCTCTGCATGTTAAACTTTACTCCTTTATATTTCTTTTTTTTTTTCCCCTTTGGTTGGTTTCCTGAGTGGGAATTGAATCCAGACCACAGTGATGAGAGCACCAAAGTCTAGCTACTATACCACCAGGGAACGCCCCTAAACTTTACTCTTTTAGAGTGCCTTACTATTATGATTATTATCAATATACAATTGACATAATGGCATATATAGTAAATTTAACTAAGCAAATAAAATGAACAAATTATTAATTTAGAATGTATTTTTAATTAGATGTAATGGGTTTTCTTCAATTTATATATTACTTTAAATGATATTTCAGAATTAATCATCTTACTATATCTTGTTACAGTTTTATAGATGTGAGGTGTAAGAAGTTTTATCTACAAAACGAAAGCAGTAAGAAGTTCAAGTTTATTATAGCAATGCAACTCAATTATTTTGGTCACCAAATGAGTTATGTGACAAAAAATTCACATAGTGTTCTATCATTAAAAATTATTTTTAATAATTTACTAGCTGACAATTTGATGTTCTCTTTTAATTTTCTTGAAAGCAAAGAGTTGGAACAATGCTGCTTTACAAAGTGATTTGTTTCTCACTCACTAGAGTCATTCACTTTCTTACTACTGCTACCAATATTTCAAATTGTTATTTATTTTTTTTTTTGGTGTCCTGAGAGTTTTACAACCTTGGGCAATGCACCCTGTTAATATTAGGAAAGATGAGAGAAATATACCTTCTTTATAGAATATGCAAGATGGAGATTTGTGAAGGTAAGATGAGAAAAAACAAAAACCAGATATTTTCCCAGGAGAATTAGTTTTATGAGAAAGTAAATGCAGAGTGGAAAGCTAAAAATCAATGATTTTAAAACTGGGTGTGCTGAGTATCTCTTAAAAATTATTACACTTAATGGAACACTTACCCTGTGTTGAGGGTGGTGGGACTGTTTTCCTTGAAGTATCCAAAGCGTCCAAGGCACTAGTTGTCACTGCTCAATTGGAAAAAATTATATATTAAAAAAAATGAATAAATAAAAATAAATGAATAAAAAAATTTTAATTTGGTAGTATGATTATCTGTATATTACCAGAGAGGGGAATTAAATTGAAGTTTAGAGTTTATTATATTTAGTGCTTTAGATCGACTGCTCTGAAGTGTTTGTCAATTTTGTACAAAATATATTTGATTGCATGCAAGTGATGGTTCCCCTGGGATGTGATGAAAGTGACTTATGTGCCCTGAAACTTGTTCACATGATGCAACTTCCAATTGATTAGGATAATTAAGATTATGAGAGGACATTTTAAATTATAAAACAATGGTTATTCTTACATCTTTCCATCTGTTTAATATAAAGTTATGGTTTATACAGAATAAGTATATACATAGAAATGTGCACATTTATCTGTATATACTTTTCAAATGCACATATACTAGAAATAAAAAAGTTTTTATTAAACATCATGAATATTCATATTATAGTTCACAAATAAATGATTACTGATGCTCATATAACTCCAAATGACTTTATATGCTACATGAATATTAGTAATACATACATTAGGTGGTATTATGTGAGCTATTTTCTCTGGAATTTTATCTAACTTATCATCTACCTTTGTTTTGAATATAAAATTCCTAAAGAAATCAATCAATCTTAATCTGAGCTTGATTTGTGGTTACAGTAAGTAGTTTCTTCATATTTTCTTCAAAAACATATTGGAAGTAATACAAACTAAACCATAATATGACGACTGTCAACTTCTTTTTATATAGAGTGACATTTTGGTCTGTTACATGTGGAACATAAATATAGGACTAAATGCAGATATAGATATGTATTTTTGCAGGGAAAGATACATAGATACATCATTAAATTTTTCATCTTTTAATGCAAGGTTCTTGTCACGAAAGGCAAACGTGGTTTATTCAATATCCTAGAAATTAGTGAGATGGGAGGTTCAGAGGAAAGCAACAAAAAGGTCATTTTCTTAAAGTAGAATTAAAAAGTACAAAAGAAATCTCTTAATCCATACTTTAATTTATCATTCTATTTATTAGACTAAATTTCTTGATACCAAAAATTATTTTAAAAATGTTATTCCATACATATATTCAGTAGCTGTTTTTTCAATGATTATATACTGAATACATGTGTATCTGAGTTACTATAAACCCTCATTGGAATACTTAAATATTTTTTTAATTAACAATAGTTATTACTTTTGTAGGATATTTTTTTCTGAATATAGAATTCTTATTTCACCAAATGTTTTTTCTATCAACACTTCAAAAATTATAAGATTATACTCCACTGTCCTCTGCTTGTATAGCTTCTGATGTGAAATCTTCTGTAATTCTTATATTTATTCCTCTGTGGTTAAATCTTCACCTACCCCTAACTCTGTCTTGAAGATTCTCTCTTAGTTTGGGCTTTCTATGTTTGACTGTGATATGCCCAGGTGTGGGTTTCTTTGATATTTATTCTATTTGGTGTACTGAACTTATTGAATTTCTGTCTTAATGGTTCTTAGTATTTAAGGAAATGTTAAAGCCATTATTTATTTAAATACTTTTGCTTGTTTTTTTTTTTAATATATTTTTCTTTTTTTTTAATTAATTGTTTTTTGAATTTTTTATTTTTTCTTCTTTGAATTTCAATTACATCTATCTTACACTGTTTTATATTATCCGAAAGTTGTTGAATATTCTGTTTGGTTCTTTTTATACTTTTTCTCTTTCATGTTAATTCAAATCAGTAATTTCCATTGATCTATAGTCAACTTAAAGTGAGTATGTTGTTGACTGTGTTGACAAATGAGCCCTTCAGAGGTATTCTTCATTTTTCTTACTATGTTATTGATTTTTAGTATTTTATTTTAATTATTCCAAAGTTTTTATTTCTGCTGAAATTGTTCATTTGGTTTTGTGTGTTTTCTATCATTTCAATTATTAACTTTAACAGTAATCATATTTATTGTAAATCCTCTGCCAATTTTAACGTATGTATCATATATGACTCTGGATTGGATTAACTATTTTACATCTTCAGATTGTGTTTTTATTGCCTTTTGGCATGCCTTGAACAATTTTTTAATTGGAAACCAGATGTATTGTGGATAATGAGGTTAATAGGACTTCAGTGTAAGGAATTAGACTAATCTGGCTGAGAACTGAGCCATATTTGATATTTGTTGATTATAGGAATAAGTGGCTTAAAATTCCTCAACCAATTTTTTCTTTACTTTTCCCTGCTTGACTTTGAGCTTCTTTATGTGCCACTCTTCGGATTCTTACAAATACCTCCACTGTAATCCTCTTTTATTATTACTAAATTTTATTAATATGGTGGTAGGATGTGAGGGAAGGTATTCTTTAATCATTAATATCTTGGTCTTCCATACACAATAAAGCTTGTCTTGGGAGTGTGGGCTTTACAAGTTTTCTACTTTTCCTTCAAGTTTGAGCTTTTTTTTCTCCCTATTCTTTAACCTCTTTCCATCCTGCAGTGGCTGTGCTTCAGTGTCCCTAGTCTGTGTCTGGAAGCCTCCTTGCTTGTATATTAAGGCTTTTTCTCCCTACATGAGACAGTGTTGGAAGTGCACAGAGCAAAGTCTCTTTCCCACAGTTCAGGTGGATTACGTTGGTGTCCTCTGACAATATCTAAATCATAGAGATTAAAAGTCTGATTCATTAGGAAGAGAAGGATCGGGCCACTTTTCACAATGATACTCTTGTTTCCCCTTGCCAGAGTGCTGGGTGGGAGAGCGGGGTGGCTTTCTCCATCTTTTTTCCATATCCCCTCTGTGAGAACCATGTGGAATTCCTATAGGAAAATCTGCAAAAATGTGACCCCTTCCTTGTGAATAAAGTCCCCAGAGGCTTTTTACTCTAATGTTAGCCCATACTGTCCTTAATCAGTCAAAATTTGTAGTTTAATGTTTCCACTGGCTTATATGACATTTATCTTCTTCTCTCAAGTTAACAATTACTCAGATCTTTTATTTTTCTAGAGATATTTCTCTCTCCAGATTTCAGAATGTTAGTTTTCTCTGTGTTCTCACTACTTTAATGAATCTAAGAAAAGTTGTTGCTTTTCAATTTGTCCAGCTTCTTGTAAGAATGAAAATGAGAATGTACAAGCTCTTCATTCTTTTGGTCAGAAACCAGAAACTTCACATGATATTGTAGGTAAATAGTAACAACAATAGAAAATGAGTGATAATGATTTGACCAGGCATTATCATGAAAAAGAGTGTTGTAATTGTAGCGACTTTTCTCTCTAGTTAGTAGAACAAAAAACTGTTATTATTAATTCTATTTTTCTTTCTACTTTCTACTTTTTGCTTTTCTAGTCTTAATTTTCTGTAATAAATATGACTCATTTTAAATTATATACAGAGCATTAGCTATATGTTCAGTCAATATCAAAGTAATTATAAATATAGTATAAAATAAAATATTTCAATGAAAGAAAAGCAAACATAAACCTTCAAATCACCTGTATTGACCTAATTAATGAAACTGAAATTCACATTTGTTTCTTTTTTATGGTTAAATTTATTGGGGTGATATTTGTTAGCAAGAATTACATAGGTTCCACGTGTACAATTCTACAGTGTATTGTCAACTTGTTGTATAGTAAGTTCACCACCTAGTGTGAGTTTTCTTTCTAGTACTATATATTTAGCTCCCCTCCTTCCTCTCTCACACCCTCCCCCTTCTCCTATACCCTCCCCACTTGTCCCAAATAAACATTAAACTATTTTTTGTTGTTGTTTTGTTTTATTTTTATTTTTTCTTTATTGCTTTCAGTTTTATTTTCAGCATATGAGTGAAGTTATACAGTTTTTGTTTTTTTCTGTCTGGCTTATTTCACTTAGCATGATGATCTCCAGTTCCATCCATTTTGTTGTAAATGGCAGTATTTCATTTTTTCTTATAGTTGAGTAATATTCCATTGTGTATATGTACCACAGCTTCTTTATCCAGTCATCTGTCGCAGGGCAATTTGGTTGTTTCCATGTTTTGGCCACTGTGAACAGTGCTGCAATGAACATTGGGGTACACGAGTCTTCGCAGAGCTAATGAGGATGAGCATTTTTTCATATGTCTGCTGGCCATTTGCATTTCTTCATGGGGCAAGTGTCTGTTTAGTTCTTCTGCCCACTTTTTAATTGGGTTGTTTGTTTTTTTGTTGTTAAATTCTTTATATATTTTAGATATTAGACCCTTATCTGATGCATTGTTTGCAAATGTTTTCTCCCATTCAGTTGGCTGTCTCTTTGCTTTGTTGATAATTTCTTTTGCTGTGCAGAAGCTTTTTAGTTTGATATAGTCTCATTCATTTATTTTTGCTTTTACTTCCCTTGCCTTTGATGTCAGGTTCATGAAGTCTTCCTTCAGCCCTAGGTCTATAAGTTTAGTACCGCTCTTTTCTTCTATACAGTTTATTGTTTTGGGTCTTATATGAAGATCTTTAATCAATTTTGAGGGAATTTTTGTACATGGTGAGAGTTCTTAGCTCAGATTCATGTTTTTGCATATGTTTTTCCAGCTTTCCCAGCACCACCTACTAAAGAGGCTGTCTTTTCCCCATTGCATATTTTTTCTCCTTTATCAAAAATTATTTGTCCATAAATTTATGGATTTATTTCTGGGTTTTCAGTTCTGTTCCATTGGTCTATTTTTCTGTTTTTCTGACAATGCCAAGCTGTTTTGACTATTGATGATTTGTAATATAAATTGAAGTCAGGGAGTGTAATACTACCAGCCTTATTCTTTTTATGTAGTATGACTTTGGCAATTTGAGTTCTTTTATGGTTCCATATATGTCTAATAATTCTTTTATTTATTTCCTGAAAGTATGATTGTGGGATTTTGATGGGAATTGCATTAAATCTGTAGATTGCTTTGGGCAAAATGGCCATTTTTAACAATGTTAAGTCTTCCTATCCATGAACAGGGGGTATTTTTCCATTTCTTTGTGTCTCCTTCAATTTCTTTTAAAAGTTTCTTATAGTTTTCCATGTATAAGTCTGTCATGTTCTTTGTTAAGTTAATTCCCAGATGTTTCATTCTTTTTATTGTGATAGCAATAGGAATTGACTTCCTCATTTCTTTTTCCTCAGGATTCGTTGTTTGTATATAGGAATGCTGTTGATTTTTTTACATTGATTTGTACCCTGTATTCATTTATTGTTTCTAATAGTTTCCTGGTGGAATCTTTGGAATTTTCTATATAAAAGAGCATGTCATCTGCAAATAGTGACAACTGGACTTCTTCTTTCCCAATTTGGATAATTTTATTCCTTTCTCTTTCCTGATTGCTGTGGCTAGAACTTCCAGTACTATATTAAGTAGCAGGGGCAACAGGGGTCATCCCTGTCTTGTTCCTGATTTTAGGGGAATAGGCTTCTACTGTTCCCCATTCACTAGGATGTTAGCCGAGGGTTTGCCATATATGGCCTTTATTATGTTGAGATACTTTCCTTCTATACTTAATTTATTTAGTGTTTTGATCATAGATGGATGTTGTATCTTGTTGAAAGCTTTTTCTCAATCAATTGATATGACCATATGGTCTTTACCTTTTATTTTGTTTATGTGGTGAGTTACATTGATTGATTTTTGTATTTTGAACTATTCTTGTACTCCCAGTATAAATCCCACTTGATCATGATGTGCAATCTTTTTGATGCATTGTTGTATTCTATTTGCTAATATTTTTAGGATTTGGGCATCTGTATTCATCAGAGATATTGGTCTATAGTTTTCTTTTTTTGTGTTGTCTTTACCAGGCTTTTGGTATTAGGGTAATGTTGGCCTCATAGAATGAGTTAGGAAGTATTGCTTCCTCTTCAGTTTTTTGGAAGGAGGATAGGTGTTAATTCTTCTTTGAATGCTTGGTAGAACTCGGTGAGACCATCAGGTCCAGGGCTTTTGTCTTTAGGGAGATTATGGATAGTCATTTCAATCTCTTTGCTATCAATTGGTCTATTTAGATTAGCCAGTTCTTCTTGGTTCAGTCTAGGTAGGCTTTAAGTTTCTGGAAACTTGTCCATTTCTTCTAGGTTGTTAAATTTAGTGGCATAAAGCCCTTCATAATATTTTCTTATAATCCTTTGTATTTCTGTGATATCAATGGTAATTTCTCTCCTTTCATTTCTAATTTTGGATATTTGTGTCCTTTCTTTCATCCTTTGATTAGTCTAACCAGGGGTTTGTCAATTTTGTTGACTTTCTCAAAGAACCCGCTCTTTGTAATATTTTTTTTCTATTGTCCTTCTGTTCTCTAACTGGTTTAGCTCTGCCTTAATTTTGATTATTTCTTTTCTTCTACTGACTTTGGGTTTTGTCTGCTCTTTTATTTCTAGTTCTTTAAGATGAGATGCCAAGGTGTTTACTTTTGATATTTCTTATTTCTTAAGATAGGCCTTAAGAAATGATATAAGTTACCCTCTTATTACTGCTTTCACTGTGTCTCAATAATTTTGATATGTTGTATTTTCATTGTCATTAATTTCTATACATATTTTAATCTCTTTCATTTGTTCTGTTATCCAGTCATGTTTTTAAATAAGATGTTGTTTAATCTCCATGTATATGTGTTTTTTTCCTGCTTTCCTTTTACAGTTGATCTCCAATTTCAAAGCTTTGTGATCTGAGAATACACTTGGTGTGATTTCGATCTTCTTGAATTTGCTGAGGCTTCTTTTGTGTCCCAGCATGTGGTCTATCCTTGAGAATGTTCCATGTGCACTAGAAAAGAAGGTATAACTCTTTTTGCTGGATGAAGTGTTCAGTAAATATCAATTATGTCCAATTGCTGTAATGTATATTTAGAGCTGATATTTCCTTATTTATTTTCTGTTTGGATCATCTGTCCATGGCTGTTAAGCGGGTGTTTCAGTCTCCCATAATGATTGTGCTTTTGTCACTTTCTCCTTTCAGATCTGTTAGTAGTTGCTTTGTATATTTTGGTGCTTCCTGGTTGGTAGCATATATATTAATTAGTGTCAAATTTTCTTGTTGTTGTATTGTGCCTTTTATCATTATGTAATGTCCATCTTTCTCTCTTGTTATCATTTTTGCCCTGAAGTTAATTTCATCAGATATCAATATGGCATCTACTGCTTTTCTCTGGTTACCATTTGCTTTGAGTATTGTTTCCCATCCTTTCACTCTGAGTCCGTGTTTGTCCTTATGGCTGAGGTATGTCTCTTGGAGACAGCATATGGATGGGTTTTGTTTTATAATCCAGTCTGCTACTCTGTGTCTTTTTATTGGTGATTTCAGTCCATTAATATTTAGAGTGATGATCGATACATGAGAATTTTCTGTGGCCATTACTTCTGTTTTATTGTTTTATTTTTGTTTCTTTCTTGTTGCCTCAACTCTATTCCATTTGTCCTGATGTCTTGTTTCAGGTCAAAGAGCCTCCTTCAATATTTCTTGAAGTGCCAGCCCTGTGCTGGCGAATTCTCTCAGCTTCTGTGTGTTTGAGAAGGTCTTTATTCCTCCTTCATATCTGAAAGATAATTTTGCTGGATAGTTTATTCTTGACTAGAAGTTTCTCTCTTTTAAAGTTTTGAGTATTTGTTTCCACTCCCTCCTGGCTTGTAGAGTTTTTGCTGAGAAGTCTGATGCCAGTCTCCTGGGTTTTCCTCTAAAGGTTATAATTCATTTTTTCCTTGCTGACTTGAGAATTTTGGTTTCTTTAGTTTTTGACATCTTTAGTACCATGTGTCTTGGAGAAGACCTGCTAGGGTTCAGGTATACAGGGGGCCTGTTTTCTTCTTGAATTTGGGGTTCCAGGTCTTTCTATAGATTTGGAAAGATCTTGTCTACTATTTGTTTGAGTGCTCTGCTCCTTCTCCTAATCCTATTATCCTGATGTTGCTTTGTCTCATGGAGTCGGATAGTTCTTGCAAAGTTTTTTCAATCATTTCAGTTCCATATTCCTTATCTTCCTCTTTTTGAGTTGTTTCCATGTTCTGATCTTTGATATCACTAATTCTTTCCTCCATCTGGTTGACCCTGTTTCTTATGGCAGTTATTTCATTTCTCACTTCTTTTATTGTATTATTTATCTGTCGAATTTCCATCTTGATCTTCCTTATGTTTTGAATTTCTTTGTTAAATTGTTTCTTTTGTTCATGGATTTCCTTTCTTAGGCCATTCACCTCAGCTATGGTGTTTTGCCGGTATGTTTTCATTTCTTTCAGAGTATTAAGAATGGCTACTTTAAATTCTCTGTTACTTAATTCAGAAATTTCTAGGTCTATGAGATTCTTTTTTGGACATTTTTTATGTTCTTTCTGAGCAGCTTTAGATCCTAAGGTATTCATACTATCTGCTGGGTTCCTCCTCTTTGGCATGATGGTGTTATGTTCAGCAGAACCCAGGAGACTTGATTAGTATTTTTGTGGTGTCTTGCTGTAGGGAAGACACTAGGTGGTGGTGGAGGCCAAGTTTTGGGAGAGATAGGAGATGTTTAGGCCTTATTTCTGGTCTCCAGCCATGTTTGGAGGCCATGAGGATCTATCCCACATCTATCCCACGTCCCTCTGCTTCCTGCAGTATTTTTGGGAGGCTGTAGGAGAGGGGAAGGCCAAAAAACAGTGTGCTGGGGAAGCTCCACCTCCTGCCCTATGTTGGGGAAGCTGGAGGATGCGGGCCAAAACTGCTCTTGCTGGCTAGACTGTACAATATCAAATCCACCTTTCTTCCCAGGCCTGGTCCAGCAACCAACAATTCGGGGTGGAGTCTGCAGTCTCGCATTGCATGTGGGCACCAGGTGCGTGCCAACCAGAATTCCAAAGCCATAGACCTGACTTCATGGTTGGTGTGAAGTCAGCCATTTCACCTCCATCGTGGGCCAGGAACCTCAGCCCTGTGGAGGAATTGTGCACGTGCATGCTGATGGCCTTGAGGGCTCCGGGAGCCGAGGTGCTGTCTGTGGAGCTCCACCTCAGCCTGTGGCTGTTCAGAGTCCTCACTGAGCCCTCATGCTACTCTAGAGCTTCAGAGGTTGGCCTCCAAGCTCTGTCCCCAACACTCTGCTCTAAGGCCGAGCTCCCCCACAGTCTCCCACTGTTCTGCCACTTTGGCTGGCTTTCACTCTTATCACCTCTTGACCTCCCCCTCCCATGCACTATGCTGTTCCCTGATAGTCAGCAGCGATGGGGTTCTGTTGTGATCTGTCTCTGATCCCCCCGCCCCCTTTCGCCCCTCTCTCTCCAACCTTCAGGTGTTTTCTTGTTATGTGTGGATTTCTCAATTGTCGTATCACTCAGTGTCCTCTTTCTTGGCTCCTGGATGGCCATTCCATTGCGTTTTCTGGGAGAGGCTTTAGGGACCTCCTCTCTGGTCTCTATCTTGCCCTCTCTCCCTCACGTTTGTTTCTAAACTTCAAGTCAGCAAGAAAAATAAATGAAATAAATATGATCAATTATCTAGTGTTCTTCAGAATGTCCTCAGAAAAATAAAAACTTTTTAGTGCTAAATTACAGAGGACATTTCTCAGTTATATGTATTTCATAAGAGAAACATTGAAATAAATTATGTTCTCAAAAATGTTACAGTAAATTTTGCAGTTCTATTAATTCTTGCAACCTTATATAAAAGTGAAAAGCCAACTGTAAATAATTTTCATAGTCATAGATAACTCAATTAAGACATTTTTATAAGAGATAAACTAATTTGTTTCAAGTATACAGAATCTTAATTATTCATTTTGATCTTAGAGTACAATTTCTAAGATTGGTAGAAGGAGATACTGTGTATGAATATTGTGGTTGTCCACTTCCAAGATAATTCCCAGTGATCTCCTACTTCTGGTATTCACAGCATTGTTAAATCTCCCACATTGTATCTGGTTTGTCTATATGATCAATAAAATAAAGCAAAAGTGATAGCATATGGCTTCTGAGGCTAGAATACAAAAGTCATTGTAACTTTTTCTTATGCTTTCTCTTGGAACATTTGCTCTGCCGGTAACCAACTGCCATCTCATAAGTACACTCAAGTATCTCTATGGAAAGACCCATATGATAAGAAATGGGAGATTTTTGTCAACAACCATTTGAAGGGAATCTTTTATCCCCAAATAAGCTTTGAGAGGACTACAATTGTAGTCAATATCTTGACAACAACCACTTTATGTTCTATGATGCAGAACCACATGACTAAACTAGTGCCAAATGCTAGACCCACAAAGTCAGTATTATTTTAAGCTGCTAAGTTTTGTTATGCAGCAATAAATAAATAATTCATACATCTTTTATCAAGTCTTCCCTAGATTTCATTTGTCTCGTCTAGAATTGGGACAGGAATTGGAAAGCAGGGCATGGTTAGGCTTCTGAAAAACTGATTTCTAGAACTTTTATTTGTAAATACTGGTTGAATGTAGCATATTCCACTTACAAAATAATATCTTATTAACAATTTAAGGACTTCATCAAATCTTATTGAAATTAAAGATAATTTAAATTTGGATTATATTAAGTAATTTAATAAATATTTAAATACATATTTAAATTTAAAAATAATACATATTAAGTTTAAATAAATATTTATAGCCTGCTGTCTCCCAAGCATTGTGCCAGCACTAGGTTATACAGACATATAAACTTCTACTCTTCTTTGTGTGGAATGGGTTTGCTTCTGTTCTACCTTATGAATAGGGTCTTAGTTGAATAATCAGAGGCATTATACTAAAAACATGGACAGTGAAATGTTGGCAAATTTTTAGTAGTCTTTAAAACAGTAGAGAAAATAATTAGTAGGATTTTTTTTAAGAGACAGTAACAATTGGAATTTGCTATAAAATTCCTATAGTATTCCTAAATTCATGGAAATAAAGCATAAATTTTGTATATCACATTAAAACGTTATAATGTGGTTGAATAAATAACACTTCTTTTAACTCACTGTCTTTAATACTGTTAACTTTGTATATCCAAAAAGACCACCACATAAACCTATTTCTTTAGCAAAGCTTAGAAATAAATTATCATGGCTTAAGGTTTCGGCGCTGGCACTGTCAGCGCTGCGGCCTGGGTTCGATTCCCAGTCAGGGAGCTACCCACATACCAAAAAGCAAAAAAAAAAAGAAGTAAATTATCAGACTTCTACTGATGTAAGGAAGAATACCACCTTGACAGAATCTTTTCTGTGTCTCAGAGAGGAGTTCAAGGGAAAATATATAGATATGTAATATTTATATTTATGAATTTACATATATATATCATATATATATATATATATATATATAATATATATATATATAATATAATAGGGAGAATCTAGGTCTTGGCTCAGTAGTTTAGGGAGAATTTTCAGGACACTGACTGGAAATTAGTATGATTTGTGAAATAATAGCTTAGTATTGGTGGACACTGCAATGTCATGAAGAGTAAACTGAAAAAATGTTACAGGCATTTTCTGAAATAAAAGTTAAAGTTATATACTAATTTATAGTCTTATCATTCTATAGAGGAATATACTGAAATAAAGAGTTGAATTGTGTTTTACATATTTTATGATTTTCATTTTCTTATAAAGAAATATTTAGAGCTATATATTATTTCTTGAATTCTTTTTCAACATTTTTATTGCTGGGTATTTATAGTGAAAATTGATTTCTAAAATAAAACTATTGTAGAAAATGTTTTGTGACTATTTTTACATAAACCTTCATAGCCAATATTTTATTTATTGTTTTAATATGTTACATAATTGGAATGTAACTTATGGAGTATTTCTTTAAAGAGAAAAATTTTCTAAAAAGTATTTCAAACATAAAAAAGCATATTATTTTTAAGAACATTATGATTATAATCTTTTTGATGTTCTTGTTTTTGTTAAATCCGTAAATTGTTTAGAGTTTATATCAACATTTTTTCAATTGTAAAACTGCATGTACATATTTGTGCACAAGCAATGTTGTATGATTGACAGTTAAATCTTTTATAAATCATTCACAGTTGAATTTTATCTGAACTCTTAAAATTGGGAATTTGATAAGAATTATTTTCTTGCTAATTGTCATTGTTTTGATCAGTAATTAAATCTTTACTAAATAAAAAATTTGTAATATCTGGATTGCAAATTTGTTGTGGATGATATTGAACAGATATCTGCTCACTTTTATTGTCTCCAGTTTTTAAATATGTAGGTAAACTTCTTTGAAGATTCTTAGAATAAAAAAAAAAAGAAGATTCTTAGTTTTACTTTTTTATTAAATTGAATTACTAATTTCTATTTCTAACATGATTTTGACTTATGCTGAATCTAAATAATTTAAATGATGTAAAAATAAAAACTAAATTAATTCAGATTGTATAATATTTAAATACCTTTTTATCACAAATAAAATTAAGTATAAAATTAAAAAGTAAAATATGTTTATACATTTTCAAAGGAAGTTATTTCCTTTCTAATACATTAAGAATTTCTAAGACATTAAAATCTCTTCAAATCATGACTAAATAGTAAAAATTTAAATCTAACAAAATAATCAGAAAATTAAAACAACTCAATTTAAAAAATTAAATTAAATGTTTTATCTTTATAAAAATAGTTAAATCTATCACTAAACTACACCTCCTAAATTAAAGTATTGATATCATGTTTTCTATAGTTCATATCTAGATTTATACAAGTTTAAAGGAATACCAATTATATCTTAGAAAATATTTCTCCGTTGCTATGTTTATCAAATATTAGTGCTATACTAATTCTTAAATACCTCTGAAATTACAAATTTAAAGAAAAATTAGGGCAAGAAAAAAGAGACAAGACTACTAGAAGTGATAGTTTCCTTTGTAAAAATACATATACTAATACTTATCTGAGAAAGGACTTCATAACTCACATTCCACCTACAAGTGCTTGTGCTGGTGAGTTCTACCTGCCCTTCAAAGCAGTACCATCTCCAACGCTAGTGTTGGAGCAGTCTTCAAATATTCTCTGGTTGTTTTTGGTTTTAGGACTAAAGAAAGTTAAACAGCCTTTCCTTGGGGCTCCAACAGTGTTAGCCATGAGAGTTAGTGTCTAGATTCAGAGGTACACAGTGTCAGTTTTGAGAGATAGATCTGAAGTGACATTGGTTCTGTAAATGTATTGCAGTAACAAATGTGGGGACTTGTAAGTCTCTGGCTTGAATTTAAGAGAGCCCTAGTACTAAAACTGCATTTAGATTTCAATTTTTATGGACGAAATTTTCAGCATATTTACTTTATAATTTCTGGTTAAGAAATTTTCAATTCTTTGTTGATCGAGTCAAACTATAAATAAATCAGTTTAATAAGTAAATATAGTATACATTTTCTTAGAATAAATATAATAAAATGAGATAAATCAGGATTAGAGAGACTACATGCTATAATAAAAAAGTATGTGTTCTCAGTCTACAGTTTTCTGAGTTTGAATTCTGGTTCCAGTATTTCCGAACAGTTCTGTATTTATTCCTTTAACTAGACAGACAGTCTGAGTCTACCTTCAATGGGTGGCACAGGTCCTGATCCTCTGCTTTCCTTTCCTCTTCCTTCTTTCACTGAGCTGGACTCCCTGGGTTTGGAACCTCTCCTCTTCTTCCCCTAGCACTCCTTTTTTCATCTTGGCTTCTGGTCCAAGTTTTCAGACAATAGTTTTCATCTAATTTTTTTTTTCTTCAGAAACTTAGAGTATAGGAGTAAGAGATGCAGGAAAACATCTATTTTGGTTTAGCTCCAGAGTAAAACAAGTTTTGGTATATTTGTTAGTTTTTTCTTTTTTTATAATAGAAATTTGTTGCGTTTATATCTGTTGAGATTCTTTAATTTCTCTGTGATATCAAAGAATCTTTCTATTATTTCTATTTCTATTATCTTAGCTGGTTTTGGGCCAGAGATCCTAGAAAATTATGGTAAAATGCCTACTTCAACAAAGAATTAGGGCTGGGGAAGAAACTCCTATTCATATATATAACATATATGAATATGAATATATATACAATTAGAAGTGTGTGTAGACACACACACATATGTATTTTAGTGATACCTATCCAACAGAATTGTGTTGAGAACAACAGAAACAACACCCATGAGATACCTTGCATAAAATAGGTACTTAATGAGTTGTGGTGATAATTTCACATTAACTTTTATTTTAAATACCGGGATCATGCTAGTAAACATTAATCATTTCATCGTTAGTATCTTCAAGTCTCGATTTTCATTCTCAAAATAATATTTATAAAATTTGTGTCTTATTTGATGTGGTTTTCTACTGCTGTTGCCAACCACCAATTTCCCTACTTTCTAGTTTTCAAATTATATATTCTAATGTGTTAAAAATTGTAATAAGTATAATTAAAATTTAACCTTTTATAAAATCTAATTGATTGGGCTTTAGAGTAGACTATCAGATCAGAGCTAAATTTTACCTGGTAAGACAACATTGATTGACAACAGCCTTGAACCTTGACTTGGATAGGTTCTGTGGTACTATATAGATTTAGAATAGATTGAGAGTTTCAATATGAATTCAAATATCTATGAAGTGCACCAATAGAGGTAGTTTCAGCAGAGTTGTGTTTGTCAGGTTTGTAACCTGATTTAACGTGCTTATGGGTTTTGTGGTAGATTTAACTTGCTATGGGCTTTGTAGTATTTGGTGACCTATCCCAACTGTGCCAGGCCTTGCTGTGGTGAGGTAAACATCTATAAATCTCAATGACTTAAAGCATAGTATTATTTCTTGCTCTGATACGTATTCACTGTGAGTCACTGTGTGGGGCATCGTGCACATCTCTGTTCGGGTACTCACATCTCCATGGCAGGGGTAGGAAAATATAATTCATTGCACACTGATTTCTATTTAAAAGTGACTTTTCTTTTTATATTTTATTGGTTCAATTGGTAATAATTAATTTCAAGGAGTTGGAGAAATAATTTTGTGGTAAAAGAGAAGACATGAACACATAGGTAAATACTCTGATATCCACAGCATAGCAGTGATTTTTCAAACAAAGTTCTGTAACTTCATCAGATAGTTCAGTTACCAAATTCTGCTATTTAATCAGTAAAATATTTCTATATTTTATTAAGTAAAGTAAAATAATGAAAAATAAATAAAAGTAATATTTTAGATTGACTTTCCATTGTTCAAGCTTGTTTAGAAGCCAGAAAAACAAAATTAGTCAATCTATTTTCAGTATTTTAGCAATTACAGGAAAAACAGTACCTTGTTCCTAGAAAATTTTAGTTAGTGTATTAGCATAAATGCTTCGAATCATCACTTCCTCTCCACCATGATTAAATAATAGTAATTTATGTTTCAATAAGTATATTTCTTTATCCTTTAGATTAATATTAGAAGTGACAAAAGAATAGTCAAATGAATTTATGACGAAAAAAGAAAAAATAAAATAATATTGGGATTGCACAGTAGCAGAAAAAAGAAAATTTATTTCTTACATAATTTCTAATAATGTTGTTTCTTCATGCAGACTTCAGGAAAACAATTATAATAATTAACCAGTATATTCGTACATCTAATGTTTTATAGAATTTTTAATTTTATAAACAAGAAGATTTTTTTCCTTCTTTAAAACCAGATACAAAGGAGATAAATGTATACATATTATGGATTTAAACACAGTATTTCTAGTATATATAGATAGGTTAGAAAACTGATAATTACTTCCATATTTACTTTATGCTATTCTCAATTTTAATGTGGCTTTGTGTATGTGAGTGGGGAGTGAGGCACGTGGAAAGATAGACTTACAAGAAAAGATGAGATTCATTAATAACTTAAGAGATTGCATGTTAGCATAGTACAAAAAACTAGTTTATTTGGGTATTTTAATTGTTGAATATGATCATCTATATAACTTATTGAAAACCAGCATATATAATTAGATAATGATATGTTTATAAACTGTTTTATAAGTGGTTGGCAAATAAGTTGAAGAACACTACAGTGAACTATTCAGTCTATCATTGAGGATATTTGATGTGTTCAAATCCATTTTAATTGTGAATTAAAGGTAATAACAATAGTGTTATCAAAAATATTTTAACACATTTTTGTGATGGGTAATTTTATTTTTTCATGTCCTAGGGCAAAAAAAAATTGAGTTCACAGTGTTTCTCCTTCTAGCAACATGAGAAGCCAGATATCTGGAGTATCAAATTATGGAATTCTAGAAGTAATGTAGATTGAAATTCATTGTCTTTCAAACTAACCCCACATGCATCAACTTGTAGTCATCTCCTTGTATCACCAACGTGTTGTGGTATGCTGGAATCACTTTTGTCATTTGTTTGTTGGATATAAATGATTGCTGTCTTCATCTTATTTGATAACACAGTTATATTGTTAATATATTTGCTTTTAGACAGAATTAGTGACTCTTAGTGTGGAGTTCTTTATATCATCACCTCATTTAACCTTCACTGCAAATATCTCTGCAAAACTATTCTCATTGTAAAATGAATAGTAAAATACTCAGAGAACTTTTGTGGCTCTCCTAGACTCTCCCAGCTAGTCATCTTAAGATTTAAAATACCAGTCCAGACTCTTCACACATGTTCTCCCCTATATTACCCTGAATATCTGGTAGATTAGAGTCAAGACCAAGACATTAGAAAGCCTAAAATATTTTCTTTCTTCTTGCTCTGAATAAACGGAATATATTTCTTTTTATCATGTGGTTTTGAATATATTTACATCTGTATTATTAATATTGGGACAGATAGCCTTCTGCAAAAATCTACAATAGATCTCCTATCCCACACACTCTTTTTTTCGTCATGACTTTGACACTTTTCCCATTGAGAGTTAGGGTCTAGGTTCCCTGCCTTTGGGTGTCAGAGGGGTTGTCACTCTAGCAAAAGTCTATGTCCAAAAATATAATACTGTTTCCATGTGCTTCTAAAGAGGTGCTTGTTCTTGGAATCTGGCCACCATATTCTGAGGAAGCCCAAGCACCCCATAGAGAAGAACCAGGGCCCATAACACTGGCTGAGCTCTAGGATGAAAGCCAGTACCAACTTGCCAGAGATGTGAGTGAGCCGTTTTGGAAATGGATCCTCTAGCCTCTATTTTAGCTGTGCCAGCTGACCCCATGTAGTGCAGAGATAATTGTCTCCATTGAGCTCTGCCCAAACTGAGTATTTCTGACCAGAATAAATTATTGTTGTTGTTTCAAACACTAAGCTTTGGGGTGGTTTGTTATACAGAAGTAAATAACTCAGTTAACTAAAGTGCAATTTTCTCTGAGGACAGTTTCATATTCTATATATTTAATTTAAAACAACAAAATGATTTAGTGGATATTTGTAATGGTATTTATTTCCTCACACTCATCAGTGTTCATCAGAATGTTACTGCTTTTTGTGTAAACTACTGTAAAATAAATATACTCTAACAATAGATAATTACAATAGATAATTACCTCATTAACTCATTTAAAGCTTTTTATCACTGAGAAAGAATGCATTTTAAAGGATGGCATTTTCATAAGAGAACTATTTTAAAATTTCTGATTTAGCAGGAAAATTCAAAGCTTAAAAGCATTGACTGTATTCATCAAGCACTTTTGTTAGTAATTGTTAGGAGAATGCCCAAGTCCCTTGTGGAACACATGGCAAAACAAGCTGATTAAGAAGCTTAGTATTATTTTTAAATTTACTTAATTGCCAATTAATGAAATAGGGAGCCCTGACTTCCATGCTGCTACTTAATAAAATGGTTACTCTGCAAAGGAATGATTTGCTGGTTGCACTGACCTTGCAGAGCAAGCTGGGTTTAAGGAAGCCACATAATACATTTCTACAATGATGGCATAGGGACTGAAAGCCATATTAGTGGAAATATGCATGTTAGCATTTATATCCCTCTTATAATTGCTGAAATAATGGCCAACATACATTAAGAAATGTCTAGGTATTCCACTGGGTGCCATGACTGCATTCAAACCACATATATGAGCACCTCTTAATTGCCAAAGTAATTTCTAAGGAACTAAAAACACAGTTCATTTGCTTTTTTTCACCCTGCCCTTGGGAATCTGCAATTTTGCTTCATTACAACCACTCAACCTTTAGCCCTCATCCACTTCAGAATGCTTTGGAGTTTTATATACAATAAAACAGCACCTATATACAGTTATGCACAAATCTGTTATTTTTGTTAGCACCACGGTTTCCAAGTTTGGAATTAGCTAAGGTTGAAGCCAACAATTTAGCCATATCAATGAATGTCTATTTTGTGCAAATTCCCACTTAGTGAATATATCTTTCCTAGCTTATCTATGAGAGCAAATTCATATTTGACAGGGAAAGTAAGCTACTTTCTGCTTTATTTACTGCATCATCTAATCAAACCAATTAGCTTGATAAGAAAATGAAATCTGAGGAGTGCATACTGCCTCAAATTGCTAATCACTACTGCTAAACACTAATTTCTATTTTAAATTTACCATTAGGCTAAAAAATACATCTATCTATGTATCTATATTTACATATGTATATTTATATTATGTAAATATATAATTAGTATATATGTGTGTACATATATCTTCTATTTTTCTACATGCCTTATATATATAAGATATGTGTCATATATGTACACACAAATTTATATATATATATAGGTTGACCAGATGTACTGTTTTAAATGGGACAGGAAACAATGGTGCTGTCTCGTTTCAAATGATCAGTATGATCAGCCTACTGACACCTTAAATTTAGCTCAGTGAGACTAGATTGACCATAGGTACTGTTTGAAATGTGACAGTATCGCTCTTTTCTGTCCCATTTAAAATAATACATCTGATCAGCTTATTTATGTACCTTCTAATTACAATCAAATTTTAAATGTGTTTTTCTTCATGACCATCTTATATTTACTTGCTTTCTTTACCTTTCTCCCATATTATCATCTTTCACTTTGTTTTCATCTCATAGCCTGATCTCTTTGTCACTGTAAAGCTACTTCCTTCCTACATGTATTATTTGCTTACTTATTGGTAACTATACAAAATTCCCTGTTCTCAGATAACAATACTCAAATATGCCATTCCTCTTCTACTCTTAGTTCATGTATTTCAAGGTAACAGTCTTTAGTGTTGGTCACCCAATCTGGCATGTTTATTCAATACAATCCATTCCCATGATTACTATGATTAGTTCAAATTGAATTTGTGACAAACATTGAGTCAATGAAACAAATTTTAAAAAGATCACAGATCTGCTAGAAAAGGTATATTCTGTTTCTAACTAATTTTGTTAAGCTCGTTTGAAAAAGTGGTGACATCTGTGCCTCAAATGAGGAGACCAGGATTAAAAATGAAGATAGACTAAGAGAGAAATTAAAACAGATTTTTAGTAGTTCAGTTAAGTATTTGAATTCAACATGATTTAGGTTATGGCTCTTTCAGTTATGTCAGGCAACATCTGCCCCTCTTTGTACCACTCCTCTTTCACTTCAGACAGATTTGTTTCTGTGAACTCAATCAACTTCAGTGGGGTTTTCTTATTAATACTTGCAACTACAAATGTTGACTATAAAATTTTTTATTTTTCTCCCTACATCTTTTTCCTTTAGCATTCTCTTTTTGCTGTGTGGCATACTTCCCCATCCAATATTCTATTAATTTTTTCTTCAGTTAGTAGTAGACCCCTTTTGTCTGCAGGGGATATATTCCAAGCCCCCGTGGGTGCCTAAACCTATGGGTAGTACCAAACTCTATGTACTCATATGTTTTTATCTATATATTCATACGATTTATAGCTTCTATTTGGCATACCCAAATTGTCAGAATTACTATATTTTGGGGCTTTATTAAGTAAAATAAAGGTTACTGAATACAAGTGCTGTGATACTGACAGTCAAGTTAATAATATCTGAGACATCTACTAAGTGACTAATGGGCAGACAGTATACAGTATGGATATACTAGAAAAAGGGATGATTCACATTTGGGGGGGATGGAGCAGGATGGTGTGAGATTTCATCATGTTACTCAGAATGGCTTGCAATTTAAAATGTATGAATTATTTATTTCTGGAATTTTCCATTTAACATTTTCAGATGATGTTTGACTACAGGTAACTGAAACCCTGGAAAGTAAAAGCATAGATAAAACTATAGTACTTTACTTTTTCTCATTTTTTTCAATTTCACGTGGTATTATCTTTCCTATTTTCTTTTGTATTTAGTGAATTACTCTGTTACTAGCTCCATTATTTGGGCTCCATCCATTCTTCAATCAGATCTGCCAAAAATTCTCTCTTCTTTAACATATTTTTGCTATATTATGAGCAGGGCAGACAATTTAATTAACAGCATATTTACATAAATTTTAGTAACCAAACAGAGAAATGCTATGCTTTGCATACATTATTTAAGGTCAACAGTAGTCATTATTTTTCTAGCTTCTCTTGATCGTTTGCTTCCATACCATCACTCCTTACTGTCAGCAGCTAACTTATTTCAGAAGTAATAAACTCCAGAATCCTTTGTAACTAAAAAATTATTCTAAAACATATACTCAAATTAAGGGAAACTAGGGGTGTATTATGCATACTACATATATTAATATATAATAAATGTATATTAATATATAATTATTATAATATATAATAATACGTATACTAATATATAATAAACATATAGTATAATTATATTTTATATATTATTAATATATACGTGAAATACAGTAGAACGACAGCAACAATATATACTGAATAGTGTTTTCTACAATCAATTGTATTCGCTCACTTTGAAAACTGTTGAAAATAATATTTTCTGAAATGTCATGGACATCAACTATATTTATAAAAACTAAATTAAGTTTAAAATATGATATATAAATGGCAATAGACATCTTATCAGCATGTTTAAAAGACAATTAAAATTCATTATCCTTCAAATAAAAACTGATTTTACCTTTCCCTTGATCACATTTATCATTTTTGATCCAAAATATTCACTTAAATTTAAAGGGGGCTTAAAAATAAATGTGTAATTATGACTGTATGTGACAAGTTTCACAGATCACCTGGGTGACTCCAAAATTCCAGATGATTTTTGAGGATTATCCAACTATAAAAGTTCAACAAGTTCAATTTGACAAACATTCTCATGCACCTTGCTCTATGGTAGGTACTAAAATGTTAAAGAAAACATTATCCTTGTGCTTTAAGCTACAGTCTACTGCAGGAGAAGATTCAAATACAACATTACCCTATAATAAATACTATAATTTGCTTAACCAAAGTCACTCTGGGAAGCGAAGACTAAGCTACATCTCATTATTTCTGAGGAAGTTAATGAAAGATACCACATAAAATAATATTTGAATAAGGGAGAAAGGATATATTAGATACTGGGAAAAGGTTGGAAACCTATTTTAAGCAGAGGATCCACAATGTTCAAAGAAAGAAAAATGTAAGAGCATATTGACAAAGACTGTCTCCTTGACCAAACTTTACACAGGCTTCTCTGAGACCTTTTATACTAAGCCTGGACATTGGTCACTGTCTTGTCTTCAGCCCGTCTAACCCACTCAGCAAGAATCCTTCTAAATTAGTTTAGGAAGAATCCCTCTATGCTAAATGTGTCCTTTTAGTAATATTAAATCCAGTAGCAACTCACTCTCTTCAGTGGCTGTAAATCCCCACCTGCATTTCTTGTATTCAGAGTTGAACACAATGACTCTCACCTACTGCAATACCCTTACTGCAATAGTTTTAAATAAAGTTTTTGTTGCTATTTTTAACAAGTGTCAGGATAATTATTTCTTTAACAGCATATCTGAATATCTTTATTGAGTATGACTGAAAAATTGCAGAGATCAAAATTATTCTTGTACTTAGGGAGCTTACAATGTGCTTTAGGAAACTGATAGATGGATATTAAGCCTTCTGCAGACAAAATACAATAAAGTATAAAATAAAGTCACAGATAAATATTTTTAGGTTCTGAGATGCCATTTAATTCTAATTTAGTAGGAACCGGAAGGGCTTTAAGAAGAAAGAAACATTTTTTAGAGTCATCAGGGAAGAATAACATGTCAACAAGCAGAGAAGAATACGACAGTGGAAAAATGCATTCCATCCAGAGGGAAATGGATATTTTAAGCCATTGAATCTTAAAAACTTAGACACGGATGGGAAACTGAATGTCATCAGTGTGCAGTAGATCAAGTAGATTTTCAGTTTGGAAAAGGAGAGCATAGAAGCATTCATCTAAGAGTTTGTTTAAAGATGACATGTTGGACACAAGTGTTTCCTTTCATTTCCTGCCAAAGTCTCATATAAATGACATAAATGGCTTGAAATAGCATACAATCATAGGAAAAAAAGTATGAATGAAGATATAACAGAAAAACATTTTTGAAAATGGAAAAGACTAAGTGAAAATTGACTTCACAAATATTAAAAAAGATCCTAAAGGAGCAATGGGAAAGAAATAGAACACTTCAAAAACACAAACACATTCAGAAAATGGTAGTAATACTGGATACTTCTTGAAGTGAAGGTGCTCTCCAGGACAAAATTCAACAGCCTTTAAAGGTGAAAACATAATCAAACTCTTTATAACATATCCTTTGAGTCCAGCATAAATTAAAAATAAATATGTATATGTATCATATACATATATGAGAGAAGCCAAAAATCTGCCTATAATCAAGGAAAAAAAGTAATGTGCAATTGAAACAGATCTCATAACACCTAGATGTCAGAATAGCAAACAAAAAATAAAAAACCCTATCATACATATGTTCAAGGTGATACATGAAAACATAGACATTATGAGTAAAACTAGGAAAGAAAATCTATTTAGATATCTAAAATAGAAATAGAAATTCAAGGACTTAAAAGTACAATAGCTGGAGGAAAAAATGAATGAGATCACTACAAAGTTGGGGGCTGCAACACAAACAAATGTGTGAACTTGAAGGTTTAGCATTATTGAAATTATTAAACTTAAATTTAAAAATATTAAAATCAAGAGAATATTAAGAGAGCTACAGGATTATGTGGGGAAATACAAATAAGTCTGATAAAAATAAATTGAAATCCTTGAAAATGAAGAGAATGAATGATTCAGAAAAAAACCAAAGTATTTCAACAAATAATTGCCGTAATTCTCAGTATTTTTAAAAGTATCCAGATCCAACAAGCTAAAGAAATTTAAGCAGGACAGACAAAAGAAAAAAGTCACATCGTAGTCAAACAAAAAAAGATAAAGACAAACCTTAACATATCCAGAAAAAAATGACACGTCTTTACTTATCAAGGATATGCATATGAAAACCACAATGATAATCATGCATCATGAGAATGGGTCAAATTAAAAAGAGTGTAAACACCAAGTGTTCCTAAGTATGTGACTCCACATTTTACATGTTGCTGGGATTAAGCTCCAGTTGCCCACAGTGGAAAATTATATTTTCTTCCTTTCTTTTCCTGAATTTCCATTTCACTTCCTCAGTCTCTTGCCAGTTTTTCTGGGACACTATTTGCATGAACTGTATGCAGTTGAATCCTTGATTTGAGTCTGCTTTTATGGAAATACAGACCAAGATAATTTCAGTAGACACTATAGATCTTACTTCCAGAAGATCTTGGATTACTTTTGGGGATTCTCTACCCGCTTTCTCTTACTATTGTATGCTTTTGTTTCTATCTGTTTTTTTCAGGGATCTTTACTTGGGCTACTAAGCACCCTTTTCTGGAAGTGTCTTAGTAAATTGCTTGCAATGAACTTCTTTCTCATTGTTTGCTTCTAGAGAAGTTAGCCTCAGACAACAATCTTCTCTCTTTTTTCTCTAGTTTGCCATCATTTTCACTGTACAACATGCCTATCAATTGAGTGTTTTAATCCAATAATTCTAATTTATTTTATTTATTTTATAGTATAGGGAAATATCTATTAAACAATCTTTTGTGGGGGTGATTTTTTTTAGATTGCTTTTTCTTTATTTAGAAGTAGGTCATTCTGTCTTTCTTCCTGTGGTATTTTTATATAGGCCCTGGCTTTGTCCTACTGTATTTAACATTCATCTTTAAAGATGGGCAATTATGAATCAATTTATCAGAAACAGGTGAAAAGTAGTCAAAAAAATAAAATGTGTCAGTAAGCAACTGCAGTTTACAATTTTGATTTAGAACAGTCTCTTCCTGAATAACCTGGTCATCTTAAAAGTGTTTTGAGTGTGTGTGTGTGTGTATGTGTGTGTGTTGTTGTATTAGATTTTATTGATTTTATTCACTAAATAGAAAGTTTCTTATCTAAAATTTATTTACATATTTTTATTTTTTGTTAAATTTATTGGGTGACATTGGTTAGTAAAATCATATAGGTTTCAAGTGTACAATTCTATAATACATCATCTATATAGTGTATTGTTTGTTCACCACTCAGAGTCAGTTCTCCTTTTATAACCATATACAGAGGGTGCTAATAAAAGTATGTACATTTTAAGAAAAGAAAAAAACTATATTAAAATTGTAATACTCAACACATACTTATAACAAAGATAAATACAAGTCTTGTTTGACTTCTGTAATTATTATACAAGAGGTGCTCAAAGTAGTTACCATCAGTATTTATGTAATACATAGATAACATCTCTTAAAATGTGTACACATTTTTATGACACCCTCAGTATTTAACCCCATTTACCGTGTTCTGCAACTCCTCTACTCCCTTACCCCTAGTAACCACTAAATTGTTTTTCGTGCCCATAATTTTTTGTTTGTTTCTTTGTTTTGTTTGTTGCTTTCAGTTTTAAATCCCGAATGAAATGTTTTGGATGAAGCTTAACATAAGGATGTAGTTATCATTGAACCTGTGGAAATGTTCTATAAATAAAGATTATCTTTGTTCTTATCTGTGTTGATGTTTATTATCAACATCTGTATAACTGAGTTCTGCTTTCCTTCTTCCTTCTGTTTTTTGCCTGTCAAAGAGTTTATAAAATTTTTTTCTGAAAAGAGATAAATATTTTAAAATAAGTAAAATAGTTGTATAGCCTTTATTAATAGAAGAATAATTTAAATTATGTGTTTATGAATATATTAATTTATGGGTTTTGAATCATATGTAGCAACCTCTAGTGGTTCCTGCTTTGCCTATTTCTTCTTCTTTTTTTTTTTTTTATAATTTTGTAATGGATTCTTATTTTGGGGCATGAGTTCATGATGATTATCAGCTCAAAATCATCATTCCTTGTTTCAGAAAAGAAGATGGAATTCCTTCTTTTTATGATTTTTTGTTATTTAACTTTATATAAATATACTAGTAAGACAAGAGCTGTTAGAGCTAAGAAGTTTCTTCCTAACTATGAACTTATAGTGTAAAAGTTTGTAAGATGTTAAAGTTTTAAGTTCTATTTTAAGAATTTTAGGATTTAGGTAATTATAAAAATTTTAAATACTTGGAAAGAAAATTAATTTCTATTAACCCACCTAAGCATATTGCATAAAAGTATCGAAGTTTACTCAAATGAAAAATTTAGATAAACATACTATGTAAAGATATAGCTGAAGTGGTCTTAAAATAATGACAATGAAATTATTATCTTTAAACTCTATTATATCTTAATTATGAATGAAGCAGTGGTAGTTTCAGGGTCATGTATCTAATTTTAAATGCTTTTTAAATTCCTTATTTTAATGTTCTTTATTTGGACATAGAATTAGGGGAACAAAAAGAGCATGTAGTCAATCTTTCAATATTACAGATGAAGAGTTGAGGCAGAAGGACCAAGAACCTTCTTCATTATATTATAGTATGTTATTTCCAAAGGTAAATTTAGAATTCACATCCAGGATTGCAGATATAGGACAAATTTTATCGTAGCAGATACAGATTAATTTGAAGGTCTTGCTATGTTGTTTCTGACTATTCAGCCCAAACCTGGAAGGATAGGAGCATTGCATTTTTTATTAAAATATATTGATAATAAAGGTAAATAAAAAATGTTTTGAACATTTTATACATGTGGCAGATATTTCCTGACCTACTTTAATATCAGTGTTAAATATTTATAGACATATAATAATTCATTAAGGGAAAAAAGGCTGCTCATAAATTTATGTCACTTATTTCTTTGGACTATCGCTTTGACTGATACTGAACATCTGACAGAAGAATAAATAGGCACTTCATTTTCGACATTTAATTTGTCAGATTTCAATCACCCTCTCTTCTATATTGAGTAGAAATACAATCACATTTAAAATTATCTATGGCATCAACAGTCATGTTAAACATCCAGTGCTCATTTTTAGATTATGTGCTCAGATTTTGATGTTAAGAATGGTAAATTATATATGTGTTTTCTAATATCTGTTGTGAACATATTTGGCAAATTCCAAATTATTTGCAACTAGATAATGAGAAAATCCCAAATTATCTAAATAACCACATACACACACATACACACACACACATATATATATATATATATATATATATATATATATATATATATATATAGTTGACTTAAGATAATAAGATGTAAAAAAAAAAGAAGTAGGTGTTAAAGTAGTGAAATGTTGTAAAGGAATTCTAATATATAAGGCCATTAGAATGGCAGTATTCCAAAAACATTTTTTAAGGCATATGATACAGACATGCTCATGACATATTGCAAAAATAAATGATATAACATAGCATATTTTTCTGAGAAGTAGGTCACATGAAACACCAACAAGAACAACCACATTGGGAATACTCTTCCAAGACTTCATTGTTTTTTAATATACACATTTGGGGAGAGGCGAAGAAAAGACCAAGAGATTTTCTTTTTAACATGACCGTTGAGGACTATCAGGCAAATGCAGTCTTCACGTAGTCTTGGCATCAGCAATAACTTAGCATTTCATCCAATTACCCTGCCAAGGTCTGCATTCACTGACAGAGAAAGGATGAATTGAGCTGAAGCATAAATTTACTCAAAATTTGTCCTCAATTTGAACCAGGAAATGGAAACTTACTTGGTATTGGAAAAAGATGGATAACATTTTAAAGAAGAAGAGGTCATATATTAGTTGTATACTTACAGTGGTAAAATCTGATCATAATCTTTCTATTCATAATTAAAGAATTAAAAATATTACTAGTTTTTGAAGTTTATTATCTCTCTGTGAGACATTTAAGAAAACAATTAAAACAATTATTTTAATCAAATGGTTGGGGTATGTAATTGAGAAAGCTAATTTTCAGGAAAAATCAAGAGAAAACTAAGTTGCTCTGAAGAATTAAGGGATAGCAGTGGCCAGAGCAGAAATGATGGGAGGGGATACAGATGATGAGTTTCAGATAACAAGTGTTCAGAGAGAGTCAGAAAGGGATTATTAGAAAGACTGATTATGTGATATAAAATGCAATCTCTACTCTTTACCCCCAGGAAAACTTCAGCAAAATCTCTATTTGCTGTCAATGTCTTCAGAGTTTTTTAAAGCAAAGTTTGTGAGATTATTCTTAGTCTCTTTAAATCATTTCAACAGTTGTCTCTCTTTATGATACCCAACTTGTTCACCTGAGCATCACAAAAAAAAAAAAAAAAAAAAAAAAAGCAAACAAGCAAACAAACTATAGAAACCATTTAAGTTCAGACATAAATTTTAAGAGCTATACTATTTCAGATTTGAGTTTTTGGAAAGGTCATCAGAAGCATGGCATTACTTCTGCTTGTGAAAATCTAAGAAACTTCCTCAGAACTAGAAATTATGCTTAAATAAACCTCTATAAAGTCACAATTTTTGAAGTCTGACTCTTGGAAAAAGAGAAGAGGTGTGTAGCAGATATGCTGAGAAGTAGGATTCATGAAAAACTGGGGCTGCTGATAAGATAGATGCATACATCATAAAATAGGTTGGAAAGTTCTTGTATAAGCTACATACTACCAAACACCAGAACCATTTTCAGAAAATCTAGAACCAAGGAAGATACAGCAAAAAAAGTGCCACCGAATTGTTGGGGGGTAGGCAAACATGTAACAGGTATTAAGAGAGTTAAAGTGGCTTTCATAAGTATTATAAGTGGATATAAAGCCCCCCAAATATTTTGCTATCTAGGAGAATATTCGCCTGTTCTTGAAAGGATTTCACACAATGTAATCAGTTGCCAGTGTTTTGTGTGCAGTCTCCAAATATGTTCCAAGAAGTAGGGGAAAAAAAGAATTCTTGAATATATTTGAATATATAGAGACTCATGGCAAATGCTAAGCACAATAAGAAACAAAGAGAAAAAGTGTTACATCAAGTCAGCGTTAAAACATTATTGTTTATTAACCCATTGAATGTTATCATGGGCTAATATTTTCTCTATTTACTTGTATATGTTGTCTTTTGTTTTGCTGATGGTTTCTTTTGTGTCTGTTTTGCTGTACAAAACATTTTAGTTTGATATAGTCCCATTTGTTGTTTAATTTTTGTTTGTTTGTTTACCTTGCCCAAGGAGATAGATTAGAAAAAATGTTACTAAAAGCAATGTCAGAAAGTTTACTGACTATATTTTCTTCTAGGAGTTTTATGGTTTTAGATTTTTACATCTAAGTCTTTAATCTATTTGGAGTTTATTCTTGCATATGGTGTAAGAAGGTGGTCCAGTTTTAATTTTTTTTGCATGTATTTGTCCAGTTTTCCAAACACCTTTTATTGACTAGACTGACTTACCCCATTGTGTACTTTTGCTTCCTTTGCCATTAATTAAATGACCATATTGGTATGGGTTTATTTACGAGCTCTTTATTCTGTTCCATTGATCTATGTGTTTGTTTTTATGCCAGTACCATGCTATTTTGATCACTATAGTCTTGTAATATAGTTCAATATCAGGTAGCATAATACCTCCAATTTGTTCTTCTTTCTCAACATTGCTGTGACTATTCAGGGTCTTTTGTGATTCAATATAAATTTTAAGATTATTCATTCTAGTTCTGTGAAAAATGCCATTGGTATTTTTTGTCCATTCTTTTTATTTTATTAGAGTCGACATACAATATTATATCAGTTTCAAGTGTACCACATAGAGATTAGACATTTATATAACTTACCAAGTGATACTCCCCCAATAAGTCTGGTACACATCTGGCACCATATATAGTTATCACAATATTATCGACTATATTTCCTATACTGTACATTTCCATGACTGCTTTCATAGCTGACAATTTAGGCATCTTAATCTTTTTCCTTTTTTTACCCACCCTGCCAACTTGTCCCTCATCTGATAGTCATCAATTTGTTCTCTGAATAACCATAGTCTATTCTTAACATAGCAACCAGAGTTGTTCATTTGACTAAAAATCAGATCACTTCTTGCTTGCAATCATCCCTCCTGAGATTTGTCATATCTTGAAAGAATACCCAAAGTCCTGCTGATGGCCTTCTAAGCCAGACATAAACTTATCTCTAGCTACTCTTAGCTCTTCCCCTCTTTGTTTATTGTTAAATTTATTGGGGTGACATTGGTCAGTGAAAATTACATAAGTTCTAAGTGTGCAACTCTACAGTACATTATCTATGTGTTGCATTGTGTTATGTTCACCGCCCAGAGTCAGTTTCTCTTTTCAACACCATATATTTGACTCCCCCTCCCTGGTATTTTAATATTGCATTAAATTGATATGCAATATGATAAAAAATATGGTGAATGTTTAAATAAAAATATTACAGTAGAAGATATATTGCCATTAATCCCCTTCAGATACTTCTCTTTACTTAAAACACACTTATTTCATTATTCTTGCCATTTTCTGGAGCAGTTCTAGAAGTCCTCTTTCATATTTGAGAAATGGACAAAGAGTTTCATCCCCATAATGACAATGCTCCATGTCACACATTGCTTCTGGTGTGACAATTTCTGTCAAATAAAAACATTATGGTGTAATCCACCTTATTAATCTGATCTGGCACCATGAGACTTCTGCTCTTCCCCAAAATCAAAATGACCATGAAAGGTAAATGTTTAAAATCAATTCAGGACATCGAGGCAGCCATGATAGCACAACTAAAGACACCCACAAATGAGAACTTTCAGAACTGCTTCAGAAAGTGACAAGAATGATGAGACAAGTGTGTTTGAAGTGTGGGGAAGTAATTTGAGGGGGATTAATACCAATGTGTCTTTTACTATAATATTTTTTTATTTAAACATTCACCATATTTTTTTTATCACACCTTATAGCTTGCTTTAGGTAGTGTGAAGATTTTAATGATGTTAATTCTTCTTATTCATGACCATGGTATATGCTTCCATTTATTTGTATCTTCTTCAGTTTCTTTATTCAATGTCTTATAATTTTCTGAGTATAGGTGTTTTACCTTCTTGGTCAAATTTATTCCTAGGTATGTTATTTTATTCTGTTGGATGCAATTATAAATAGGATTATTCTCTTAATTTCTCTTTCTGACTCTTAATTATTGGTGAATAAAACTGCAACTGATTTCTGAATATTAATTTGTATACAGCTACTTTATTGAATTCATTTATAAGTCTAATAGTATTTTTTGTGTATGTGTGTATATGTGAAATATTTAGGATTCTCTATATATAATATCTGCAAATAATGACAGTTTAACTTCTTCATTTCCAGTTTGGATGCCAAAATTTATTTAAAACAACAACAACAAAACCCCAGAAAAAAACCCAAACTTATGAAACTCAACACCAAAAATCCCCCAAACAATCCAAGTAAAAAGTGGGCAGATGACCTGATCAGAGATTTCTCCAAAGAGGATATGCACATGGCCAACAGACATATGAAATGATGCTCAATGTCACTAATCATCAGAGTGACAAATGCAAATTAAAACCACATTAAGATATTACTTCATAGCTGTCAGATGGCTATCATCAATAAACCAACAAACAAGAGCTGGGATTGAAAATTGGTACAGCTTTTAGAGAAAATGATTTGGAGGTTCCTAAAATAAAAATAAAACTTATCTTATGGCCCAGCAATTTCATTTCTGAATATTTATCTGAAGAAAACATTCAATAAAATAATATATGTATTCCTACTTTCATTGCAGCACTATTTACAATAGCCAAACTATGGAAGCAATTCAAGTGCCCATCAATAGAAAATTGGATAAAAAAGATGATTTATACACACACACACACACGAGAATATTACTTGGTCTTAAAAAATGAAATCTTAGTATTTGTGACAACATGAGTGTTATGCTAAGTGAAATAAGTCAGACTGAGAAAGACAAATACCATATGATCTCACTTATACGTGAAATCTAAAGAACAAAACAACAAACAAAACAGAAACAGACATAGAAATAAAGAACAAATTGATGGTTATCAGAGGGGAGTGGTTTGGGGAACTGGATGAAAAAGGTAAAGGGATTAGAAGACAAATTGTTAGTTACAACGTAGTCACAGGGATGGAAAGTATAGCATAATAAATACAGTCAATAATCTTGCAAAAATTATGTATAGTGGATTACTACATAAATGTCTAACCACTATGCTGTACCTGAAATTAATTTAAAATAATATTAAATGACAACTATAACTAAAAACATAAATTAAAAAACACAATTGTAAGAAACTGTATTTCAAAAAGCTATGTTTCAGCAGATGTCAAAATTCTTGCTGTCTTCATAAAAATGATGCATATTTTAAGGCCCAATTATAAATGTTGTTGTAAAATTTTAGCGTACTGCACGAGCCTCAGGATTTTTCTTTACTCAAAGGAATAAATGCTACATACACAACAGTTCTGCTTCCTTCTTAAAAGGGATTTTAAAAGCTACTGTGTAACATGCTAACAGTTTGAATCATGTTACAATTGACTGTTAAGTCAAACTTCATTGTTTGTTCCATTTCTCCAAACATGGTTTTTGTCTTTTGCCCCTGAAATATCATCTTAAATTTGTTAGGGTATGGGACTTTCTAACTGCCTTCTTATACCCAAGTCCTTGTGTTAGTAACCCAGCTAAGATCTCATTTCTTTATGATTCAATTCCTGCCTTGCCTGGTCTTTTTTTTTTTTTTTTTTTTGAGACCACAGTTTTGTCTGTGGTTCTGCTACTAGCTGGCTACAACACTCCTTTCTGGGTAAAAGGAAAAGCCTTGCTCCAGAATTTACCAAAAACCATGATTTACCTGCCTGCTAAGATCAAGGCACTTCAAATACTCCAACTGGAATATACTTAAAAACTGATTGATGTGTTTACTGGGTTGTATTCCATCACTTACAACTGTAATGGGTCTTCTTAACCATTGGATTTCACAGTCTTGCATTTTTACCAATCCTGTTACAATTTCTTCCAAGACAAGAAGTCCAAATTTAAGGACTCTCTGGTACAACTATTCTAACAGTTTTCCAGAGTACAAGATCTCAGAAGGTGATTTAGAAAATGTCCAGGTGGAGTACGGGCACTCCTCACTTAATGACCTACCTGTTTAATGACCACTCAGACTTATGAACAGTTCTCCAGTAGGGAGAATGCCCTTCCCCATTCTCTATGGGTCTCAGGAATCCCTTTTTGCAGTCTTCCTCTCATTCCCATAGTCAGTTAGTATTCACTACTGACGCATTCACAATCACACAAGACTATGTATTTTGTTTATAAGTATGGTGCCCTGTGATAATGTGTTTACAAAAGACATACTCTATGGCACCATGAAACACCACAATAATTTGCCTGTAAGCTCTTTTTGTATCGACCAATTTGATTATAGAAACAGAACTCAGTCGTTAAGTGAGGAGTGCCTATGTATGAAGAAGTCACATGCTTGGAGCTTCAGAATGCCCAGTATGATACAGGATAGGTAGTCCAGAAAACCAACAACCCCTTCTAGGGTACCAGGCCAGGTGTTTGACTGGATATACAAGTAACAAGTGACTGTGTCCAGTACCTGCAGCTGGAGAAAAAGTAAGAACCAGCTTCATCCAGCTAGGCTGATCCCTATGACTGGGACCTGACTTTTAGTTAATTATAATGTCATTATAATCTTATTTACACTGCAGTTACCACAATTTCCATTATGCACCCGACACCATGACAGCCCTGGAGTAACCAAATAGGAAAGAAAAAGTGAGAAATGGAGGGTCCCACCCTGGAGGAGGGGATGAATGAACCACATCAACTGGACATAACCAATTCCTGCTTAGGGAGGAGTAATAATCCCTCATTGTGACTTCCTCAGTGCATCTCTTTTTCTGAGTTCACCACACTTTCCTCTCAGATGTGTACTTTCATTTTCAATAAATCATTTTTGCTTTTTTGCATCTGTCTCACTCTTAAATTGTTTCTTGCATAAAGACAAGAACTCAGTTATTGCTGCTCCAGGTTGAGTCCTTTCTGGACATCCCCATGAACCTCTGATGACGAACCCTCCCTTCATTCATTAAAAATTTATTTAATACATTCTATATGGCAGGCACTGTATTAGGAAGTTAAATTCAAAAGAGCAAAACTTTTAAATCTTACAGTTCCACTGTTTAAAAATATTTTCAAAACAATTATGATAGTAAAAATATGCTAATATTTTAAATCAATATGAAAAGGGTCAAAGATTTTTGTCTTATGCAACCTTACAAAGGTAATAATGATCTTATTTATTAAATAATTCCTACATACCAAATATTTCACTAGGTATTTTTGATGTGATGTTTCTTTTTATCTTCTCAACAAAATTATTTTATAGGTACAATTGTTGTTCTCATTGTAAATATCAGGAAAGGCACTTCATATCCCGTAAGAGATGAAGTCAAGCTCTGCACCAGGTAGATTGTTTATAGAATTTTTGGTTCCTACCACCATGTTGGAAAGTCTGACCTCCAATCCAGAGACCTTTGAACTAGAACCTTGATCAAATGGTATCTCTAACTTCTCTAGGTATTTCTTTCAAAAGCTTATTTACCAAAAAAATTATTTAAATCATTCATTGAATTTTTTACATATCCTTGCTTTTGAATAAATGTGTATCTATTAAATTTCACTATCAACACAGGATTATCATTTCTCTTTAAATAATTCTGCAAGTGATTGCACAATTCAGCAAGCTAAGAGACTTTAATCTTTATGTATAATTTTGTTAGAGATGAACTATAGCCAGATTTAATAAAACATTGTTGACATACCAGATTATTAAATCTTACTTGGAAATAAGTAAATTGATTTTCATATGATGTCTATTTCATAGACTGGAAGTAGGCTGAATGGCATTGAAAAAAATATATATACATATAGTATTGATTTCTTCCTACTTACAGGATTCCATCAAAATATATTGAACAAAAATTTCTGCCAAGCAAATTTATTTTCCCAATGAATTTCATTATGAAATTAGAGACATCGTATTTTAGAATAAATTTTTATTTATTTATTTTTCACTTTTTCCATTTATTTTATTCAGTAGTGATGCAAATTAGTAGCTCACAGGCTCTTAGAATAAAAAGTTTTATATGTCAATTTAAAAATATTTATTCAAATAAATTTATTAGAGATAGTTAATGACACAAACATGCCTACTGGAATCATATTAATATATTTTGAGACTTGTGTAATATAAAACTCTAAGCTCCTGGAATATGCTTCTCTTTTCTCTCTCTGGGATTAGTTCAGTAGAGATAGGCACCAACATATGCCAATGAGTGGTCCACACAGGATATGCTTTACTGATAATAGCAAAAAGCCATATCTGAGATAAAAGGTAAATAGTAGTAGAGAAATGTAAGTAAAGGAAATTAAATAGTTTACCATTTAAATATTTTGCTAAAAATGATAAAGGAAAAATTTTAGTTTATATCTTCAAATATGCACACATATTTTAATAGTCCACTTATCTGTAGTGTTAAAGGGAAAGAAGCTATTAAGTTATATATGGATTTTTCAGATATTTGAAAGGTAATTTATAGGACTATGTAATAAGTCCAGATAAGAATTACTGTAACAGGATCAAGGGAGTTAATATAGCTCCAGTGTATTAAAACTAAGATTACATCAGTTTTATTTTGTTCATTCACTGGATTACATTTTATAGGAATATTTAGATATAGGAACCCATCAAAAGGATAATGTTCAAGGCAGTAAAATATCTAAAAGTCATCCACATTTGAAGAATAGCTAAAGAAGGAGAGAATACTTAGTAGGTTTACTGATGTCTGTTTTCAAATAACTGAATGTCCATTATGAAAACAAACAAAAAAGAGGATTAGACATTAAAAGTTGAACAAGCAAGAGTTGAAAGTATAGATTTCTTTTTAATATAAGAACCAATTTTCTAACAATTATAATTGCTCCAAAATAAATCTTTGTATCAAATATCTTTTCAGCTAGAAGACTGAAAAAATATCTCTTTCTTACAGAAACACTTTCTTTATTTTTAGAAATTTTATCCTGCCTTTTAAACATGTGTTTTGTTTTCAAAGCATAGGTAAAAACTGAAGAAGTTTAGAAAGCACTAAACATGAAATAGATTTAACTTTAACATTAATTCCAGGGTACAAATAATCAAAAAATTTTTAATGTGAACCCAGATTTGGGAGTCATGATGGTTGACTTGGCTCAAAATGCTAGAGGAAATCTAATTACCAAGTTGGGGAAGATTCCTGGAGAGGGTGGCATCTAAACTATGATTTGAAGTATAAGAAGGGGATAAATATATCAAAAATATTTAACAGAGTGGGCAAGGCAGAAGCAGTAGGTTAAGTAGGCATCAGAGCATAAATGCATAGAGAATTGCAGAGGTCTGTAGCACAAGTAAGACTGTAGTGAGAGTGAAACCATAAGGTGAAAAGTCTGGCTCCTGACTACAATACATATACCTATGTTATTTTTCAGGTCCAAACATAGGTATTTAAAAAGAATTTACTATGCAGTTCTCACTGGAAAAAGCTACCTTCCTCACACCAGGTTTGTGCATAGCCAGCCAGTTCATTGTGTCTCAGAAATGAGTAGTAGTCAAGCCCTCATGTGGCCCTCGTGGGCCATGCTCTTGTGTGTATATCTACATCCCCCACTTGGGTCAGACCTTCTTCAGGGCTTTTATCAGGAGAGGGGAGAAATCTTGAATACATTTTTCTTCACTCTGACTCAGTACTCAATATTGTTCCACTCCTAGCCCTTCGCCCTTTCCTCTGTCAGACTGTAGGACCTTAAAACTGCAGAAGCCTTTTGTTCCAGGCCCGCTCCGAGGTGAAGCAACTCTCTGCATCTGTACTGATCTGCCTGACCCTCTACTGGAACAGTGGGGAATTCAGTGCTTTCTTGGCTGTAGCCTCTTAGTTATGTACTGTCATAGTAAGTAACATGGATTGTTACTTTTATTTTTTCAAGGGCTCAGCTCAGCTCCTGACAAAAGAAAGGAAGTGATCATTTGAAATCTAAGTAGTGTGAAGTTTTTCATGTAAGTGATGTGTCTTCAGCAGTGGCTATGGGAACGTAGGACAATTTTGGTAGCTGTCTAGGAGGTAGACTACAGAATTTGATGACTGATGATATGAGAGCATGGCAAGACATGAAGAATAATAAAAGTTGAGGTTTTGATTTATTTATTGGGCTGTCAGATGGCCTGAGTTTTTCGTTCACATAATAAGTAATACTAAAGGTGAAACAAATTAGGTAGGGTTAATTTAGGCTTGGGGTATGATGACATGCCTGTGGAATACCTTTATATAAATGCTCAGGAGTCATTTGGACCAATCAGACTTAGGTTTAAGAGACAGAGATAGAGAAAGAAAGAGACTCTTTTAGTATAATCAGGAAGATTTTTAAAGTAAGTGCAGTATAAATTTTAGTTAAATCATTACAGTGTTTAAAGTCCTCCAGGAAAAATGAGTGTAAAGAAGGGAAATGAGAAAATAATTCTGTGTAAGGAGTGCCAGTTTTTAAGGCATTGGCCTGGAGTGTGGAGCTGATGATGTACACTGAGTTATAGGGGTCAAAGGAAAATTTACCCCACTTATTTCTGTGACTTACAGTTTTGAACTTCATAATGTGTGTCTTCTTTCATATTCCCCAAAACCCAAGTTCCTCTTACTGCAGGGTCTCTGAAACAAATTATTTTCTCTACTTAAAAACACCTACCACCTGTCTTCCCTTACCCCTGTCCAGCCACCCACTACCTACTTGCCGGCTTCAATTTAAAAATTCTTTCCTACCTAAGGTGTGTAGAAAAAGAGTCAGGAGAGTGGAACTAGGCACTCTGTGCTCAAATTCCAGCCCCTTGCACTTAAAAAACTCTGTGACATTGGCAAACCTCTTAACCTCTCTGCACCTCAGCCTCCTTCTTTGTAAACTAGGTAACGATGATTGAATACCCTAAAACACACAAAGCAGTGCTGGCCCAAAATAACTGCTCAGTAAACATTAACAATTATTGTTTAGCGCTTCTTTCTTCCCTACCGTAGCCTAACAGGAGAGATCATGGGTATCTTCTTACTCTTTTCCCAAGTCCTGAGACATAGCCGGGTACTCAATAAATGTTGGTAGAATATATGACTCTTAGTATCTTTTTTTTTGGCTTAGTTGCATGTGAATGTTTTCATTGTCTTTAGATATGTTGAATGCTCAAAGGATATATTCATTTTATCAAGTTATATCTGGTTTCATCTGATTAATTTTGGTTCAAAAGGGAGAGAATTGAGGGTTTCCAAGCCCAGTTTCCTTTTCAGTTCAAAAAATTTTTTATTTTAATACTGCCACATATCTTCTGATTTACTTTCTTTTTCTCCTTTTGCAATAACTATAATATAATTTAAAGAAGAATTTCAATTACGTGACTACTGTCTACCTCTTTGGCACACTATATATCTTCTGGTTTGGGGAATATCTTTGAGTTGTGGCTTCTAACACACAATTTACTTTCTACATAGCAATTCTGATGTTTTATTTATTCTAGGATACACTTAATTTCTGGTGCATTTATTTACTTGACTTTGTTTGTTTGTCTATGTATTCATGTGTGTAGTTAGTTTTTCATCCTATTCTTCTCTAATAATTGTCAGGTCTATTATTATTATTGGCCTACATTATCTCTGTATTTTTCCCTTGTTTAACAGGGGTAATATTCTCTTGAAACTCTTTTAGGGCTGTTAAGCAGGTAAGTTATCTCTTTTTTATGAGATAACTTACTTACAAAGTAAAAATATCCCTCATTCATGTGAAGGTATCACTTTTCTTTTTTCTTCTTTTCTCCCTTTTTGATTTGGCTATTTTTTTCTTTATTGAAGATTCATTTATCTACACCTATATCACAAATACCAGATGTGTCTGTTAATCTATTTATAGCATTCACCTATTCTGCCACCATATTCTGCCATTGAGTTCTAAACCCATAAAACACTGTGAAAAATTTAAATAGTTCCTAGGTAAAGCTAGTGCACTCAATGAATGCTATTTATTTTAATTCAAAATATATTATAGTTTTCTCAGTAGAGCAATAGGGTAATTCCAGTTTAAAGCCAGAAGCACTTTCTGTGGAGTCATGACTAATACAACAAGTTGGAAGGTGGGCGAAGCTGTGAGTAAAGGAACACTATTCCTGGGGTTCTAAAATTGCCTCCACATATAGATGCAAACAAAAGCATTGACCAGGGTAACTTTCTGCCCTCTTCCCACACTTTAGAGTCTTGTAGTTCTCTCACAGTCCATTTATCTTCTCAACAATTGTTTCCTTTATGGAACTATTTCCCCAGCCATATATTTTGATGGCAGACAGAACCAAGTAAGCTGAGAAATTACAGATAGCAATGTAGGCAATGAATGGCTCAGACCCCCAATTTTATGCCATCTTTTCCACAATGAAAAGACTAATAATTCCAAATATGAAGAACTGAAACTTAAGACACAAGGGAAAATGTAATGACTGAGGGATGTAATTTGCTCGATTAGAGCCAAAACTATACAATTCACAGGAAAGATGACTACAAACTGAGAGAAAATACAAGTCACATATATATGTCCTTGATAAAATCATCATATTTATATTTGTTTATATAATATGAGATGCCATTTGATATAACACACACTGGTTAAACTACAGTATAGGGATTCATGACTAATAATGTACTAAAAAGATAAAAATTAAAAATAGAACTTTAAAGCAGATTTATAAAGTAACTCCATAAAACTATAAAACAAAAAAAGCAGAATTAGTAGCTAAAAGACTAGGCAATTCTGAATATAACCTAGATGAGTATGTGAAAAATAAAAACTACAAAATCAAGACTTTTTTATTTTTATTTCCTATGGCTCCCATAATTCTGTTAATTTTCATTCTTATGGTGCTCAAAGGGTAGTATTAATATTTCACTTCATCTGGATGCTCCAATTTATTTCATATTTGGAAACTAAAAAACAAGAATGATTTCTCTTTTTGCAAAATAATGCCATTTATAATGCATCTAATAACCACTTTATAGCATCACTGAATATAATGATTAATCACAGCCTCCGTCCACTTTTGTTCTTCCAATGTAGTTTATATTAACTGCTCCACTTATTGGTGCTAATTCTTTGTGCATCACAGGTCTACAGTAACTACACTTAATGGCTCAGCTTGGAAGTATTTGAATTCCGTTTAAGGCGAGTTTATTAAAAATATCTAATATATCTAAAATATCTAGTAAATATCTAATATATAATATATTTATCTAGTAAATATCAGGGTATATTGGTCACCATATATCTTCTTCTGTTAGTGAGGCTATCCTAATATTACTTGAAGAATTACATGGGCCAACTGAATAAATTCGTATTAGCTTCAATATTTCTTTTAGGGCTATATATCACATGGTTATAGATCCCCTAAATCATAACAGTATCTCATTGGCTAGAGAAAAATAATGAATTTCTGAAAGAGTATGCAAATTTAGATAAAATGTTGAGAACTGAAGTGTACTTTAGTTTGTAGATCAACTAAATCTAACCAGAATATAATATGAACCATCTTAACTACCACTGGAAGGCATAGAATCCACAGAGTTAGAAACTAAATGAACTCCAACAAGAAATTGACCAGAGCACAAACATTGTGGTAGACTTAAATACCCCCTTAACAGCCATAGACTGATCATCCAAACAGACAATAAATAAGGAAATATCAGCTCTAAATGACATATTACAGCAATTGGATATAATTGACATTTACAGGAGACTTCATCCAGCAAAAAGAAACTATACCTTCTTTTCTAGTGCACATGGAACATTCTAAAGGATAGACCACATGCTGGGACACAAAAGTAGCCTGAGCAAATTCAAGAAGATTGAAATCATAGCAAGTGAATTCTCAGAATACAAAGCTTTGAAATTGGACATCAACTGTAAAAGGAAAGCAGAAAAAACCACATATACATGGATATCAAACATCTTACTAAAAAAATGACTGGATAAAAGAACAAATAAACAATGAGATTAAAAAATATATAGAAACTAATAACAATGAAAATACAACATACCAGAATTATTGGGACACAGCAAAAGCAGTAATAAGAGGGAAATTTATATCACTATAGGCCTATCTTAAGAAATAAGAAGAAACACAAGTAAACATCTTGGCATCCCATCTTAAAGAACTAGAAAAAGAAGAGCAGACAAAACCACAATGAGATACCACCTCACACCTGTGAGAATGGCTGTTATCAACAAGACAAGGAATAACAAGTGCTGGAGAGGATGTGGAGAAAAAGGAACTCTGGTACACTGCTGGTGGGAGTGCAAACTGGTACAACCACTGTGGAAGACGGTGTGGAGGTTCCTCAGAAAATTTGGAATGGAGCTACCATATGACCTAGCAATCCCCCTTCTGGGGATCTACCCAAAAAACCTGAAAACCTTTGTCCGCAAAGACTTATGTACCCCAATGTTCATCGCAGCGCTGTTCACAGTGGCCAAAACATGGAAACCCCCAAAGTGCCCTGCGACAGATGACTGGATAAAGAAGCTGTGGTACATAAACACAATGGAATATTACTCAGCTGTAAGAAAAGATAAAATATTGCCATTTGCAACAAAATGGATGCACCTGGAGATCATCAAACGTAGTGAAATAAGCCAGACAGAAAAAACAAGGAACTGTATGACTTCACTCATATGCGGAATATAAAACTGAAAGCAACAAAGAAAAAAGAAATGAACAAACAAATAACCCATTGAAAGAATCAGTAGTTTAATGTTGATTTGGGGACAAATGGGTCAGGAGGGGTGAAAGGGGAGGGAATGGGAGAGGAGGGAAGGGAAGCTAAATATAAGGTGATGGAAAAAGAAGTCACATTAGGTGGTGAACTTATTATACAACAAGTTGACAGTGCACTGTAGAATTGTATGCCTGAAACCTATGTAATTCTTGCTAATAGATGTCACCTCAATAAGTCTAACAATAAAAGTGAATTAAAAAGAAAAAAAAAGAAGTAAAATAATAAAAAAATAAAACATATTCCCAAAGGGACAAAAGATACATTTTTTTCTAGTCTGACTGAATTATTTAATCTTAAACTGGAATGTTAATCTTTCCTAAACAATAAAGTTGATGTTTTAATTTTCAGTTCTTTAGAATAGCAAAAATGTAGAGTTCTTCAGATTGATAATATGACAAAGTACCTACAATCTGTTTTCAAACCACATAAAATCATAAATGTAAATTTGCTGTTGTTTCTTAGGAAGAGAAATGTTCTCTCTCTGTTCTATATCTACCTCTATAAAAAAAAAACCAGAAACATTATTTTCCTTTGTACTCAGTTTATATTTATCATGGATGTTAGCTGTATTTCATATATTTTATTTCTGCTGAAAAGGGGCAAAATAACAAGAACAAAACCTTCATCTGCAGGTTAGCATTACTGTTCACATTTCATATATAGTAATGATCAGTTCATTGCTTCATACATCTGAAAATAACTTCTAAGAGTGTAAAATAGATAGCTTCAGGCAAAATTAAAATAATTTGTGTAAATTTGGCATGTTAAATTACTTTATAAAATATGTACTATACTATAATTTGTTAAACAGAAAAAGAAATACCCAGGCTAATGTCTTTGTTTGTGTCTAGCTGAAAAGAAGAGCCTGAGACCAGGGTTAGTATGCAGAAGCAGCAACCTTAGAAGCAGCAGTAGCTGGAGACAGGTTCAAGTGAGATCTGAGACAGTCAGGATCTAGGATATCAGGATTTATTAAATCATGATAGAGTGGCTGGGCTCTATTGTAAATAAGTAGAAAGCCATTGGTGGAGGGATACAATCAGGGTTGCTCTTACAGAATACTATTGCAGGTTTCAGTTGGAGAGTATATTTTAGAAGAAAAATGGTTGCAAGGAAATCAGTTAAGACTGTTTTGCGGTAGTCCAGGTGGTAGATGATAATGTCTTTGACTAGTGTTTAAATAAAGTGGACAAGTTTAGAATTTAGTTTGTAAAATGATAACCAAGAGCTTGTTAATATATTGGTTATTGGTGAAGAAAATGGAGAAATCACTGTAGTCACCTAAATATTTTACCTGAGAAATTCAGTAGCTGAAGATTCCGTATAGTAAGATAGAGAAGGCTTTTGGAGGAGCAGTTTGAGGAAGAAATTGAGAGTTCTACTCCAGATATGTTAAATATAAAATGCTGATTAGGCAATGTATAAGGATGTGTTTGTTTGTCTGTTTGTCTGTTTATTGACATGCCAAAAACTTTACATAGGTAAAGTTTAGTTTGGAGAGAACTATAGACCTATAAAAGCTTTGCCTAATCTATGTCATAAACTTATACATCACCTTCAAAAGTTTCCTCCCATCCTCTTGCTTATTTACATATTACTTATGATGATGATGATGATGATGATGATGATGATGATGATGATAAGAACAGTTAATGTAAGATCTAGCCCCTTAGCCAAATTTTAAGTATGCAATATTATATGAAGTATAGGCTCTATGCTGTGTAGTAAATCCCTAGGACTTGTTTATGTTGTATAACAGAATTTTACACTTTGACTAAAACCTCCTGTTTCCTCCTCCACCCAACCCCTGGAAGCCACCATTATACTCAGTTTCTATGAGTTTGACTATTTTAGATTTATCATAAATGTAAAAGCATATAGTATTTTTTATTCTATGTGTGACTTATTTCACTTAGCAAAATGTCATTTAGTTTGATCTACATTGTCATAAATAGTACAATTTCTTTCTTTTTGAAGGCTAAATGATAATGCCTTGTGTGTACATATCTCATTTTGTTTATTCATTCATTTATCAGTGGCTTCCACCTACCATGTAACAGCACAATGATATAAAATAAAAATAAATTAATGAAAATTAAATGTGTAAACATTATTGAGTCCACAAATACAATATTAAGCATAATAGGCAAGTTCTAAGAGAATATGTAGGCATGATAGCTTTTGTTTACTTCTACTATCCACTGTATTCTTAGAAAATAACACATATACTTGTATGTATCAAAATACATTAAAAAATACAAATTTATACCAACCTTAAGATGTTATTTATCTATTGGATGGAAAAGAAAAAAATAGGAAAGGGAAATGAGGGAGATTCAATGATATTTATAAGTATTTCATATAAATAAAAAATGAAGTAAACATGGCAAATTGTTGACGTTTTAGAACTCATATCTAAGTTCAGCATGGGTGTAGAAAAGCATTAGAACAGGAAATTCAGACAGGACTTATTTGATCCCATTGATGAGAAGAATAGTGATTATGAGACTGAACAATCTGCAGGAAATGATAGACATTAATAATGAGACACCTTTGGCCATTTTTAAAATTCTTGCAATTTTTGGCATATATAATTATGGTCTTTAATATTTTTGGGAACACTTACTGTAATTATATGTTTTTAATAAACAAAAAGCCATCACTTCCATGATTCCCAAATATAAAATTTAGTCATAGCGTATTAATGTAGTGTTATGATGATAAAATTTTAAAATATGGGAATAGTTTTTATTTGATTACTTTAAAAGGATTTTAATTATAAAGTATCATACATTTTAAACTAATAATTACTTTTAATGTTTTTACATTTAAGAAAACATTATCATGAATAGCAGAGAGATGTATCTTGGACATTACATTTTAAATTCTTCTCACCAAATACTCTGCAATATTTAAAGGGTAGTCTATATCATGTCTAAGAGAGTAGTCTGAAATAGACTCTCAGGTTTCTACACTGGCTCTGCTGTTTTCTAGTTGTGTGACATTGAATAAAAAAAACTCAAGCTTCTATATGCTCATCTGTAATGACAAAAAGAATAGCAGTTATTTCAAGAGAAATTTTTGCACATTAAAATAGAAAATGCACATATACTGCTTACACAATTACTCAGTAAAGCTAGGAACTATTACTATTATTTGTAGTTGCTTTAATTTTGGAAACTTGTTATAATTGTGAAATTAGAGTACTAGTTCTATGATGTTAATGTTATATATATATATATATTACCTGTAAGTATAATTTACATATGAATGTAAAATTTGTAAAAAGTTTTACAATTCTTTTACTAATGTTACTGTCTTACAAGTGAAAGAAAAAAATAATAGAACTATCCAAATATGCATTCATTATATTTCCTCAACTAACAGGGAGATTTCTGTAGATAGGTATTTAGTCAAACAAGAGAGAGAAAGGGAGAGAAAACTAAGAGAAAAAAACAAAAAAGTGGAGAGAAGGAAAAGAGGCATGACTACCTATCAGCAATTTGTATCTTGACTACCAATAACTCCACTTTCTTTATCAACTAGGTCAGCACTTCTAGTGGGTGTTAGGGGAAAAGTAGTTCATTTTCATTTTCCAGTTTGCTCTTGTGAAGCAAATCATCCACATAGGCTCACTTGGGCAAAATAATTATAAGGGTTTTGTTGTTGGTGGTGGTTTGGTTTCTTGTTTTTGCTTCTCTGTGTCTATCTCTCTATTTGAATAACTTAGTTGGATAACAAGGTTGGCTTATTGATAGGTATGTTGTAATTGTGCTCCTGAGCATTTTGTGCTAGTTAGGAAAGAAAAAAATATGTAATATAGAAAAATTAACAGACATGTCATTAGCTTCTTAAAACAATAAGTGTTTGTTGGATTATGTTGAAAAATTTCAGGAATGTCACTGTTTTATAAAAATTAACATGAATTCCTGTCATTGAACCAGAAAATTTTATGTAGTCAAATACACACTCCATTTTTTGATAAATCAGGGGAAGAATTTAATTTTTATATTGGTATGTACAATTCCAAACTTATATACAATATTCAGAACATTCTTATTATGTAACTCAATAAAACATTATGCAACTCTCCAATTTTCCAAGTGTAAATATAAAATCTCTGCTGAGAAAAAGCTACCTCAGCAGCTTCAAAACAGTTATTATCACATACGCTTAATTTATGTCCACATTAAATATGTTTTACGTTTCTTTTTCAGTCAATAATCTCTTTAGGAAATTTTCCAAATCTCTTTCCATGTTTTCCTATTGTCGAGTCATATCCATCAAGTAAAAAAGCTCTATGAAAGGAAATTTTGCTACAAGCTGTAAGGGCAAAAATATAACTAGACTTTGTCGCATGTCCCTCACACTAATCTGAGGCTACTGAAGTACTAGTTGGTGGACCACAGAATTTAGGGTGGAGAATTTAGAGAATGTTACCTGGCCCAAACTTCATAAGACTTTGAGAAAGATAAAAAAAGGCAATTAAATAAAGCATAGCGGATGTCAGTAGAGATAAAAAGAAAGGAAAACATTTACAAGGAGTGATAAAATAGAAGAGAAAAATAATGATTTTTGCTAGTTTTGTATTACAGAAATAAAATTTAATTCCCTAATGTTGTACTTTTGAAGTAAATTCTAAGTAACATAATCCCAAATCTTGTGTTAATAAATCGTAACTGACATTTAGCTTCTCCTCCACCCTCATCTTGAGGCTTTACTTCAAAATTGTTGGTAAGTCATTACCATAAGTATCACAGATTTTAGCATCAGAATCAAAGTTACAAGCTTCTCTCTTCATCTGAACGTGATTTGCTAAACCTTTCTACTATTTTAACTTTATGTGTGTGTGTGTGTGTGTGTGTGTGTGTGTGTGTATTTGCTTGAATCAAATAAGAAAATGTGTCTTGTTGGAATTATTTTTGTTTGTTTTTATACTTGGAATAATTTCTAATGAGAGACTGAGGGGTTTGAATTTTCCTGTATTCCCTAGTGATGGTTTATGTGTGCTTATTATACATGTGTGCCTACTGTAAAATTAATACAGGTAAAATTGTTTTCCTAGCACACTGAGTAAAGGAAGAGAACTAGGTGGCAAGGGTATATTTTTCCTATAAAAATGTAATTTTTTTTGAAGTATGGAAGTCAAAAGAAGTTAGTCTGAAGCTATGGGCAGAAACTATTGTACTGAGGTATGCTGCTGGCTACTTGGCCCAACTGCTTCATTTAAGTCCATAATGCAATGTTGGCCACAAAAACAAAACAAAACAATTTTTTTCAGTAGTTACATTAAAGAGGGATTATTGGAATTATTGACAATAATATTACAATCATAATTTCAGCCTTTACAAGATGTTTACAAATCAACAGACCAATGTGACTTATATGTCTGACACACAGTGGTTCACTGATATTTGAATGAGTGACTAAATGAATGAATGAATAAGTTCATAGATGTTAACAGAAATTTAAAATATGCATCTCTTTGTTAGCATTTACATAGGTTATTTATATCAATTTTTATGTAAGGATATTCTTAATAAGTTAAAAGGATACATTTATATGTTAAAATAAATTTGTAGATCTTTGATGTTGCAAGCATTTTTAAAATGTCTTTTACAGGATAAATATAAAATTATCCATGTTTTATTCTGATGACATTTGGTGTCAGCTTCTCTAAATGTATATTAATATTTTGTAGACATTTCTTATTTGAGTTATATGTTTCTATGTTTACATATATATCACTTAAAATCTATAATTTGGTCCATGGAGATAAAAAATAGAAGATAGTTCATATCTTTTTTTCTTCTCTGTGTGTGGTTAGTGTACATTTTCAATTACTTCATAATAAATATCTATATAACCAATGTCAAATATCCTAAACTTTAACATCAGGACCCAATTCCAAATTTATTACACAGATTTTAATTTTATTTACTGTGATTGTCAATATAGTCTTATTACTCTATTTCATTTTTCATCTTTAATGAAGTGCCTGTGAGTTATAATGTGGAAAAATGTCAGGAAGAAAAAGTGATGATCCTCATTTTTTTCCCAGCCATGACATTTCAGTATTATGAGCTATATCTCACAAGGTTAGGACTGTGTGACCTATTTTGCTGTACTCATTATCTACTAATCCCAAAACATAGACCAAGAGAAAGTAAGGAGTATATTTTCAAAGGACTTCTGGTCATGGTTCTGTGTTGTCTAGAAGGATAGGGGGAATTTTTCTCACTGACCTTTAAGTTAAAATTAACTGAAGTTGTGTCAGAAAAAAATTAACTCATCCCCCACCATAGAGAATTGGTAATCAGATTATCTTGTCACCACATTTTACCACCTTTCTCCATGACAGAGACAAAAGGTAAAATCATCTTATGAAAAACACTCTTATTGGTCTTCTAAGCAAACAATTCTGAGAACAGGAATTGAAGAAATATAATTCTAAAAAGGGTAAGAATCAGAATTTTCACAATTCTAACCCAGAAACATATTTGTTTCCCCTTAATATTAAAAATAAATTGAGAATTATTTTTCATTCTCAGGATTTATCATCCAAAAAAATGTCATTGTCATCACTTCTAAAGAACATCCAGAGTATTTGACTCCAAAAAGAGAATGCAAGCCTTAGAACAAACATACCAGTAGAACAAAGCTGATCCAAACCATGAGTCAAAACATAGACCCATCATGAGACAGCATTGTTTAGTCAAGTCTGTCCTAGATTACCTTAATTGTAACAAACCTGGATACCTAGAACCATTAAAATAATCACTTTTAAAAGATAAGTCACTGAGTTTGGGGGTGATTTGTTATACATCATTATTGTGACAGCAGCTAACACAAATATTAAGGGTACTGAACTTGACTTAAACATCATTTATCATGAGACATTTATTTAAACGTTTCATTACTCACTTTTATAATCTTAAAGTAGAGGTATTTGCTTAAATTTACTTTGTAAACTAGGAACTAAGGTCATCAACTAAGAATTTCAATGGGGAAGAGGTGTTGAAATAAGGATAATGGGAGTGTGAATGTACTAAGAAATACAAAAACAAATTCTGGGCAGTATTATGTGTTTTAGTAATTTCAAAGGATTATTTAAGTTTGGGCTTCAAAAGAAGTGAACTAGAAAGATACAAGATGTGGTGATAGAGTGAGGTGCATCAATCTGAGATTGTGGATGAATTAAAATTACTGATGATGAAGTTTAGAATATGACCATGCTTATGAATGTGCAGGGTGAGGGACAGTAGTGTAAGTATATTAATGGAGGAGAGCCATTAAATGAACAGGTAATCCCTGTATAACATAACACTTCTTCTTCTTTTTATTGTTAGACTTATTGGGGTGACATTTGTTAGCAAGAATTACATAGGTTCCACGTGTACAATTCTATAGTGCATTGTCAACTTATTGTATAGTAAGTTCACCATCTAGTGTGAGTTCTCTTTCCATCACCATAAATTTAGCTTCCCTGCACTCCTCTCCACCCCCTCCCCATTCTCCAATTCCCTCCTCATTTATCCCCAAATAAACATTAAACTGTTGATTGTGGCTATGATTTTTTGTTTGTTTTTTCATTTTTGCTTTGTTGCTTTCAGTTTTATATTCCACGTTTGAGTGAAGTCATACAGCTTTTGTTTTTTTCTGTCTGGCTTATTTCACTAAGCATGATGATCTCCAGGTCATCCATTTTGTTGCAAATGGCAATATTTCATCTTTTCTTACAGCTGAGTAATATTCCATTGTGTATATGTACCACAGCTTCTTTATCCAGTCATCTGTCGCAGGGCATTTTGGTTGTTTCCATGTTTTGGCCACTGTAAACAGCGCTGCAATGAACACTGAAGTACATAATTCTTTGCAGTATATAAGACTAAGGTTTTCAAGTTTTTTGGGTAGATCCCCAGAAGGGGGATTGCTGGGTCAAATGGTAGCTCCATTCCCAATATTCTGAGGAACCTCCACACTGTCTTCCACAGTGGTTGTACCAGTTTGCACTCCCACCAGCAGTGTGCGAGAGTTCCTTTTTCTCCACATCCTCTCCAGCACTTGTTATTCCTTGTCTTGTTGATAATAGCCATTCTCACAGGTGTGAGGGGATATCTCATTGTGGTTTTGATTTGCATTTCCCTGATAGCTAATGAGGATGAGCATGTTTTCATATGTCTGCTGGCCATTTGTATTTCTTCATGGGAAAAGTGTCTGTTTAGTTCTTTTGCCCACTTTTTAATTGGGTTGTTCATTTGTGTTGTTAAGTCTTATTAGTTCTTTATATATTTTAGATATTAGACCCTTACCTGATGCGTTATTTGCAAATATTTTCTCCAATTTAGTTGGCTGTCTCTTTGCTTCGTTGATGGTTTCTTTTGCTTTGCAGATGCTTTTTAGTTTGATATAGTCCCATTCATTTATTTTTGCTTTACTTCCCTTGCCTTTGAGGTCAGGTTCATGAAGTCTTCCTTGAGTCCTAGGTCTGTAATTTCTGTACCTATGTTTTCTTCTATACAGTTCATTGTTGCAGGTCTTATATGAAGGTCTTTAATCCATTTTGAGGTAATTTTTGTACATGGTGAGAGTTCACAACTCAGGTTCATTCTTTTGCATATATTTTTCCAGTTTTCCCAGCACCACATACTGAAGAGGCTGTCTTTTCCCCATTGCATATTTTTTGCTCCTTTATCAAAAATTATTTGTCCATAAATTTGTGGAATTTTTTCTGGGTTTTCAGTTCTGTTTCATTGATCTAGGTTTCTGTTTTTCTGCCAATACCAAGCTGTTTGGACTATTGATGCTTTGTAATATAAATTGAAGTCAGGGAGTGTAATACCACCAGTCTTATTCTTTTTATTTAGTATTGCTTTGGAAATTAAAGGTCTTTTATTGTTCCATATAAATCTGATAATTCTTTTATCTATTTTGCAAAAGTATGATTGTGGGATTTTGATAGGTGTTGCCCATTTAAACAATATTTAGTCTCCCTATCCATGAAAAGAGGATAGCATTCCATTTCTGTGTGTCTGCTTCAATTTCTTTCAAAAGTGTCCTATAGTTTTCAGTGTATAAGTCTGTCACATTCTTAGTTAAGTAAATGCCCAGGTATTTTATTTTTTGTTGTGATAGCAAAGGGGATTGACTCCCTCATTTCTTTTTCTGAAGATTTGTTATTTGTATATAGGAATGCTGTTGATTTTTTTACATTGATTTTGCATCCTGTGACTTTACTGCATTCATTTATTTTTTCTAATAGCTTTCTGATGGAATCTTTGGGATTTTCTATATAAAGGATCATGTCATCTGCAAATAGTGACAATTTGACCTCTTCTTTTCCTTTCCCTTGCCTGATTGCTATGGCTAGAACTTCCTGTATTATATTGAATAGCAGTGGGACAGGTTTCCTGATTTTAGGGGAATAGGTTTCAGCTTTTCCCCATTCAATATGATGTTAGTTGAGGGTCTGTCATATATGGCCTTAATTATGTTGAGATACTTTCCTTCTATATCTCTTTTATTCAATGTTTTTATCATAAACGAATGTTGTATTTTGTCAAATGCTTTTTCTGCATCAATTAATATGACCATATGGTCTTTATCATTTCTTTTGTTCATGTGGTATATTACATTGACTAATTTTTGTATATTGAGCCATTCTTGTGCTCCCAGGATGAATCCCACTTGATCATGGTGTATGATCTTTTTGATGCATTGTTGTATTCTATTTGCTAATATTTTGTTTAAGTTTTTGCATCTGTGTTCATCAGAGATATTGCTCTATAGTTTTCTTTTTTTGTGTTGTCTTTACCAGGCTTTGATATTAGGGTAATGTTGACCTCATAGAATGAGTTAAGAAGTATTGCCTCATCTTCAATTTTTTGGAAGAGTCTGAAGAGGATGGGCATTAATTCTCCTTTGAATGTTTGGTAGAACTCATTAGTGAGACCATCTGGTCAGGGGCTTTTGCCTTTAGGGAGATTGTGGATAGTCATTTCAATCTCGTTGCTATTGATTGGTCTATTTAGATTATCCAGTTCTTGGTTCAGTCTAGGTAGGCTATAAGTTTCTAGAAACTTATCCATTTCTTCTAGGTTGTTAAATTAAGTGGCATAAAGCCCTTCATAATATTTTCTTATAAGTTTTTGTATTCCTGTGGTATCAGTGGTAATTTCTCCCCTTTCATTTATAATGTTGAACATTTGTGTCCTTTTCTTTCATCCTTTGATTAATCTAGCCAGGGGTTTGTCAATTTTGTTGACTTTCTCAAAGAACCAGCCCTTTATAATATTAATTTTTTCTATTGTCCATCTGTTCTCTAATTGGTTTAGCTTTGCTTTAATTTTTATTATTTCTTTCCTTCTGCTGATTTTGGGTTTTGTCTGCTCTTCTTTTTCTAGTTCTTTCAGATGGGATGCTAAGGTGTTTACTTGTGATTTTTCTTGTTTCTAAAGATAGGCCTGTAATGATATAAATTTCCCTCTTATTACTGCTTTTGCTGTGTCCCAATAATTCTGATATGTTGTATTTTCATTATCATTAGTTCCTACATATTTTTAATTTCTTTTAATTTTTTTATTTAGTTATTTTTTAAATAAGATGTTGTTTAATTTCCATGTATATGTAGTTTTATTCTGCTTTCCTTTTACAGTTGATCTCCAATTTCAGAGCTTTGTGATCTGAGAATTCACTTGCTATGATTTCAATCTTCTTGAATTTGCTCAGGCTACTTTTGTGTCCCAGCATGTGGTCTATCCTTTAGAATGTGCCATGTGCACTAGGAAAGAAGGTATAGTTTCTTTTTGCTGGATGAAGTCTCCTGTAAATGTCAATTATATCCAATTGCTGTAATGTGTCATTTAGAGCTGATATTTCCTTATTTATTTTCTGTTTGGATAATCTGTTTATGGCGGTTAAGGGGGTGTTTAAGTCTCCCACAATGATTATGCTCTGGTCAATTTCTTCTTTCAGATCTGTTAGTAGTTGCTTTGTATATTTTGGTGCTTCCTGGTTGGGAGTATATATATTAATTAGTCTCATATCTTCTTGTTGTTGTATTGTGCCTTTTATCATTATGTAATGCCCATCTTTGTCTCTTGCTATCATTTTTTACCCTGAAGTTTATTTCATCAGATATCAGTATGGTAACTACTGCTTTTCTCTGGTTACCATTTGCTTGGAGTATTGTTTCCCATCCTTACACTCTAAGTCTGTGTTTGTCCTTATGGCTGAGGTGTGTCTCTTGGAGACAGCGCATGGATGGATTTTGTTTTTTAGTCTAGTCTGCTACTCTGTGTATTTTTATTGGTAAGTTCAGTCCATTAACATTTAGAATGATGATTGGTATATGAGGATTTCCTCTGACCATTACTTTTTTATTGTTGTTTTGTTTTATTTTTATTTCTTCTTGTTGTTCCAACTTTATTCTATTTGTCCTGATGTCTTGTTTCAGGTCCAAGAGCCTCTTTCAGTATTTCTTGAAGTGCTGGCCTTGTGCTGGGGAATTCCCTCTTCTTCTGTGTGCTGAGGGGGTCTTTATTCCTCCTTCATATCTGAAAGATAATTTTGCTGGATAGTTTATTCTTGGCTGGAAGTTTCTCTCTTTTAAAGTTTTGAATATTTGATTTCACTCCCTCCTGGTTTGTAGAGTTTCTGCTGAGAAGTCTGAGGCCAACCTAATGGGTTTTCCTCTAAAGGTATAATTCATTTTTCCCTGGCTGCCTTGAGAATTGTCTGTTTTTCTTTAGTTTTTGACATCTTTAGTATCATGTGTCTTGGAGAAGACCTGCTAGGGTCCAGGTATCTAGGGGACCTGTTTTCTTCTTGAATTTGGGGTTCCAGGTCTTTCTATAGGTTGGGAAATTTCTCATGTATTTGAGTATGTTCTCTGTAGAGTGCTCTGCTCCTTCTTCTAATCTTATTATCCTGATGTTGTTTTGTCTCATGGAATCAGATAGTTCTTGCAGAGTTCTTTCAATTGTTTTGGTTCTATATTCCCTCTCTTCCTCTTTTTGAAATGTTTCCATGTTCTGATCGCCAATATCACTAATATTTTCCTCCATCTGGCTGATTCTATTTCCTACAGTATTTATTTCATTTCTCACTTCTTTTATTGTGTTATTTATCTCTCGAATTTTCATATCGTTCTTCCTTATGTTTTGAATTTCTTTATTGTGCTGTGGGATGCGGGGGTGCCAGGAACCAAAGTGCTGGCTCTGGGGCCACACCTCAGCCTGCAACTGTTCAGAGTTCTCACTCAGCTCTCTTGCTACTCAAGAACTTTAGAAGCTGGCCCCCAAGATCTGTCCTCAACATGCTGCTGTAAGGCTCAGTTCCCCCATGGTTTCCCACTGTTCTGTCATTCCAGCTGGCTTTCACTCTTGTTGCCTCTTGGCCTCCTCCCTCCTGTGCACTGTGCTGCTCCTGGATAATCAGCAATGATGGGGTCCTTTCACAATTCACCTCTGCTCCCCCTCATCTCTCCCAATCGCCCCTTCTCTCCAACCCTCAGGTGTTTTCTTGCGATGTGTGGATTTCTCAGAGTCCTCTTTCTTGGCTCCTGGATGGCCATTCAATTGTGTTTTCTGGGAGAGGCTTTAGGGACTTCCTCCCCAGTCACCATCTTGCCCTCTCATCCAACATAGCACTTCTATGACATGGTTTCACTCTAACAGGGTTAGAGAACTGGGGGAACCCTCACACAACATGGTATCCTAAAACACAGTTTACTTTAACATGGTTCAAGAATTAGAGAAATCCCTGAACAAAATGAAGCATAATAAGAGCTTTTAAGAGCTAAAAATATCTCATTCAAAATTAGGCAAATCCCTGAACATTATGAAAGGTAAAAAGAGCTTTTAAGAGCAAAGGATATCTTATTTGAAATTAGGGAAATCCCCAAATAACATAGAACATAATAAAAACTTTTAAGAGCAAAAGATATCTCATTTGAAAATTTTAATTGAGCATGGATGTTGTATCAGATTTGACTACAGAATTTCAAAATTGATAGAATTTCAAATCCATTTTGATTATGGAGTATTTAGTACATGTATTTTAAAACATTGTGTTTTTCTTTTTACTACATTATACATAGGTGAAAATTGCTTTAATAAAGATGTTTCTCTTATAAAATATAATACTATTATTTTTAATTTTGGGAACCTATCCACTTTTTTGTACTAGTTCTTTGTTTTATGTAATGCCAATTTGCATAACACAATATTTTAGAAACCTAACAACCATGTTATACAGGTGTTGCCTGTACTGAAAGATTAGAACATTGCAAAGATCAATAATTTGTATAGTATTAAAATAAAAAATTAAGAATTAGAGTGAGCTAACCCGGAGCTAAAATCTCTAAAAAAGGACATAGAGAATAACCTAAGGATCTATAAATCATGGTGATGGTTTATATTCTGACATTTATATTCTGATAACTAAAATTTGTTTGTTTTGATGGAGAAGGTACTAAAAATGGTCTTGAATGGAAAATAAGGAACATAAAAAATCTCTATCCTAACTTTGGGGTTGGGAAAATTATCACCATCTGCAATGCAATTCTGATGCTAACTGGTAGAGTTAACATCAATTTTACAGGTTAAAGGCAAAAACTCCCATTGTTGTATTTCATTCAAATACCAGTCATAAGTTTAGGGATCCCCAGATCACCTACAGTTCTGAAAAATGCTGTAAGTTCAGGAGTTTTGCTTACTTTGTCATGTCTAATGTCTCACTAGAACAACTTTTAATACTCAAACAAGTACTGTACTTAAGTTGCAGTTTTATTATAAGGATACAGATCAGGAATGGGACAAAAAAGAGCCCCATGGAAGAGGTCTTGGAGGTCCCAAATGCGGAAACCTTCCATGTCTTCTTCCATGAAATCAGGAGGCATTGTCCTCTTAGCATATCAACATACTCACCAACCACGAAGTGCAATTGAGCTCTGATATCTAACTTTATTGGGATTTTATTACATAGGCATGATTGGTTGACTCATTGGCCATATAACTGAACTTGAGGTTTGTTGACATCAGGTTAATATCATCTGGCTCAAAGCCTCAGCCATCTAATCATATGTCTTTTTTGCAAGGTCAGCCCCATTCTGAAACAATCTGAAGACCCACCATGAGTCATCATTCCAGGTGAAACTGAGATGTGGTCCTGAGGGCTCATTTTAAATTTGAAAATAGCATTCTTATCACATGGGAAAATTTCATGAATCTAGAAGCTCAGTCTCAGGAACTTGGGATAAAATCCAGACAAATTCTTTACCATACAACACCATTTAAGAGGCTATAAGGAAATAAGTGACCTTAAAAAAAAAGCCTATTCTCCGTTAGATCAAGAGCGTGAGCTGATTGAGAAAGGACAGGATTTTGCTGATGAATCAACATCAGAAAGTACAGTGAAAAGATTTCAGAAGGTAGAAAAGAGTGAAAGTTATCATAATATGGACTTTGAAAAGTCCTATCAGGATTTTTGTGCAGGAGATATAGAGTAAACTGGGAGAAATGAACTTGTGATTACAAAGTCAAATTGCTTCAAAGAGACTAAGGAGATTAATGCTGATGGTATTAAAATGAAAAATGATGTCCAGGCTAGCAATACTGGCAAGTCTGTAGTAAAGTAGTCTCAGAAGTATGCAGATTTCTGAGGCTCCTTTAAATTCAAATCAGAGGAGAGGTTGAGGCTGAAAAGTATTTGAAGTTCAGAGTCCATGCTGGAAAGCCATTCACTTTAAGCTATCAAGTGGCCCAGGAAAGAGAAAATGTCTTCCAATAACCACTACTGACTACTCCACCATAGATAATTTTTGAATTTTATATAACAAATCCTAAATTATGTATTCTATCTCTATCTTATTTTACACAATAATAAGTTTTAATGCTTTATATAGTTTCTCATGATATATAAAACATTTTATTATATATTACCCTTAATTCTCACATGAAATTAGAATTCTGCACCCACCAATGATGAAAGAATAATAAGCATCTACTCTCATAGAACACAGTTACTAAGTGATAAATTTTTTATTTAAATGTATAATTTTCAAATTTGAAATTCTACCCATTTTCTATTAGATCTCTCTATTTCAAGGAAAGAGAGGAGGTTATCTTATGTCAACTTATATTTATAACCCATGTATAATATCTTAAGTATACTAAACTAACTCAGGTATGTCTAAATAAGAAAGTAGAGTCTTGTTTCATTGAACTGTCTCTGCACAACTTCCTGATTTTTATTTTTTCTTTGATTCACAAATGTTCTTGATGGGTCTCTGCATCATTTTGCTGTAGGGAACTCTACAGAGAGCTGCGACATCTTACTATATGTATCTAATTTGAAGTTAACAAGACTTGTCAGGAAATAATTCTTGTTTCCCATTTAGAATTCAGGACTTAAAAAATCTAGAGGATGTTGCCTTTACAAATTCATTTCATGAACACTTACTGTGTTCTTCTCCACCAGATTAGCTACTGCAGATGTATTGAAATAATTCAATAAAATATAAGTGCTCAATTTTGCAAATTTATTTGAAAGGTGATTGTTTTATTACTTCACTAGCATATTATGAATGATAAGAAACTTTTAAACAAATAATAAACCAGTTCTGAAATTGGTGCATATTTTAGTTCAGTTTCACTTACTATTGAGTACCAGGTGTACTTCATATGCATTTATCAGGTTTTCTGTAGCCACTATTTACTTACTAAATGATGTAACCAAACTACCTAAATCATTAACATTATAATGGATCCATAGAGTACTGTATTTCAGATCCATAATGATCTATATGATACTAGTCCTGCCAAAGTATTCTTTATTATTATCAAGGACTAGGTTCTCTGTTTCTTGTTCTAATGTTATAATTCTTGAATTTGTTTTGCTGATGCTCCTCATCTCATAGGGGAAAGAAGAAATGAAGAAAACAGCAATAATCACCAACTGAGCAAGTCATTATCATTATAATAGAAATGAAATTGGAATGGCAAGAGCCTGGCCTTATTCATATTGTATCTGCAATTCCCATAGGCTTTTATTGAACTGTAGATATGTCATAATTTACTAAAGCATCTTTGGATAAAAAATCAAATCATAATTCACTGATTAAGTCTTTTAGGCCAATTCTCTAGGTGTTATCACAGCTCTGATCCTTATGACCTCTCAAAACTGTCTTTCTGAGGAGTTAATAGAGAACAGATGTTACCTAACACAACAGCTGTTACAATTAGACAAATGGGAAAAATTTGCAAATAAAGAGAGCAGATACTCTTAAAAAACCAATGAGAATCTTTTAAAAGGTCAAAAAAAAAAGGGTATTTAATCATGAGTGTTTTCACATGCTTATTCATTAAAAAGACTCAGAAAACACCTTTCACTGAAACAAAAATTCTCAAGGATTTATTTGAAATAATGTAGTCATTATAACTATGGAATGCACAGTTTTCTATACTGCAAAATATGAAGTTCAGTTTTGAGTTTTCAAATTTATATCTCTTCATTTTTATTAGTCAATAATATATTCCTGATGACTTAATGTGCCCCTTACTTAATGATGAAAACCTCAGTGAAACAAATGCAGTGCTCTCTTATCTATTCTAGAACCTCATCTTCTGTCAGTGAAAAGAAACATGTGAACATATAATGTGATGATTGCTACTACAATTGATAGAGAAATTAATTTCTCTGACATGAGCAGAAAGTCTCATAAAGAAGTGATATTTAACATGGGTCCTGAAGAATTAAAAAAACAAAAATTGCCAAGCAGAAAAATAGAACAGTTTTACCACAAAGAACACTGAGCAATACACAGAGCTCTGAAAGCACATCTAATGTTTGAATCTAAGCAAAATGTCAGAATTGGACAGAAGAACAGAGGTTCTCAAATGGTAGTGTATGTACATCAGAAATATCTGGAAGTCTTATTAGAAATGTAGACATCTTAGCCCCATCCTTGATATTCTGACCTATAAAATCTGAGGTGGTATCTGAGAATCTTCATCTTACTAAGCACCCCTCATTATTCTGATGAAGTTAGAGATTAAGTAGACTTTACCTTGAGACATGTTTCTCAAAATGAGTGGTTCCTGAAGCATGGTCTCCAGACCAGAGTCTCCATTATCATTACTTGAAATTTGTTGGAAATGTCAATTCTCAGCCACGTCCAAGGCTGGCAGAAACTCTGAGGGTTGTAGTTACCTGTGCTTTAGAAAGTCTTTTCGCTGATTTTAATACATGATCAAGTTTGAAAATCATCACTTTAAATTGTACAAATACATTCAGTCTCCATTTGCTAAGACATCTCACCTGTTGACCAGATTCCAGAAGTGGGCCACACTTAACAATCCCTGTTTTACCTATGAAAACTGTTAGATAATACAGGGGCAAAAATAAACCCCATGGAATTTGAATTATTTGTTATTGATGACTTCACTCTAGTTGTCTAATACAAACTCATTCTTTTCTGGGCTAAAATATGGACCAGGATTCAATTTGAAGTGATATAAAAAATTGTTCCAAAATATTTGCTGAACTATAATTCTCTATCTCAGAAGCTTGTATGTTCCTACTTCACTTTACAAATTCTATTAGCCAGATTTTTTTAGATTGTAGTGTAGGTTGTTGAAATTGAACTTCACATGAAATAATTTAGAACAAATTAGTTGAAGGATGCTTACTTGGAATTATATAATCTCATATGGAACATAAATAAGAAATGCTTTTTGTGTAAATCAAGGTAGTTGAGGGAACATTGAGGTTCATTTTTGAGATTATTTATATTCTTCCAATGAGTGCACAAGCTTATCTCTTTGTAAAGAATCATTGTACTTTATGCAGTGAGCATAGGGTAAAATTTGTAATTTGACCTTACCTAACTATGCAGAATAAATGCTAGCCCTGCATATAATGATATTTTTGGTAAAATCAGAAAATAATCTTCCCTATTTTCTGTCAGTAAATATAACTCTTCATCTTGGACATCAGATGCCAAAGTCAATTTGTAAGTGAGAAATATTATTTCATCAGTTTATCAAAATGTCATGGAAGAACAAATATTTCTGATTTTTGAGGTTTTTTACAATAAAGGAATATACAGAACCATTTGTTTCTCAATGAAAAGCATGATTAAAACCCTCAACTATGAGTGTAAATAATATTTTAAAAATAATGTACCTTGCTCTTTGTTCTTGTCTTTTCCCCTATTTTTCTCTTTCTTAAACACTTTATGGTCATGTACTAGTCCTTTGTGAGGAAGGAAGAGGACATGGTTAATCTGTACTTCTCAAAGAGCGCTTATGAGTTGTTTTTCAAAATAGCAAGGTCAATAATTTTTAGAACAGTAATAGAATATGTTACATAACTATAGAAAACTCTAGGTTTTCCATTTATTCATGTTCCCTGATTGATTGACACCTATATTCCAGATATCTTCAGGAATAGGTAGAGGTAAAATATTAAATAAAGCAAGTTTCCTGTAATCTGCAGAATATAATCTTCTGAAAGACACCACATGCCAAAGTAGCTAAAGAAAATTAAAAAAAAAAAAGCTGAAGAAGAATGCTATTATTTACCAAGAGTGGTCAAGAAATTCACAGAATGAGGGGGAAGAGGATAAAAAGCTATTTATTATTTGTCCTTTTAAATATATTCACCCTTAATCCTACTATATTTTTCAGATTTTTTCAATGTTTATTTATACTCTCAAAAATAATATTTTGTTTTTGCCCTTAAATTGCATCTTTAATTTCTTTGTTGTCTGTAAATTTTTTCCCTTGAAGCTGTTTGTTCATATTGGGGAACAAATAACAATCAGACAGATCCATGTCTAGACTGTCGATGGTGATTGAATGTTTGGAAGCCACAGCCATGAAGAGAAGCAACATTGCATTGTCATGCAAAAGCAGCACCACTTTGGTCCATTTTCCTCTTCTTTTCTCCTTCAAAGATTCTTTTAACTTTTTCAGCAGACTGGAATAGTACTTTCCAGTTACTGTGACACCCTTATTTTTATAATTGATCAGCAGGATAACCTCCCCCAAAACAGTAGCTATGATTTTTCCAGCTGATTGTGACACCTTGAACTTCTTAGAAAGTGGCTTGCCCTTTGCATGCCACTGCATGGACTCCTACTTCAACTCTGGCTCATAATAATGAACCCAAGTTTCATCTCCAGTGACAATCCAGTTTAAAATGTCATCTTTGTTGTCTCTGCAGAGGTCCAAATACTGTGATGACCACTCAAAGTGCTGTTGTTTTTGAAGTGTTATGAACATTCTTGGTACCCTCTTGCATTGATTTTTGACATTCTGAGATGCTGAAAAAGAATATTCAAAATGGTTGTAAGTGATACTTCAACCATTTCGGCAAGCTGCTTTTCATTCAATCTGGCATCTTCCAACTACAAGTTTTCAACTGTTAAGGCCAATGTCTGAGGAAGTGGCCTCAAAAGGACAGCCCAGATGGAGATCATGTGCAATTGACTCTGCTTTGCTTGAAAAGTTTGTGCCATTTGGAAATCACGAATTTCTCGGACAACAGTCCCTGTAAACTGCTAACATTTTTTCTTAAATTGTTTGGGGTGTTTTTCCTTGTTTAGTGAGAAATTTAACTTGGGATTTCCTTCATGTTTGACATACTTCTGAAGCAATATCTGGAAGAACAAAGATGCAAGTAGGCTTAAATTTGTCACATATACTAATAATAAGTTACACAATCAAACTGTGTGCACTAGTATTCCCACTTCTCCAAAAACCTTTCTGTATCCTGAAATTCTCAACCATTCCTTGTACATGATAACTCTGATATACCAAACTACCAGTTTTATCAGCATATACTTGTATATTATCTCTTTATGTTTTTCAATATATAAGTACATAGTGTGTGTCGACTTTCATCAAAAGGAATAAGTGGCTTGGTTTTTTATAGGATTATAACATTATTTTTCTACAACATAAACACAGAATTGGATTAGAACATGATTTAGAAATTATTGTTGAAACTGCAGAAATGAACTTTTAAAGCAGCAGGATTTTTTTTTTTTTTTGTAGCAGCAGAAACTTTAAATTCCAGCAGATTCAGGTTAAAATCTAAGTTGTGTAACTTCAGGCAGTTATTTTAACCTCTCTGAATCTCCATTTCTTCATCTTTGCACTTGTGAAGCAATAATAATAAATACTGCAATATATTGCTATGAAATAATTAAGTGAGATGATGTTGGTAGAGAGTCTGGCATTTAGTTGATGCTGAATAAATTTTGGTTTTATTTGACATACATTCTTGTTAATGCCTCCTCTTTCATAAGGAGCCATGTGACAGCCATGAACTGCTTGTTGCTCCATTTCACATGATATAATTTTGATGTCTAAGGAGTCTAACTTAAAAAACAAAACAAAAATATGTTACACTACATACTGTTTGCCTATTACCCAAACAGTAGATGTTGTACATCAACTATATACCATGTATTCCCATTGGTCTCAAGAGGCAGTTGGAGTGGGTGGTGAGATGCAACATTGCAGACTGGAGAATTAAAGCAATAGATGATTTGGACGGACTGACATTTAAGACAAGAGTGGCTAGGATAAATAAACAGAAAAGCACAAGGAGAACTAAATATATATGTCAAGTACCAGTTGTCTTTTAGTGTTGGCTTTAACTAGTTATCTGAAGGTTTCTTGTCATATACAAACATCTCTGCTGTGTATATCTTCATTCTATTTTTACTTTATTCATAATTATTAGTAAAATAAAAAATTTGTATTTTTTTGGACATGGAAATAGTGGGAAGAGATACTGAAAATCTGCTTCATATTCACAGTGGAGCAAAGTTGTCATTCCAATGGCAACACCCCATCACTTTAAAAAAGTGGGTAGAAATACAATGGAAGGGGAGAAGTAAAGAGAAATACAATTTTTAAAATGTATTATGTAACATCATAAAATGAATTTATCAAATTATTTAATTAATTGAAAAGCAAAATAGTAAGGTAGAAGCAGGACAGTCTATTTATCCCTCTCTGTGTTGCACAGGTTTATAAAAGCATGTTAGCAATGTAATCTTTAAAAGAATCCTATATGATGTTTTGTGCATCATTTGACAAGAGAGAAGACATTATATATTATGTAAGTGCTTTGTGAAATACCATAATTAATGTAATAATTTTAGAATTTCTGATAAGAAAACACTAATACAGCATACTATTTCTATGTTTATTTGCTTTGTTCAGTTTTTTTTTTTTTAATTTACCTAAACTATGCCTCTGGGGAATTTCTGAGAAGAGAGCATATCATGCAAAATTGAGTCATATATGTACAATTGAACTTATTTTTATATTGTACTTGAGACTCACAATTTTAAAAAGAAATAAATGCTTTTTGTTAATTTAAAATTCTGAACCATATTTCAGCAATAAACGTAAGTAGTGTGGTTTGCATTTCTCCATGAAATATGTCCAAATCCAACGTACATGTCTTAAGAGATAAAGCAACCATAAAAACTGTTGACTTTGAGAAGGAATATACTTTTCAATGTATACTTTACCTTCTGGACTCCTTGTAGTTAAATGGGCTCAAATTCCTAAATAATCTAACAACTGTTGCCTGTAGAGGTCTCTCTGGTACACCGCATTTCAGAGATAAGGCTAGACACTGACCTGTCAGCCTCTGCTGTTTTACTGCCCCCTGAGCCAACCCTTATAAAAGAGTTTCTGGAATTCTTTTTCAACCAATGGGCTGTGACCTGCCTTCTCCAATCAGAATTACATTGCTATATCTTCATTTACATAATTTTTTTTGATAGTTCCCTGGCTGGGAATCAAACCCAGGCTGTGGTATTGAGAGATCCAAAGCCTAGCCACTACACCACAAGGAAACTCCCTTTCATTTACATCTTTACTGACCAATCAGAGCAGCTCTATAAAGACCAATCAGAACATATAATGCAATTCTGACCAATCAGGACAGTAGTATTGGACCAATTATATTGTGCAAACTTAGATTTCGCATTTGCATAGAAATTAGGGACCAAGATGCAACCAAGACTAGGACTTTCTCTAAAAAAGTAGGTCTTCCCTTTGTCTCTTTGTAGAGCAATTTCTACTTCTTCATGAGGCTGCATCTTTTAGGTTTACAAACTTTATATCAATGAAGTTTCTCCTTTTATTGAACCTCAGATTGGAGATTCCTGTTAGTTTAAGATTGGTAGCAGTGACATTTTGTTGATAAACTTAGTTTTGGATTCATTCTCAAGTTAAATTCATTCTATCTTGAAAAATCTACACATACTTCATAAAATAAGAAAATTCCAAGGACGAGAGAAAGAAAGAGAGAGAAAGAAATCATCCAATAGCACTGTTCTTCAAGCAATACAAAGCCTTTTAAAGATATCTTACTACTTTTTGGAACAAACTGTTCCATTAACTGCTGTTTTTTGTATAGCCATATCACAAGGGAAACTTGCTGTGTTTCAGAGGGATTAAATGATAATTTTTTACACACTAATAGTAGATGATAAAACTAGAAATGAGTTTTCAAACTTAAAGCCTAATTCTGTTTTCCTTTCACTAGAAAAGGGTTTGCCTTGTTTTCTGCTCAGAATTTCATCTACTGTTCAGATGTTTAGATTTAAATAAGAAAGTGTTTGTTCAAATAATACTAGCATACCTAAAAGATATTGCAGTTCCAGCTCCAGACTTATGCGATACAGGAAATATTGCAATAAAGTGAGGCACATAGTTTTTTGGTTTCTCAGTGTATATCAGAGGTCAGATTCCTGGATTTGAAACAGAATTCAAGGCAGATATTAGTGTGCAAGAATTTATTAGAAACTTCTCTTTGAATCAACTTATGTGAGAGAGAAAGAAATCAGTATGATCAAGTCAAGGGAGAAGTTGATGTGAATTGCTGTCTCCAATGAATGAATGTTTCCATCAACCACAGGGAGTGCTAGAGTTGGAAGACCATAATGTCTGTGTAGAAGCAAGGGTGCCAAGCACTTAAACCTTCCTGTCCATAAGTGACTGGATGCAGTTGCCCCAAGAAGGGACCTGGCCTTGGGCCAGTCTTCTTTCTTTAGGTAGTCACAGAAGAGAGAGAATGCCTTGGGAATAAAAGGAAAGCTGAAAAAAATAAATAAAATAAAACGTTGAACGAGTTTTCCATATCACAGTACTTTAGGATATTTTTTATCCTTTTTCTCTAAGCTTAATGACATAATATTTTTCATCTTTTTTCCTAAATTTTCTTTTACAGGAGATGACTTTGTGTAAATTAATGAATACAGTAATTTTAAAATGAAGATAAAATACATAATAATAATTGCTCACACTTTTGAAGAGCTTTATAATGTGCCAAGAATGACTTTAACTTATACCCATTAGTTCATTTAATTCTCACTCCCATCTTTCAAAAGAGGAAAATAAAGCTCAGAGAAAATGTCAAATTATTTGCCGAAAGCCTCACACCTATGGATTTGTCCTTAACAATTTGGTGCCAGTGACTACACTTTTAAACACCAAGTTATGCCAATTTTTTCATTTCCTTTTTTGTAATTCCGAAAGGGTAAAACAATTTGTCTAAATATTCTGATTGGTGACTATTTCTAGAAATTGAAAGTGAAGTATATAATTTCCCCTTTAGATTTATGTCTTGTATGTAGTATTCCAGGGAAAGATTGAAGAGAGTGTTGTAACTATGCTCACACACTATTTGTTTAGTTTTAGATCCTGGATTTAAAATAAATTGCTTTCAATTCATATAAAAATGAAAATGAGTGAAAAACAATGTCCAGCATATTTACCATTAAAAGACTATAACAATTTGGTAGACAAAGAAAAGAACAGAACAAAGAGACTTTTTCTCCTTCTCCTCCTTTTCTTTTCTCTTTTTTAATTGCTTGCTGTATCTCATCTCTCTGGGGGGAAAACACAGTCATTGTAAAATAACAATGCAAAATAAATTTATCCATTGTTGCGTACCAGCTTTGTTTTCTGCACACTCAAACCATCATAGTACACAATTCTCCAAATAATTAAGAATGTATTTTTTGTCAATTTTTTCAAGTTTTCAGAATTCAGATTTTAAAAAGTTCTAAGTTAATATGTTTGAAATAGAGACAGATACAGAATAACAAGGGGTGTTCAGGGAAAACAGGATAAAATAAAGTTATATGCAGTGACCTGGTGCCATTATGAGAAATCAAAACTTAGGAATTCTTTCTGGGTCCAACACCTTATAGATTCTGCTCAGTTAATTACATACTGCATTTCATTTGCTGTGAAGTTCTACTATTGAATATGAAATCACTTGTACCCTTATAAATGAAAATATATTTTCTGTTGCAGATCAAAATCCTTTAATTCAACAGAAGTATCTCATAAGTTCTACTTATTGAATCCCAAAAAATTTCTGGGGCACTTTTATCTTTATTTTTAAGGATCAAAAAAAAAAAAGAAAGAAAGAAAGATAAAAAAAATAAAATCATTCTTAATATCACTATATTTGTGTATACTCCTCCTTTATTCTTTTATATTTAGTTAGTACAATCTACAAACATAAACAGGCCATCTAATTTTAGGGGCCAAGTGCAAAAAGAAAATGCAAGGTTCCTTTCTCAAAAATTAAGAATTTCATGATAGCAACAACATACCACTAAACCAAGAGCAAGACCCTTCTATACACAGGAACCTGTGCCACTGCATAGGTTGCAAACACATGGAGCTAGCCCTGGTTTGTTTAATAAATGAGCAGATGTTGAATAACAGGTTTTATTGAATAAGTAAAAGATATATTAAATGTATTGAGGGCAGAGGACCTATACAGACACTTCTCCCATAAAGAAATACAAATGGCCATCAAACATATGGAAAAATGCTCATCCTCATAGCTATCAGGGAAAGGCAAATCAAATCCACAATGAGAAATGCTCATCCTCATAGCTATCAGGGAAAGGCAAATCAAATCCACAATGAGATACCACCTCACACCTGTGAGAATGGCTGTTATCAACAAAACAAGGAATAACAAGTGCTGGAGAGGATGTGGAGAAAAAGGAACTCTGGTACACTGCTGGTGGGAGTGCAAACTGGTACAACCACTATGGAAGGCAGTGTGGAGGTTCCTCAGAAAACTGGGAATGGAGCTACCATATGACCCGCAATCCCCCTTCTGAGGATCTACCCAAAGAACTTGAAAACCTTAGTCTGCAAAGACCTATGTACCCCAGTGTTCATCGCAGCGCTGTTCACAGTGGCCAAAACCTGGAAACAACCAAAGGTCCCTGCGACAGATGACTGGATAAAGAAGCTGTGGTACATATACACAATGGAATATTACTCAGCTGTAAGAAAAGATGAAATATTGCCATTTGAGACAAAATGTATGGACCTGGAGCTCATCATGCTAAATGAAATAAGCCAGACAGAAAAAACCAAGATATGACTTCACTCATATGCGGAATATAAAACTGAAAGCAACAAAGAAAAAAAAAACAAACAACAACAACAAAAATCTTATGGACCCAATCAACAGTTTAATGGTTACTTGGGAGCAAGTGTGGAGGGGTTAGTTTAGGAGGGATGGGGAGCTGAATATATGGTGATGGAAAGAGAACTCACAGTGGGTGGTGAACATACAATGCCACAAGTAGAATTGTACACCTGGAACTTAAGTAATTCTTGCTAACCAATGTCACCCCAATAAGTCTAACAATAAAAAAAAGAAAAAGGAAAGCAATATGGTTCTATAACAGACAGATTTCATAAATTCATATGTTATCACTATGGAAATATTACCCATTTAATTTACATACTGTTATATACTCATTGTTAATATTTTAGTTGTTCCGATAAATCCCTCAACAAATAACAAATATTTAAGCCTAAAAAATGTATTGAGAAAAATTCAGCCTGAAATATGTTGGGAAATACAGTAGGTACTTTCCATTCCTGCACACCGAGAGTATGTTGGAGAATGAAATTAATGTGGAAATGAGAACCCATTCTTATCTTGTGGTTAAAAGAGAGAAAATGAGGCTAAAACTAACAAGAAACTAACAGCTATCCCAGAAATACAAGTAGAGAAGAACACATTACAGAATTAAATAAAATTTGAAATAACCAAAGAGTAGGTTATAGGCAATCACTATAGGATATATCAGGCAATATTTATTCCATTATACTGAAATTAGTTCTCAAAGATGAATTGTAGCATAGGAATAATCAGGCAAATTGGTCACTGAATGTCTGCTGACATTTTCCTAAACTATACCCTTACTGTTCATTGTTTTGTACTTGCAATTGTCTCATTAATGCAGGGGTACTGATAAATTTTGGTCTCTTTGCAAATTGGAAAAAAATATGGGCTGATTGGAGGTTACTGGTAATGCAATTTAGATCCTTTCCTTGAGAGACTAAGATTTACTCATATATCTCCTGAGATTGCTGTCACCCACCTTAAAAGTAATCAGCAAACTTTCAACCATAAATATAGAAATATGTATGCAAGGTGTAGAACCAAAGCTACTGGCATATTTATTCCTTGCATATTTCTGACAACAGTATAAATCACCACTGGTGATGACTTTGTCAAGGTTGGTGGCTAATTCCAAAATAATCAACTTCTGATTATTTGCAATAATCAATGGAAATAATAATGTGAAGCTTTCAGAGAAGAAGATGACATAAAAATGTTTTTTGCAGGTTTTGCATCACATTTTGTTTTGTTAAATTTATTATTAACTAACATAGTGCCATTAATATTATTGCCATTAATATTATTGGTATAAAATTAATATATATTGGTGTAACTAACAAGGTATAACATTCTTAATATGAATTGTTAACATTATAGTTAATATTAAGCACTGCATAATTTAAATTATTAACCTATTATTAAAGAGCCAAGTGTAATATTCAAAATATATACTTTAGCACACATTTCACCCTATGATAAACTCAATCTTTATATTTATCACATTTATCTGAGTTTGTCTCTAGACTCTGAGCTCATTAAGCCATGGGAATTGCTACTTATTTTTTCCTCAATATTACCAGTGCATTGATTTGAACTTGGTAGGTCTAAATAGCTATTTGTGAAATGAATAAACAGAAAGATCAATGAATAAGTAACCTTTAAGGGCCATATGGCATTATTAAGAGAATGCTTATGCAGATAAAAACTAGAGAACATAGGTAATTATATATAATCAAATGCAACAATATATTAACATAAAAAGGGTCATGTTTCATTGTGAAAAGACATTATTAGACGGAGCCAAAATTGTCTGAGTGAGATTCTTGAAAGAGATAAGATATGAATGGACACTTGCTCTGGGCAGTGTATCCATGGACAAAGGCTCGGATGGAGAAGCATATTTCAAACAAAGGAGCTGGTTGAATAAAGTGGGTAAGGGTGAAGTTTATGCCAGAGACTGTAATTCTGAAGCAAAGGGTTCTGGTCTTTTATTTTGTATTTAGTTAAAACTTTTTAATCATTATTTTATTAACACAAGTATATAGAGTTAAATTAACCATGTTCTTCATTCAAGGTATACTGTATTTATTTGTTCTTCCCTTAATCACCATCTTTATTCCCTGCACTTTAATAGGTAGGTACCAACACTGTTTGATATATCCTTAGGCAGGTACGTATGTGGTTCTTTTTATGTTTTAAATTTAAATAATTTGTTTCTTTTTAATTATTCTTATTCTGTTCTATACTCTTCTGACACAACATGATTACACAAAATTTATTAATGTTGTAGCAAAGATCTCTAGTTTATTGCTTTTAAATGGTGGATGGCTAGTATGTCATTTACATACCCCTAACTCCAGTCAGTCACACCTTGAGATCCAAGCAAGAGGGTCCTTGCACCTTATAATGCCCCACTCTAGTCCTCTTCTGGCTGTGCTGTCACTACAGGGTAAGACATCTGGGGGTTCAGGATAGAACTTCCTCATTAAGAACATTTGCAAGTGCCCTCTGCCCCTCTGCCCTGTGCCACCCCCACCTCTTACTCGTAGACCACATTTCACATATATAGGACTCCAAAGCTTACCACCCAGATGTCCCCAGTCCATTTGTCTTCCAGGCCTACGTTGGCTTTTCCTCCAAAATCACACCATGCTTCTGGTGTGCACAGCTCTAAACTGGGTGGGTGGCTAATTGTGGATGAAGTTTGTATGTGTAAACTGGAGTTATCTATAGGTGCAATATCTTGCAATGTTACAAAGAACAGGATAGAGGTTCAGGGAGAGGGTGTTGAGGATGACATAGAACAGAGGATGGGTAGTAGGAGTGTGCTAAGGTGTTTGTTTCAATGGAGAAAGAGTTGTATGGAAAAAATACAGCTAAGCTTGCAGAAGTATGCATACTCACCAAAAAAGTCAACTCCTGGGTATCCAAAAGAAAAACAAACAAACAAAAAAACAATAAAATTACAAGCTGAAACATGAAGATCTTCATTTTGGCATTATTTATGGTATCATTAGAAACAACCTACTATCTATCATTATAGTCAAATTAGATCAGGTTTAAATTATTTACTCTTGTTAACTGATTATCCAGCTACTAGCTATTATCTATTATGTATTATTTTAATGTAATATACAAATTACATAACTTTTGTTTCCTTTAGAAGCTTTATTTTATCTTTTGCATTTGACATACGTGTTCATAATGTAGTTCTAAATATTTTTCTATTTTTTATGTTCTCTTCTTTAATCCTAGGGTTTTAAAAAATTAATACACTTTATTTTTTAGAACAGTTTTAGGATTAGAGAAAAAATAAGCAGAAAGTACAGAGTTCCCTTATGATTTCTCTTTCTCTCTGCCTTCTCTTTCCTTTATTGTTAATATCATTCATTAGGGTGGTACATTTGTTACAATTGATGCACTGATATTGAGATATTATTATTAACTGAAGTGATAATTTACATAAGGATTCACTTTGTAAAGTTTATAGGTTTAGCCAAATGCATCATGTCACCTACCCACTATTATATAATCATACAAAATACTTTTATTAGCCTAAAAATTCTTACTGCTCTGCCTATTCATTCCTACTCTCTTACTGACTCCAACCAACCCTTGACAACCACTGATCTTTCACTGTCTCCATTGGTTTCTTTTTTCTAAAATGTAGTATTTTATGGTGTCATATTTTATGATGTCAAAATTGTATGGTGTGTAACCATTTCAGATTAGCTTCTTTCACCTAGAAATATGTATTTAAGTTTCCTCCATGTCTCTTTGTGGCTTCATAGATCATTTCTTTTTTAAGACTATATAATATTCCATTGTATTCATTTTTCTATTGCTGGCTTTCAAATTTTGAATATTCTGAAAAAAGCTGCTATAAATATTCATGTGCAAGTTTTTGTGTGGATGTAAGTTTTAAACTCATTTGGCTAAGTACCTAGGAGTATAATTGCTGGGTTGTATAGTAAGACAATGTTTAATTTTATAAGCAATTCCCCATCCTTGTCATTTGGTGTTGCTGGTGTTTTGGATTTTAGGGGAGTTAGGAGGGTTCCCCGGTGGTGTAGTGGCTAGGCTTCGGTGCTCTCACCACCAAGACCAATTCGATCCCTGCTCAGGGAACCAACCAAAACAAAAAATTTTAGCTATCCTTTAAAGTGTGTAGCATTACCTTGATGTTTTAATTTGCAATTTTCTAATGACCTATGATGTTGAGCATGTTTTCACATGCTTATTTCATATCTTTTTTGGCAAGGTGTCTATTCTTATCTTTTATTAACTTTCCAGTTGTGTTGCTTTTTTATCTTTAAATATTCAAAGTTCTTCGTGTGTATTTTGAATTCAAGTACTCTTTGGATATGTGTTTGGCACATATTTTTTCCCTGTCTGTGGCTTGCCTTTTCCTTCTCTTAACCATCTTTTATTCATGTGCATGTGTGTGTGTGTGTGTGTGTGTGTATGTTATGTATGATGTTGTGATTTTTTGGTTGGTTCCCTGACTGGGAATGGAACCCAGGCCATCGCCATGAGAGTGCCAAAGCCTAGCCACTACACCACCAGGAAACCCCTATGTGATGTTTTTTGTGTTGCATCTAAAAAGTTATCACCAGAGTCAAGGTAACTTAGATTTTCTCCTATGTTACATTTTAGATACAGAATTTTCTGTTTTATGTTAATATATTTGACTTTAGTTTTTACAACTTATTATTATTTCTAAATATGAGAATATTTTAACCTTTCTTTTGACTATTAATTTCTAATTTCAGTGAATTATAGTAAAAAAGCAGACCGATGCTTCAGTATGCTTCACTTAGTTTTGACAATTAATTTTTATTCTGCATTTATTAGTTTTGCAGTTCACTATCCATATATATTCACACATACATATATGTACACATGTGTATGCACATATACAGTATTGTACTACTATATATTTATACTATTATATATACTATTGCATATGTTATAATAATATATGATTATGTGTTTGCACATTTACTTATAGCATGATATTAGTGCAGGCTTATTAATTAAATCATATGAATCTCTTATACATATATTTACTTTTCTCTGTTTCGAACTAACAGGTTCTAAGAATGACAAATACAAACAAGGAGAAAGTACATGCATTTTAGGTGGTGAAAGCAGTGAAGGGAAGCAGACAAATGTAGAAGAGGGACACCAGGATCTCCACACTTAGGGACAGTCCTCCTTGTAAAATTATAATCTTGCTTGAAACTAAGAGGAGTGAGACCATTCTAAATTTCAACTCAGACCTGCTCCTTGCAAGTATAGGGCAAGTTTATCAATCAACATGCTATACTTCCAAATATATATTTTTAATTTTATTGTTAAATTTATTGAGGTGACATTGATTAGCAAAAATTATATAAGTTCCAGGTGGACAATTTTATAAATTAAAATAATAAATCATTAAATCAATATATTCTGTGTATTTACTTTGCAAAAAATAGTTCATAAAAACTTTGATGGCCATATTTATTTATTTATTTTAGCCTTTTTTATTATTAGACTTATTGGAGTGACATTGATTAATAAGGATTATATAGGTTCCAGTCGTGCAATTTTGACAGTTCCTCCTTTATGTGTTACATTACGTGTTCACCACCCAGAGTCAGTTCCCTTCCCATTACTTTATATTGGACTACCCCTCCCTCCTCTTCCACCCTCTTCCTCCTCTCACCCACCCTCCAGTTGCCCTCAGGTAGCCCCTAAACCATTGACTGTATCCATGAGTTTTGGGGGTATATAAGTCTTTGTAGACTAAGGTTTTCAAATTTGGGGGGTAGATCCCCGGAAGGGGGATTGCCGGGTCATATGGTAACTCCATTCTGAATTTTCTGAGGAACCTCCACACTGTCCTCCATAGCGGTTTTACTAATTTGCATTCCTACCAGCTGAGTGTGAGAGTTCCTTTTTCTCCACATCCTCTCCAGCACTTGTTATTCCTTGTCTTGTTGATAACAGCCATTCTCACAGGTGTGAGGTGGTATCTCATTGTGGTTTTGATTTGCATTTCCCTGAGAGCTAATGAGGATGAGCATTGTTTCATGTCTGTTGGCCATTTGTATTTCTTCATGGAAGAAGTGTCTATTCAGGTCCTCTGCCCATTGCGGTGCTATTGACAGTGGCCAAGACATAGAAATTAAAGGCCATATTTAATTGTCTGATTGAAGATTTTGCTAAGTGCTTGTACAGAGTATTTTTAATAAAATCTTTTCTTTCCCATAGTTTTACATATTTGCAGATTTCTCTGTTTATTAGTAGATATTATCATATTATATTTTGCATTCCAGTAATTTTATTGTAACTTTTTGTCGTGAAAAGCTAAGTGTTTCCAAGACTGTGATTTTAGAATATGAGGCTTTGTTATTTGTACATTCACTGAATAGCAACAAATTCTTTCATGTTTCTTCCTGAGTTTTATACTTCCTATGAATTCCTCTCAGAACTGTGGTGAGTAGACACTTAATGGTAATGTAGAATGACAATAATAATTCTGGCTGTGACAATTAAAGTTAATCAAACATATTAATCCATAAGACAATTGGATTTGGGCAGGTAGGAGATCTTATCCAAACATGTAAACTCTTATTTTGCGGTCAATAGTTATATTAACAATGCAAATTCATGGGAACATCTCCCTTTTGACATTTTTCTTCTAGGTCACATAATCACTATAATCAGACAGTATAATGATAATGACAGTGTTTGGCCTTTGCATTAGCCTTTTAGCTAAAAACCCTTAGGAGATATTGATTAATTATTTTCCATCTTTCTTGTTGGACAGCAGTATACATACCAAAAATTGGCTTTGGCAGAAAGCATAGATACATATAAGGTATCTAAATATTAAAAAAATTGGGAAATACTTTTCTCTTTGTTCAGAATTAACCTCCTTACAGTTATTCCCATGATTTTATAGCACAGTGTATGGATATTCAAAAAGAGAAAAAAACTCAATGCCACCCGAAATCCATTAGATGTGAGAATGTTCAGGAGGAAATTTAATTATAATAGTTGAAATACTTCTGGCCAGAATTAGTCCTCAAATATTTTCAATCATGTCTATCTGTTTACTATTCTTACAGTTTTCTGAGAGGGACCATCAACACAGAGAATACTGCAGGCAAGTGAGTACTTCAGGCAAGTGCATATTGCCTGAGATTTTGACTGCAAATTCCTATGTAATTTTTTCATCTGATGGAGTGGGCTGAACGAATTGAAGGTTGTTATGACTTATTGTACTTCAAATCTGTGTCGTTGGCTACAGTCATGATAAAGTGGCCTCTTTGAATCATACCTCCATATTCTCTTTGTTTATTGGTTGGTTTGATTTATTTTGCTTTTGTTTGTTTGCTCTAATTGCATTGTGAAATACAGAGGTTAATACTATTCCAGCTTAAGAAGTCCTCAGTTTATCTTTTTATAATTGCTTTCATAGAGTTCTAGTAGTAAAAAATATTTACTCAAAGGAAGTGAATAGTAAATAGGAAGCTACAAAATGTTAAAAACATCTAATGTGAAATATAATATTTAATATATTTTCCTATTGCTGATTGCAAAGTATCTCTTTAATAGCCCCATTATATGGATTGTCTGAATAAAAACCATTGTAATAACATGTTATAAACAAAAAAACCTAAGACCAAAAAACAACCTAATATCAGAAGTTAAGAATTAGCTACTCTGATAGAATAAATTAAATTTAAAAATTCCTAATATTTAGCACATGACATGAATTTCCTTTGCTTCTTGAAAGATAAATTATTATAATAAAAATAGCAAAATGATTATCTATATATCATCTATGGCTTAACTGAAATATTAGAGTGTGTACCACACATAAAATTGAAAAAAAATATTGATTTCTATGTATTAGATGCTGCCCAGTGAGACTGGCAGAATGTAATGCCCAAAGTCCATCTTTAGCTAATTTTTGTGCACCTAGTAAAAGACTTCAAATTGCAGAAGACAACTGAAAAGATATAGAAAAACAGCATGATAGTGACATGAGTACTGTGTAGGAAATACCTCTCTACAAAGCTCCAAAAGAGAAATAGAGGAGATAGAGACTAGGGGATGTTTAAGACAAGATTTTCATTTGTAGTATTACCCTAAATTGTAAGGTTTCTTGCAATTGATGGTAGCAGAAAACAAACATAAAATGACTCCTTCATAAAACTTGCTAGAAATAAGATTTGGAGTAAGAATTCAATCTATACATGTACTTTATCAACAGGCTAGACAGATTTTTCCTAAGTGTAACATAAATGTATAAACATGCCAATATAGAATCTATAGATGACACAGGTGTGAACATGCATATACACATATTAATATACACATATATGAACACTCCAAGTAAAAATCACCTTTAATATTTTGCATTTGTAGAAAGATTTAAATATAAACATTATCAAGACAAAAAATAAACTAATATTTTTTCTGACACATCTCAGGAAATAAAAGCTATGAAAATATAATCTACACAGCCAGGAGAACAATAGAATATTGTATTAAAAAAGAAAAAAAGGAAAACTTTTTCTATTACTATAACAATTAATATAAATGACTGAAACTACCCAAATAAAATATTTTAATATAAAAATGTATTTTAGATAGAGCCAAATAATATAAGCAAAGACTAACTCTCCAAATATGCTTGTTCTTAAAATTATAACTAAAGCCACAAGACAGGTGGCAATGAGAAGTTAAGAAAGCTTTCTAAATATTCATCAGTACTCATATGTTCATCAGCATCTAAATGGTAAATTATTTTTAAAAAATATTTTGCCTTTTCTGTCTTTGTTTAGCTCATATGACTGTTGTCAAGAAACATTCAAATTTTACCTAAAAGACATTACCCCACTCTGGGGCATTAACATTACATTAATGATTCAGATTAGCCTATTAAAGATCACTTTTACAATATAATTTAGTAGCATATAGTTGTTTTTTTCATAATATTATGAATAGTGACTTATGTATGTATGCTTTTTTAAACACCTTATAGCAAAATCAGAAATTTAAAAATCTTATCCTTTGAGATACTATGATGATTTGTAACTCTCAGAGATGCTCTCCCATATGTTTTCTCTCTTCATCTGTGAAAATATGTCATGTGGGGAGTTTTCCTCACTTTGGAATCAATAATGGTACATTTTAATTTGTTAGTTCTATAAGAAACACTTAAAATAGTAAAGGAAAACTCTCTTAAACAAAGATCTCAGAATTCCATGGTGATTTGTCTTTAAGGAAATTTAAAAGCATATGTACTTACATTTTTAATTTTTAGCTAGAAAAAAACATGACAGCTTGGCAGGTAACAATTGGAAAATAATTCCCCAGATAATTTCTATACCTTCATATGAAAATCATCTTGTATGATTTGAAATATGATACAAAGTTGCTGGTGAATTATATTGTACTTAAATTACCTGAAAATTTGATGATAATATTAGCAATACTAGCTTCACACTAATGATGTTAGCTCTGCCCCTATGGGGCACATTTTCTCTTCAGAACTTAAAGTACTTTACAATGGTCCCAAAGGGCAGGTGTCCTGTCTGTTAAAATTTTCTAAGGCCAAAGTTGCATCATGTACATCAGGACATTTAACAAATATGAAATGAATATGATTAATATGAATTAGTATATATCTGTTCATTCTTAATAGCATAAAGAAAAATGATTTTTTCACTTATTATATTTAATTTACATATCAAACATTAAAGGAAGGGAAAACAATTCACTGCAAGAAAGATACCTTCTTTGTGTGTAATAAATACAATTATAGGTTTAATAAAATAGAACTATGTATTTATAATTTTATCATTAAATAAGTTTTATGAAAATGCAAAATCACTTATATACGAGGGCTATCCAGAAAGTATCCAGTCATGTAAAATAAAAATAGAGGCATCTATGGCTGGATTTTTTTTTCCAGACAGCCCTCGTATATGCAGGGTCTGGCACTACTAAGGCCCCTTTTTTGAGCTGGTGATCTATAACAAATATTTTATTACAAAATCATAAGCATGTAATTCTATAACAACAATATCACACTTAAGCACATTTTAGTGGATACTTTAAGTGAAAAGTTCAAATTGCTGCCCATTTCACGTGACACATTCATGTACAGGGTCTAGTGTTACTTGTGCCAAGCAGTGTATGTATTTTTTCAGTTCTCTTATAAAGATTCCTGGAAAACAGGCCCAAGTGGGCAGCAAGGGTATAGAATAGAGTGTTTTCTAACTTTACCTCAGATCCATGTTTAATATAATACATCAAATGTAATAACTTATTATATATGTATATAGGCACTCACATACTATAGTCAAATAGAAATGTTATCATTGCCCTTAATCGGAGATTGCAGATTGAGGCTTGTTGCAGACATAGCCAGGATGGTATCAAACCCATTTTCCATTTCAGTTACTATTACAATACGTTGTATTATCAGAGACAGTTTGAATATGTGTGCTTTCAATTATGCTTTTAATATCTAGCACAGTTTTATTATAAATACATAGTTTAAAAAACTCTGCCAATAGAAATTTATTTTAAGAACCCAAATCATAACGTCATGGTTTCTATACAGGAATTGGGCACAGTAACAACACAGCATATCGTGTTCTAAAGAGATTAAAGAGGACTATGGCTCTGAGTAAAATTTGAGAAAGAAGAATGCTTTTCAGGATTAGGTCCTTAAATGAAGAGCCATCTTTTTAATTTACACTTTGTCTTTTAAATACTCTCTTTAAAGAAGAAAAGGACAAAAAGAATTTTGGTTTTCTGTTTTAATACTGTGACCAAAATCTAACCAGGAGCTTTCAAATGGTTCACTTTTCTCCTATGTCATTTATTTAAATCCCTAAGATTTACTTTTGTGCATTGCAGGACACTTGCTTGGCCTCCCTGCATTCCATCATTGTCAAGCTGATATATTATTTTCTTTACACTAAAAAATAAAATCTTATAAATATGTGTCAATTCTAATGACTAATTTTTAACTCAACCAGCTTAAAAAAAGACAGTCTCTTCAGTGACGACTAGAAACTCTTTGCATTAATAATATGAAACTTCAAACATAAACAGAATATTTCATTTGATTTCCCAGTTCTCCATTACAGTCATGCTGTGTGCAAAGCACTGTATAACATGCAGAATGGTCTTAGTTTTAAAGAGGAGTCTGGAAGTCATATATTATGGAAGATATGTGTATTCATATAAAGCTTAAAACATCTTATATTGTTGTCTATGGATTAAATCTTTATTGGGATCCCTAGACTTTGACCTCTCATACTGATAAAAAATTTAAAAATACAATTGATAGAAATTTCAAGACTAGAACTGAGACAATAAAAGGGTTTGAAGTATAGAGAGATATCTCCAAAGAGACTTACAAGAATGACATTTAATATTTATTTTCCAGACAACTCTCAAAATGGAAGACAGGTTTTCAAATTAGCATAACTACATAACTAAATTTATGGATAAGCACACTTTTTAAAAGTGAAATTGATATCTGAGTAGGTTCAGAGGTTCAAAGTGGTTTGCTAATCTATTTGCTGACTCATAAATTCTATAGAGCACAAGAATTTTCCAATGAGCAGGTATTAGCCTTTGTACAAGTCTAGCTGTAAGGACAGTAGTTCAACATTTAAGGTATTTTTTTATTCAACCACTACTCTGGTTGGTATCAGTTAATACAATGCCCATAGATACAGCCATTACATGAAAATTGTTTGTTTTTTATTGTTAAATCAATTAATTTATTGTTAAATTGTCAAAACAGTCATTGTATATTTACTGTGCCCAAATGCTTTTTAGGTGGGAGTGGGGAATAGAACTGCCTGACAGAGAATTCACTCTGAGGAGCTAGAAATCTAATTGAATACATAGCATGTAAATACCTGAAATGGCTTCAGGACGTTCACCAAGAAAAACATCTAAAAAGTATGAAGACTGTTAGGAAAGTATCCAGCCATGTAATATAAAAAATAGGAGCATTTATGGCTGGATTTTTCATATTAGATATATGAGGCTGGAACAGCTCTCGCATATCTAATATAAACATAGCAGACTTTTTAGAAAAGGAAGACAAATGAGGGAAATACCAGAAGTTTCATATGGCCCAGTTATTGTGATAAATATGTCTCTTTAGTTTGGAAGACTTATACAATAAACTGTTATATTTTATTTTACTATCTGATTAATTAATTAAGTAAAAGGTTGAACTATTAAGTCTCAAAAAAAAAACACAGAAATGTGAATGAATGAATGTAGAACATCATGCAGAACAACACTTTCATGTTGAAGTTTTGAAACGTGATTTATTCTGAAATAAAGTCTCAAAGCAAAAAGTCACTTGATTAGAGTAGTATAAGGGCTGATAACCTTAACATTGAAAAATTGTTTAAAAAACACACAAAGGACCTTTAAACCTACTTTTTGTGTTTCTATAGTAAGTAGCCAACCTCTACTCTAATTATAATGTTACAAATTTCCTCACTGGACTCTGAATACAGCACTTTCAATTCTGCCAGTTCCATTTAATTCATACCTGAGAATGTATAAAAATCAGTTAGCAAATGGTAGAGTTGGTGGAGTTGGAATTAGGTTTAGAGTTACTTACCTTTTGTCCATCATCTGTCACTTCCTTTTCCCCTTGTCTCTGTAAATCATCTGTCCACACTAGGTCCTTACCTGCTTAAGGACTTCTATGATTAGTTCACTCTTCATTGAACTGTACCTTTGAATTTCTATGAGGTATACGATTTGGCTTCAAATCATATTACATATCATTGTTCACTACTGTTCTGTGATATATATAATTCAACAGTGATTTGTTGTGTCTTATAGATATAAAACAGAATATTTTGTATTAAATATGTTAGCTATTTTTCAAACTAGATTATCTTTTTCTTTCTTCCTACAAGATAAGAATAATGTTTAAGTTGTTTTGTTTTGTTTTAATTTTTTTTGCTATTCTTAAAATAGATTAAGAAGATAGATATTAAATGAATGTTTCTCAATTGGTGTTATTTGCAATTGACCCCGAATTGCATTAATTGTGCTAAGATGGAGAAGTCATAACCTGAATAGAAACAGTCTACTGTAGTTTTTATAATTATTTTTGGTAGTAGATACATCGGTTATTTATGAATTTGAGAGCAAACTGGTAATTTATCCTGTTATGTCTGTATCATAAAGAAGTGGAGAGTTTCCTAGAGTCACTATTGGGTCTCTCATGCCACCCAACAGGAAGTACCTCTTTCACTCTTGCTGCCTGAACCCTCATATTCATAGCAACACTATCCATACTAGCCAGAACTAGAAACTATCAAATTTCCATAAACAATAAAATAGAAAAATTGTTGAAATTCACCCAGTGCACTATAACCCTGTGTATAATACATACACAATGTCCATAAATATCATACAGAACAATGTTGAATAAAAAAAGGCAGCCATAAAGCATTACATATTGTGTGATATGCTTACACAAATACAATACTGGTTATGCCTGCAGTTACACTGACTAGAAGGGAGAATGTAGAGATATTTTGGAGTACTCCTTATGTTCTGTTTCTTGATCTGCGTTTCGATTATAATACATACATGTGCAAGATCCCAGCTTGTAAAAGTCTATTAAGTTGTATCCTTCAGATATGTGCTCTTTTCTCTATGATACTTTTTCTCAATTAAAAAAAAGTTAAAAAAAAAGAAAAAGATAAGTTTATTAACATAGAAAATAAAAATACATACAGCAAGGTGCCCTTTCTCCTATTGCAAGTGGTTGATTTCTGTGGAGAAAAGGTAAGTGAAATCTACTGTATGTTTCCCTTTACTGATTTAATTTATGAATAAACTAATATCAGTTTATCAGTTGCTTGCTCCACATCCAAGAGAAGAATCACGTAGGGTTTCTTCCTTTATGGGAAAACATTAGCATACAAAGACAGATTTTATATTATATGCTACTCCTAACCTTGGTAATTATTCAGAGAAGATTTGAGTAATGAACAAAATGTTTGTAGATGTATAGTATGCAGCTGGATTTGAAAGTATAGAGAGAAACAGTTTTTATTGAAACTTGTAATTCCAAATTTTTCATTGAAACTTAAAAACATTGCAATAATTTATTGAAATAATTATAGATTCACACACAGATCAATAAAATAGTACCAAAAGGCCTCGTGCACTTTGCCCAATTTCCACGTTACTATTATTAAAGGATATTGACATTGACATAATCCACTGATTTTATTCTGTTTTCAGTTTTACTTAGTTGTGTGTGTGTGTGTGTGTGTGTGTGTGTGTGTGTGTGTGAGAAGTGTTATGCAATTTATAATCTATATAGACTCATTTGTATACCACCACAGTAAAGGTACTGAACACTTTAACTATCATCCTATGAGTCCCCTGTTTTAAATTATTTGTTACTATACCCAACTTCTCTTCTTTCCTCCTCTACCCCCACCTTACCTTGTCTCTAACCCATGAAACCACTAAATTATCTCCCATTTCAAAAATGTTAAGTAAATAAAATTATACGCTATGTAACTTTTTATTTTTTTATTTCTTTTCACTCAGTATAACTCCCTGGTGCTTTATCAAAGTTGTTGCATGTATCAATAGTTTGTTCCTTTTTGTAACTTAGTAGTATTCCATGGTATGTATATGCCACAGTTTGTTTAATCATTCATATTTTGAAGGACGACTGGGCTGATTTCTGTTTTTGGCTGCTACAAGTGAAGCCACTATGATCATTTGTGTACACAGAACTGGCTCAACGAGAACAAATGTGGCAGGTATAGATGGAAATTGGAATAAGTTGTTAGGGGTGTGGTGTTAAAAAATAATAACAATCTTTAAAACACAGGTGGAGGTATTTCAACCTGATACTTCAGCAAGTAAAGGGCTACTGCTAGTTCCTTAGCTGGTGAGAATCTTGATGTGATAACTATGATGGCAAGAGAGACTATATGCAGCAATTCTCAGCCATGGCTAAAAGTTAGATTTTTATAGGGAGCTTTTTCAAAACTTCAGTCCTTTGCTGCATCACAGACCAATTAAATCAGAATCTCTCTGAGCAAAACTCAGGTATCCATATTTTTCAAAATTTCCCAGGCTAAACCAAGGTGGAGCACCACTGGAGTGAAGGCAGGTAATTCAATCCCAAGGTGGGTCCTGTAATTCAGGGTGAAACACAAAAGAATTCAGTCACAGGCAATAAAACAAACTGGGTAGTGTGATGGGAGATATGTTAGGGTTCAATGATAAGATATGGGGGAAAAGACAAATAATGGATAAGAAGTTCCAAGGTCCTAGACTAAATTGTAGATTAATAGAATATTTATGAGATGTTTGAGAGGTGATGATTTATTTAATTTGATAATAATGTACTCTGGTAGAATTTTCTTAGAGGTAGCTGGAAATTTTCATACTCAAATGTATTCATCCATTTTCCTCAAAAAAGTCAAATTTTCATTTTTGTAGTAAAAACAAACTTCTATCCATCTTAGCAGACACTGATGTTTTGTTAAATGCTTCTGTTTGCACTATATTGAGATGATAATATTGCTTGTCTTCTAAGATAAACAAATTTCAAACCTGGATACTCACTACCATAAATTGAAATGAAAACACATATTTGTAATACATGAAATTAGTTACAGCTCTGCTGTGGGATTGGCAATCAAGTATTTAAAACTCAGCAGCAGCAAAAATGAGCCAAGTGGCGTTCATTATGTATTTTTAAATGGAAGTTATAAAGAAAACTCCATTTCATTAAGTGCTTAAAGAGAGATTCTTGAAAATGTATTCAGATAGAGAAGCCCAGCTCTCAAGTTAGTTATGTCACTACACAGTAGGTAAGTTTATTTTCCATGGTGGCTGAGTTTGGTGCTGTTGAGTTGTTTTGCTTGTCACCTTATGCAAGCTTGATGGTTAATGGAATCACTAATAGTATATATTACCAGTTATGTAGTTCTAAACTGGCTTGGATTAGCTATGACTAAAATCAATTACCATAGCCCACTGGTCCACAGAAATAAGGGGGAAATCTCATTTCTGATTTCAGCAAACAGCTGTACTCAATCCCCAAGAGGAGAAAAATGTTACTAGCAAAACTGATGCTAATTAGCACCCATGTTAGCAGTCAGAATAGAGACACAGAGAACATTTGGAAAATGAGACTGGTTAAGGACAGTAAAAATTTGTCACTAAAATTAGCCAAGTGTAATAGATGACTTTACGGTGATTTTTGGAAAGCCTGTATTGTTCATTTAAGCAATATATTAAACATTACTTTTGTGATTACTGTGATATATGTTATACATTCCATTATTTATCTAATTATTTTTACTTCAAAATATCCAATATTAGCAAACTTTTCTGCACCACCAAATGTTACTGGCTTGCTGTACATGTTTGCTGTGACAAACACTTTCTCTAGTAGATTAGCATTGGCAAGCTTCAGCCACTCAACAAAGATTGTTTTTTTGCTTAGCACACTGAATAATAATTCTATTGGTTGTCCCTTAAAATTTTACCATTAGATATTCATTTATTTTGCTCAATACTTTGAACTTAAAACAATTCAATGGGAACAATATAGCTTTGAAATTATTTACAACTTAATGGGAGTGAATTTTAGATCATTACCTGAGTTCACTTTGAGGTAGAACAGCTGAAAAAATATAATAATTATAAAAGAGTCTCAAAAAATAGGAAAAGTTAGCAAAAAAAAAAACAACAACACAATTTCAATACCTACTGCATAATTTACTTATCAGTTTGGTTTAATTAGTACTTCTATCTTATGTCTTTGGGCATCATTTTGCAAGGTGAAATACTACTTGTAGTAAAAAGAACATGTTTTATTCCAAATAAATCAATAATGTGTTGGACAGCTTCATTGAAAACTGACTTTATTTTGGAAAAGTCATTCAATTTCACTTCTGCAGTTTATAACTGACATGCTAGGAAGGACTAATGTCTAAATTCAATCAAATATTTATGTTATCATTTTTTTAAAGATAGAATTGTCAATAGAGTAATACTGCTTTAGGGAGCTGGTTGACAGCAAGCATTTCATAAGAATCATTGATTGTGGTGATGTCCTTTATTGACATTCCTATGCTTTTCTATTAAAGAGTGGTGTAAAGTGTAAGATGTTGACAGGGATTAAGAACAATAGTTTAAATTGCCTTATTAAACTTTCCAGGTAACACTACTAGCACGTATTAAAACACAATTACCTGTAAGTCAAATATATGATGATGGAAACAGAACTGACTTCTGTGTGGTGAACACATAATGCAATACATAGACAATGTACTGTAAAATTGTACACCAGGAACCTCTGTAAGTTTTACTAACCAATGTCACCCCAATAAATTTTATATAAAACACAATTGATTTTTACATATGGGACAATATTTTTATGCTAGGCTGACAAATGGGATCCTAAGCAATTACCTTCTCTCTCCACAAATGAGTTCTATACCATTCATAAACATTTCTCATACCTATGCAGAAATGTTAAAAGGAAAACAAAGCAAAACAAAAATCTGTTTCTAGGGGAAAGGGACCAAAGATGGTAGCAAGAGAGGAAATCCTTGAAACTTCTCTTGGAAAATACAATTAAACAACTGGAATCCAGCACTGGAAACCCTGAAATCTCAGCTAAGAGATCCATACATCACACACACACACACACAACAACAACAACAACAACAACCACCAAAAAACACCTGGCGGTCAGAGAAAGGGGGTTGGGAGAGGAGAGAAGAAGCAGAGTGGAAATGCTGCTGAGGATTGTGACCTGACTGGTAACCTCCAGAAAGAATGAAGAGGGAGCCAGGGGATACTGGCTGAGGAGCAAACATGGTTCTGGGCAGATTAAAGACCAAGTGGCTACAAGAGGAGAGAGTGGCTGAAACCCTGTTAGACTGTTGGTGAATTGAAACCCCAATGAGCAACACCGCATTAGTACCCCAGTCAGAGAGCTGTGTCCTCTGTGGGTTAGAGGCTTAAACAAAGCATCTGAACTGCCTTGGGTAAGAATAGCACCCCCAGCTGCAATGTGGCACTGCAACCCATTTAGACTCTGAACAAGTATAAAACAGAAAGCCTGCTCCTATGAAAATGCTGACCAGAGTAAAGCATGGTCCTTGATGAATCTCTAGCTCAGGAGAAAGGAGAAAGGTTGATCCAGGGGCATGTAGTTGCCTGCTACCTATATGATCACAGCCCACTCCCACCTGATCCCATGCCAGCCCACCCAGGCATCCCTGACAAACAGACTAGTGTTCCAGCAGAGTCAACAAACAGGGAGCTACTACAGGAAACAAAGCAGTCTGCAGATCACACTGACCCCCAAACCAGGCAGAAACCAGAGACACTGATCCTGGCTGCTTCCCTTAACTCTCTCCCAAGTCTTGCCCCTCCTAACTCCACCAGGTGTCTGCTCAATAGCCAGCTGGAAAAAAAGAAAAAGCAAACAAACCTGGGTTTTTCCCAACAAATCCTGCACCCATGGAAACCAGCAGTAGAGCTCAGAAAAACTCCAAAACACAGGCACACAGCTTTGCCCTACACTAATCTCAGAAACATAGCACACCATTGCCCACAACATTTTCCAAAAGTGAATTTCCAAAGTGATTGGCTCAAAGAAAGAAAAGCTCACCTTGCAGAAAAGCCCCCAGAGACAGGAGTTCAAATAACCAAGAGAAAAGTACTGGAAGCTGCTACTGCAGTACCAACTGTGGGGAAAAAAAAAGAAAGGCCTTTCCATATCTGCCATGGAAAAAGCCCTCATGCCCAGAAAAAGAAATGTATCAAATACAATGTGTACCTTAAGTATGATTCAAGGACACTCAGAAAGAAAATGAAAAATTTCCAGAAAAATAACATACAGATCTGTAAATATATGATCTAAGTGAACAGAATTCAAGGCTGTAGTTCTTAAGGCACTCAGAGAGCTGAAAGAATCTTTGCAGAGCATGCAGATACAAATAAATGATCTCAGAAAGGAAATCTGTTAACAAAAGAAACATTTTAACAAAGAAATAAAAAATGTAAAGAAGAATCAAATATAAATTTGAGAGATAAAAAATGCACTAAAAGAACTTAGAAACGAAGTAACTATCATAGGGAACATGGAAAATCAGAGGAAAGAATTAACGATATTAAAAATTAGAACATGGAAAAACACAGAAAAAAGATAAAGACTTCAGAATCAAAAGAATGGAAAGAACTCTACAGGAACTATCTGACTTTTGGAAAGAATAACATTAGAACAATAAGAATAGCAGAAGATGCAGAACAGAAATTTACAGAGAGCTTACTCAAACAAATAGGAGACAAGAACTTTCTAAAGCTATGAAAAGATCTAAAACCCCAAATTCAAGAAGAAAACAGGTCCCTTAGCTACCAGCATCCCAGCAGATCTTTTCCAAGTCACATTATACTGAAGATGTCAGAAATCAAATAGAAAAATTTCAAAGCAGCCAAGGGGAAAACAAAACAAAATAAAACAAACAAGCCAAAAAGCAACTATAACCTTTAGAGGAAAACACATCAAGTTATTATTACACTTTTCAGCAGGGACTCTACAAGCCAGGAAGAAGTGGAATCAAATATTCAAAATATTAAAAGAGAAACTTCCTGCCAAGAATAATGTATCTGGCAAAATTATACTTTACATGTGAAGAAGGAATAAAGACTTTTGCAGACATACAGAAGCTGAGGGAACTCTCCAGCACAAGGATGGCATTTAATGAAATACTGACAGAGGATATTCGAACAGAAACAAAACATCAAAATAAATGGGGAAGAGTTGAGACAACAAAAAATAAATTAAAAATGGAGGAAGTAAAAGGCCACAGAAAATCTTCATATATCAAACATCACCCTAAATATAAATGAACTGAACTCACTAACAAAAAGGCACAGAGTAGCAGATTGGAATGAAAAACAAAACCTGTCCATATGCTGTCTCCAAGAGACACACCTCAGCCACAAGGACAAACACAGACTCAGAGTGAAAGGGTGGATAACAATACTCCAAGCAAATGACATCCAGAGAAAAGCCATACTGATATCTGATGAAACAGATTTCAGGATTAAAAAGGTAACAAAAGACAAAGATGGGAATTTCATAATGATAAAAGGGACAATACAACAGCAAAAAGACATGGAACTCATTAATATATAAGCTCCCAATCAGGAAGCACAAACCTTTACAAAGTAACTACTATCAGATCTAAAAGGAGAAACTGACAAAAACACAATTATAGTAGGAAACCTAAATACCCAATTAACACCCATGAACAGATCATCCAAACAGAAACTAAGAAAATATCAACTTTAAATGACACATTACAACAATTAAACATAATTGAACTTTATAGGACACTTCATTTGACAACAAATGACTATACAATCTTTTCTAGTGCACATGGAACACTCTCAAGGATAGACCATATGCTGGGAAGCAAGACTAGCCTCAGCAAATTCAAGCAGATTGTAATCATACCAAGTGTATTGTCAGACCCAAAGTTTTGAAATTGGACATCAATTGCAGAAAAGAAAGCAGAAAAAAAGCACATATACATTACTATTAACACCTTATAAAAAATTGACTGGATCAAATAAGAAATAAAAGAAGAAATTTAAAAATACATAGAAACTAATGACGATGGAAATACAATTTTTCAAAACCATTGGGATACAGCAAAAGGAGTAATAAGAGGGAAATTTATATTATTACAGTACTATCTTAAGAAACAAACAAAAAAATCAGAAATATCCTAATATCCCATCTTAAAGAACTAGAAAAAGAAGAAGAGAGAAAAATTCAAAGCAAAAGGAAAGAAATAATCAAAATTAGAGCTGAGTTAAATGAAATTGAGAACAAAGAGCTAGTTCTTTGAAAAAATTAATAAAATTGACAAACTCCTGACTAGGCTAACCAAAGAACAAAAAAAGAGAAAAGGACACAAATAACCAAAATTAGAAATGAAAGGAGAGAAATTATGCCTAATACCACAGAAACACAAAGGATTATAAGAAAATATTATGAATGGCTTTATGCCACCAAATTTAACACCTGGAACAAATGTCTAAGCTTCTAGAAACATATAGTTTACCTAGACTCAACCAAGAAGAACTAGATCATCTTACTAGACCCATCAATAGTAAAGAAATTAGAATTATCCAAAACCTCCCCAAAGGCAAAAGCCCCAGACCAGAAGGCCTTACCAACCACTTTTACCAAGCACTCAAAGAATTAACATCTATCCTTCTCAGATTCTTTCAAAAAATTTAAGATAAGGCAATACTTCCCAACTCATTCTATGATGCCATCATTACTCTAATACCAAAACTTGGTAAGGATAACAAACAAACAGAAATGTATAGGACAGGATCTCTGATGAATATAGGTGCAAAAATGCAAAACAAATTATTAGCAAATAGAATACAGCAATGTATCAAAAAGATTATATACCAAGATCAAGTGGGATTCATCCTAGGAGCACAAGGATGTTTCAACATACACAAATTAATTGATGTGATACAACACATGACCAAATAAATGATAAAAACCATATGATCATATCAATTGATGTAGAGAAAACATTTGACAAGATACAACATACATTTATGATCAAAACATTGAATAAAATTGGTATAGAAGGTAAGTAGCTCAATATAATAAAGGCCATATATGACAAACTCTCAGCTAATATACCAAATGGGGAAAAGTTGAATCCTATTCCCCTAAAATTAGGAACAAGACCGGGATGCCTCCTGTCACTTCTGCTATTCAATATAGTACTGGAAATTCCAGCCAGAGCTATCAGGCAAGAGAAAGGAATAAAAGGTGTCCAAATTAGGAGACAAGAAGTCAAACTGGGGAGTTCCCTGATGGTGTAGTGGCTTGGGGCTTCAGCGCTGCCGCTGTCGGTGCTGGGGCCTGGGTTCGATTCCTGGTCAGGGAGCTACCCACATACCAAAAAGCAAAAACAAAAACAAAAACAAAAAAACAAAACAAAAAACAAACAAAAAAAAAGAAGTCAAACTGTCACATTTGCAGATGACATGATCCTTTATATAGAAAATTCCAAAAACTCTAACAGAAAACCATTAGAAACAATAAACAAATACAGTCAAGTTGAAGGATACAAAATCAATGTACAAAAATCAGTTGCATTTCTATACACAACAAAATGTCAGAAAAAGAAATGAGAGAATAAAATCTTTTGTGATTGCAACAAATAGAATAAAATACCTGGGGATTAACTTAACAAAAATGGTGATAGATTTATACACTGAAAACTATAAGACAGTATAAAGGAAATTGAAAAGGACACAAAGAAATGGAAAGATATTGCATGTTCATGAATGGGAAGACTTAACACTGCTAAAATGGCCGTATTACCCAAGGCAATATACAGATTTAATGCAATTTCTATCAAAATTCCACAAACATTCTTTCACAAAATAGATTTTAAAAATTATTACATTCGTATGAAACCACAAAAAAACATCAAATAGCCAAAGCAATCCTACATAAAAAGAATAAGGCTGGAAGCATCATGCTTGCCAATTTCAATTTATACTACTAAGCTACAACGATCAAAATATCTTGGTATTGGCAGAAAAACAGACACAGAGATCAATGGAACAGAATCGAAAACCCAGAAATAAATCCACAAATATATTCGACAAATATTTTTTGATAAAGAAGTGAAAAATACACAATTGAGAAAGAAAAGCCTCTTTAGTAGATGGTGCTAAGAAAATTGGAAAACCACATGCAAAGGGACGAATATAAACTGTGAACTGTCACTACTAAAATTAATTCAAAATGCATTAAAGAACTCCACATAAAACCCAAAACAGTAAACTATATAGAAGAAAACTTTGGTAGTAAACTCTCAGGCTCAGGGAGGCCTTTATGAACCTGACATCAAATGCAAGGGAAGTAAAAGCAAACATAAATGAATGGGACTATATCAAACTAAAAAGCTTTTGCACAGCAAAAGAAACCATCAACAGGGAGTTCCCCGATGGTGTAGTGGCTTAAGGCTTCGGGGTTGGCGCTGTCAGCGCTGCGGCCTGGGTTCGATCCCCAGTCAGGGAAATACCCACATACCAAAAAAAGCGAAAAAAAAAAAAAAAAAAAAAAAAAAAAAAAAAAAAAAAAAAAAAAAAAAAAAAAAAAAAGAAACCATCAACAAAGCAAAGAGACAGCCAACCAAATGGAAGAATATATTTGCAAACAACACATCTAATAAGAGCCTAATATCTAAAATATATAAAGAAGCCATATGACTCAACAACAAAAACAAACAAACAATCCAATTAAAAAGTGGGCAGAGAACCTGAACTAACACTTCACCTATGAAGATAAACAAATGGCCAAAAGACATATGAAAAAGTACTCAACTTCATTAGATATCAGGGAAATGCAAATCAAAACCACCATCAGTAACCTATCACCTGTGAGAATGGCTCTTATCAGTAAGACAATAAATAGCAAGTGCTGGAGAGGGTATGGAGAGAATGGACTCCTCACACAGTACTGGTGGGAATGCAAGTTGATACAACTGCTGTAAAGGACAGTGTGGAGATTCCTCAGAAAATTGGGAATAGAGTTACTATATGACCCAGCAAACCCCCTTCTGGGGCTCTACCCCAAAAAACTTGAAAACCTTAGTGCACAAAGACTTATGTACCCCAATGTTCATTGCAGCACTGTTCACAGTGGCCAAAACACAGAAACAACCAAAGTGCCCCGTGACAGATGACTGGATAAAGAAACTGTGGTACATATACACACAATGGGATATTACTCAGCTATAAGAAAAGATGAAATATTGCCATTTGTGACAAAATGGATGGAACTTGAGATTATCATGCTAAGCAAAATAAGTCAGAGAGAAAAACAAAAAATAATGACTTCACTCATATGTGGAATATAAAACTGCAAGCAACAAAGAAACAAAAACTCATGGAGACAGTCAATAGTTTAATGGTTACTGAGGAGAAAGGGAAAAGGGGTGTGAGAGAAGCGAGGGGGAGTCAAATATATGGTGATGGAAAAAGAACTGTCTCTGGATGGTGAACACATAATGCAACTCATAGACAATGTAAAATTGTACATCTGGAACCTATGTAGTTTTTGCTAAGAAATGTCACCCCAATAAATTTAACAATAAAAAAAATCTGCTTCTGATAATATGACATCATCACAGAAGAATATTATAATACTTAATAATTGTAGAAGATCTCAGACTTTATGTTTTCATAAATATTTTATGAAGTAATCAAAACAGATATCATCATCTTGATACTGAACGAAGTTATACAAATTTGGACATCTAGCCAAGCATGGGACTGGAACTAGAACACTAGTTTTTGTGATTTTCACAGTGCTTGCAGATACACAATTACAGTGTACTAGCATCATACATGCATTTAATATAAGCAAATTTAATTTGGCTCTTGATGTAAACAAATCAATCAATCAATCAATAAGATAAAAAGTAAAAGCTGGAACAATTTATACAATGCATGGTATTCTGCCTGTCGTTCCATTTAGAGAGTTTATGCCCAAATAAATCTAAGACCATAGGCGTAAAATTGTTCTTCCTTCATTCAGTCTCAATTTCCATGTACTTCTCATAGTATGAGAATCTCAGTATACTGAATAATATAGGTACATACTTTATACTCTTTGACCCTCAAATTAAATCATTCTGGTGTTCAATTAAAGAGATGGTTGATGTTGAATAAAAAACTCTCTGTGAAGACTTATTAGGGAATTCATATCCTCCTCTAAAACGATATTGACAATGAATTTTTGGATTTGTTTACTTGGTTTTGACACCATTTGCTGGATTTAGAACATAAAACTTTATTGTAAGCCCAAATCCAGGATGACTTTCTCATCTCTTGGCTTCCATCAGTGAAAATACATTTGACTTGGTAATCTCAAAGTATGTGATTTTATTCATGCATGTTCACTACCTCATATATGTATAAGTAAGCTAGTGTGTTAGCTAACACTAGAATTTAGGGTATTAGCTGGGTCATAGTGATGATAACAAAGGAAGAAAAGGGGATAGTGTCAACAGATACAAGAAATTGTGTGCTATTTCTGAAAGTTGTAGCAGAAAATCTACAAAGTGAGGTATATGGAAATTGATCTATAAGGAAGGACCTCTAAGGAATGGAGGATGGAAAGGATTAACTGAGGGTTAGAAGGTCAGCAAGAAATAGATTAGGACGTGTCAGGTTAGAACTCTCCTTAGAAAGAAGACATAAAAAAGGGAGAGACAGAATTTTCAGGTTGGAAAGCTGTTTACCAAGAGGAAATATGAATAAAGTTCTTAAGATGTTTATGTAAATATAGATGTATTCTTCAAATTATTCAGCAGTGATATTTGAATTTGTGAATTATTAATTACATCTCTACATAATTGGCAGGGCATTTTAAGATTTAAAACACCAAACAGTTACATTGGAGTAAGTAAGTTTTAGGTGGCTTTGAACTAATTAAATTAAGGATATCAGATTCTAATGGGTTTCTGACATAAGTATTTGTAAAATGGGAATATATTCTTCATGTAATAGTATGAAAGTGAGATATTATGTAACTGCATGGACTTGAATTTTATGTCAACATTTTTTGGGGTGTTTCCCTGGATGGGAATCAAACCTAGGCCACAGCATTCAGAGCGCCGAAGCCTAGCCATTACATCACTGGGGAACCCCCTTATGCCAACATTTTATAAGCTTGAGCTTAAAGCAGTTACTGAACTCCTCTAAATGTCAGTTTGCTTATCTAAAAATAGATACATTTGTTCTTGTTTTGTAATTTCATTGTGAAGTGTATATTAAATTAAAATTTAAAGCCCAGTTTAGCACCTGGCATGTATTCAGCGTTGTAAATATTGTCGTAGTGGCCACAATGATGATATCACCATGACCCCAAGATAATTTTGAACATAAACCAAATTTTATTTGACTCCCATTCCTACGCCAAAGTCTCTCTTTAATTGGGAGATTTCTGCCATATAAGACTAATATTCCCAACACTCCACAATGTCTTTTTTGAGAACTTTTGCATGTATTAGGACCATATATGAGACAATTCTTTTAGTTTTATTACTATTAATCTTGATTGATTATGTTCTTAATTCTGTCTGGCAATAGTAGTAAATTTCCCTCATCTACCCACTGTATTCTTAGCCTCCTATTCTTCTAGAGAATTATTGTAAGTATGCATTCTTCTCTCTCAAACTTCAACATATACACTTTATCCCTATACTTAGCTATTGAACTTATGTCTTACTTGGCTAAAGAATTAAAAAAAAATAAAAAATGCCCACAGATACCCACATTAACAATTACTTACCTGCTATTGGCTGTATTTATTTACTTAGCTTTTCCTCCTGGTGGTAGTGAATGAACTCTCCTTGCTTCAATCTCAAGCTAATCCTTCAATTTCTGCACTAGTTCTTGTCCACTCTTGTCATCTTGAGGTCAACCTTTCAGCAATTCTTTCCTCCTTAACGTCATCGTTTCTTTCCTCTCTTCTGGATCAATTCTATTAACAGAAAACATGCTACTGTTTTTCCCATCTTAAAAAAAAATCTTGATTCTCACTAACCTTACAGTAATTTCTCCATGCTTATTCCCACGTCTGCAACAGTATTCTTAGAAAGAGTTGCCTATGGTTATTGTCTTAAATTGTTTTTCTCTTTAAATCTACTCAAGTTAGTTATCTATTGATATCTTCTTTTTAAACTGGTCTTGGGAATGTGACCAGTCACCTTCATGTGGTAGATATAAAGTCATTTTTTGATTCTCGTTGTAATAGAAGACAGAAGCCTATGGCATGTTGGTTGAACACACTTCCTTCTTTTCCTCCCCTGCATTTCATGTTGTCTAATTTACAAGTGTTCCTTCTCAATTTTCTTCCCTGGCTTTCCCTCCCTGATCCTTTGATAATCAGAGTGGTCCAGGTCTCTCTTTGTCTACTTGTATCCTCATTTATTTTCACTTCTTTGTTAAATTCATCTACTCTAATGGCCATAAATACTGTATACTTGTTCTCAAATGTTTATCTCCAGGGCATGTCACTCTCCTCATTTTTAGACATATGAGGGCTGTCTGGAAAAAAATTCAGTCATAAATGCCTTTATTTTTCTTATTACATGTCTGGGTACATTCTAGACAGCCCTTGTATATCTGGCTATTTTGACATCTCAACTTACTTTTTCTAAAACACCATGTCTAATACTAAACTAAATTCTTACTTTAACCTCAAAACTCAGCTTCACCACAAACATTTTAATCACTGTTGATGAGAATTCCATCTTTCCAGAAGTTCAACCAATAATTCCTTTATGGCCTCTTCTTTCACACATACTAAAGGTCAATATTCAAGAGATGCTTTAGAAGGTGCTTTATAATCTGGCCTCTCCTAACCTACCTTCTCTTCTACTAGTCTTCCTTACTGACTCTGCATTGATCAAATGGACTTCATTGCTATTTAGCAAACATCTAACATAGAATCTCTTTCCCTCTTCCTGGAATGTTTTTCTATGATTCCACATCTTTTACCACCTTCAAAGTCTTGCTCACATTTCATTTCTCAGTGAGGTCTGCTTTGACTCTACTAAAACAGTGACATTCCATGTCCAGCATTCCCTATCCCTCTTATTCGGCATCATTTTCTTTTGTGTTATAGAACCCTATCTCTGCTAGCATACCATAAATTTAATTGTTCATTACACCTTTTTATATATATATATTTGTCTCTTTCAACCAAATCATAAGCTTTGTAACATGTATTTTTGTCTCTTTTGGTCTTAGACACCTAGAAGAGTACTTGAAACATAGAAGATGTTCAGTAAAAAATTGCTGAAGAAATTAATAAATTACTGTTTCAGAAAGATAATTAATATATCAGGAAAATGAGTGTTTTGCTGTATATAAGAAATCTTGGCTAGCATTTTATACACTGCATTCAGACTGTCATGTAATCATAAAGGTAAAAATTAATCATTAGTGTTATCTAAAATAAGAAGTCCTTTAAAGAATAAGTATTCTATCTATTGTTTTAGCCCTTTTATATTTTTCAGAATAAAGTAATAAAATCATTAGTGCTGTCAAAAACTATATAGTATATAGATTTACAAATAAGCAGGAAAAGATAAGAATGAAAATAAATAGTTTGTTAGCTTCTTTCTTAGTACAGATACTTTTATTTAGTATATATGACAGAGGGAACTTTTTTATGTAAGAAATCATTAATTGATTACAATAATACTTTTTATAGCAACCAATTGATCTCTGCTATCCAGGAGTCATAAGCATGAACTATTCATGTAATGATATACTTAATAATAATATTATTATTATTTAAACATTACTGAAGATATATTCTGTACTAAGTACTTTGCTGAGAGTGTTTATTAAAACTTTTCAATTTAAAAAATAATTACCTTTATTTATTTCTCACATTTTTTTCAGTATTGCATTTTTATGTAACCTTACACTTATGTTCTTATATGTCTTTTTCTCACCATACTATAATTTCCTCATGTATTAGTAGAAATTTTAAATTACTATTTTACTCATGTAGCTTGATACATAATAAACAATTAAGCAGTATAGTCTGTACTTTAACAAAATCCTTGACTTCTAATACCTGAATTGGAAATCAGATTGAGAAGAAGTTAGATGATTTGTGTCATTTTCTGATAAGAACATCTACTAATCTACTAGGGAACTGTCTAAGCATTAGAACAATGTAGAATGACAGCTAGATATGAATTAATGACCCTATAATTATTGCAGTTTCCAATTTCACCACATTTTCATTCTCCCTCAAACTATGAGGTAGATTTATTGTGAAATCTGGTGTTTGGGAGCTACTGCAACCTGACAACTAAATACATTATGTATATCAGAGTATCATGCATTATAAGGTAAATCAATAAAGTTCAAATAGAGTCACTGACAATGCTGATTCATCTAACAGTTATATAGTATTGTACTACATTTCCTGACAGGCTGAAGCTTTTATACTCCTATTAAAGCATGGGTAATAACTCTAAAAGTCCATCTAAGAAACTACAAAATAGAATGCATCAGATATATTGAGCTTTTTTTTTTTACTGAGCATCTGCTTAATAGTGTACTTTCCACTTTTGACTCTAAGAGTGATAACGTTATAAAGATGAACTCAAATCTGTAGCAATGTTATTTTAGGTTTTTAAATGTCATATATTTACTGTGATATCACTCTTGTTTTAGTTCTTAATTTTCCAAATTTAAAAATTTGGAAAGAACCATATTTACACTTTACATATGGAAGACATAGAATAAAAATGCAACCTACAATTATGTGCTTTGGTTTTCTATGGACACAAAGATAAGACGATATCATTACTTGGCTATTAATATGTCTTGACACATTTTAGAAAGGTAAAAATGAGTATATAAAAGGTGAGTATACATGTATAAAATATGCATTTTAAATTCAAATATAATATTCTATTGGTTACTGGCTAGGTTTCTTTTTTTCTTTTTGGTGTTTTAATATTTTACAAATGTCTGATCTGCAGCAAAACAAAGAGTAAACCAAACACTGTGGTTATATCTTGCCAACAAGGTATTTAGGGAACCATCCAGCCATTCTTTGGAATCCCTGGTGGGTTGTCAGATGTCTCAGAGCTGTAAGTGGTACCACCTTGCAGTCTGAATGTTATGACACCAAATCCTAAGCGTTTTTAGATGCATTGTCTAACTCTTCTATTAACACAAATCACAGTCGTACAGGTACCAGATTTTTAGAATTTGCAACCTAACAAACTAGACCTGTCATAAAAACTCCTTAAATAAACAAGCTACCTGACACTGCATTTCATCATTTATACCAGAATATTTCAGTCCTGGGGTCACAGATGGCTGCTGCTGCATGTCAGACTTGCTTGGCTTAGACGTATTGAGAAAGTGTTTGCTGTATTGCCTCATTCCAGATATGAAAAGGGGGGAAAAAACACCCGATTTCCATCAAAGAGTCTTTGAATATCATTCCCCCTGAGAAGACTGCTAGATGCTCTCTTTTTATGCTTACCCTTTATACTGAATCATACTCAAATGCCTTTAAAATTCATTGATGATTTGAGGTGCTGCTCAGTCATAGTACTTTCTATAGCAGACATCCCAGCTTGAAATTAAGTTATATTCACCCTAAGTGTTATGGGAGGTAACAAGGTGTCTCATGAGAAAGAACTTGTACTAAGGATATTGTGATACAGAATTTTGTTTTAAGGATTATGGGTCGGCATTAGAGAAAAAGGGTCATAACTTTCCCTTGGTTAATATCTCAACTCACCCGCTGGGCACATATACCTCAATCCTTAGGCAACTCCATGGGAATGAAAGATGACTTTCAAATAAAATTTCCTTTGTTCTTTCCAGTATTATCTACTCGAGAAATTGAGCACATACACTTTAGGAATGTTACTGCCAGCAGTTTCTACAACACTGGCAAAAAAGATAATTGATTTCAGCAATAACATATGACAAACATCAGTGCCCTGAATATTGGGCATGCCACCTACACCATGATAATTAGTGGAAACAAATCGTTAAAGAAGTCTGGTGGATTGGTGTTTTGACAACCAGCATAGACAATATGAGTGTATGTATACTTTGGTGAGGTCCAATAAGAGAGGCCATGTCATCTTTGGTAGGCTCCAGCAGTGTTAGAGGCACCATTAGTGAACATCAAGACATAATTTTTACTTTTGTCATCAAGAGTAATAATCAACACCAGATACACAGAAACCTGGAGTTATAGAAGGGCAGGAAGGCTAAAAAAATCGGCACACAAAACACCTTTGCAACACAAAGGTTTAGAAAATTACCCAGAAGGAGGCTGGAGCTACCTTTTTTTTTTGTAACATGTATGGGAGAAATACATGAGTGGTTTTAATTATTGTGTTATGCTCACTTTTCTGTTTCCAGGGCTGAAGTATTTGAACAACATTTATGGAGTTATTTAAAATAATTGTCAAGCTCTAAGTTGGGTGTAGAGTTGTTGACTCAGTAGAAGTATGAATTGAGTTTAAAGCACAGTTACAGGATGTGTGCCCAAGTAGAAAAAAAATTGACATCTTCAAAAATCTTTGATGTTCATTTCTTAGATAAGAACCTATCAACTGAGTAGCTGCTATGGGCCGAGCATGGACACATCTGAAGATAAAAGAAAGTTCATACTCTCAGGAAGTTTATACTCCAGTGGAAAAGAAAGACAAAGACATAAATATAAACACTAAAAACATATAGCAATAAATATTATGAAGACTAATAAGAATGATAGCAGAAAGTACTGAAGATGCTATTTTTGATATGATAGTCAGAGAAGGCCTCTTGGAGCAGTTGGTCATTGTAAAAACCAGTGTGTGTGACTTAATAGTTCTAATTCTTCATAAAGACTATAATTTTGCTATAACTATTTCATATGTCTCTCCCTAGTTCTCAAGGCATGTGTATATTATGAAAATTATTTGAGTGCTGTTTTACAAAGGAACACATTAAACTATTGATTCATTTTTTTTCTTAAATGCACGAATTCATTGATCTCAGTTCTTTAGATGGGTGGGCTTTTATTCTACTTATAAACACAGATATGTAATCTTCATAACTATGCTTCTTCATTCTATCTCCTGTCCTATTTTATAATCTTATTTATTTTATATTCTCCTCTTTATAGATATATATTTCAATTGATTTACTCTATAATTAGAAACAAAGACATACTGTTTTAGATACAGATAAACAGCTAGGCATAGACATAGATAGAGATCAACTGTTATAATTTTCTCTTAAGGTCTTTGGCCTCAAATGTGGTCTGACATCATGCAAATATGTATTAAGCTTGGAGAACTCCAAGCTTAATCTGCAGTTTTAGCTCTGTAAAGTTGAACAAAGATTAACTCTGAGGACGTATGTGAATCATACTGTCATTTCAAGAATTCTATAGCAAATGAAGCTGGTGTTTGTTCTGAAGCCCTGGTCAAAGGACAGGGAGTCTGCTTGACTGAGAGTACCTCCTTTCTATCAGGTGTCTACAGACATAGATTTTAAAGTTTCTTCAAAGACAGCCTAACCCTTTATTTTTATATTTATCTTCACTGTAATAGAATCACATGTTAATTACTTAAGTATTTATACTTTAAACAAAAATATTTAAAGTGGGCAAGGCTCACAGCTATTTGTGTAAATGTTGAAACAAAACTAATGGGTGGTACTCCAGTTATCTAGAGGCTTAATATCCATTTGTGGATACAAGATATAGAATAAGAAAAATTATGAAAATGGAAGTAAATAGAAATGCAAGAACCATGATAACAAGATAGAACAAGATGAAACAAGCACTAAGAAAGTATTACTGGTATAGATTGTCCCTGCAATGATCACAAGGTATAGTTAAGAAAGCTTTGACAAAGATGTGAGACTTTGGGCTAAAATTTAAAGAAGTTTATTTTGGGAGGTATAAACCATTGATGGGCGATCAATTGAAGGAAGTAGGACAACAAAAATGTTTAGAAAGTAATATTATGAAGTAAAATAGAGAGTAGCTTAGAAGTGGGGAGATGATCAGATAAGCATTATATTTTCAACATTATATTGATATTAAAATTAGTTAATTTAAGGGAGTTCCCTGGTGGTGTAGTGGCTTAAGGCTTCAACACTGGCGCTGTCAGCGCTGTGGCCTGGGTTCAATTCCTGGCCAGGGAACTACTCACATACAAAAAAAAAAAAAAACAAAAAAAAAACAAAAAAATAAAAAAACCGAACAAACAAATAAAGGAAATTAGTTAATTTGGTGAAAGTCTATATATTCAGGCTTTTGCACGCAGAAATTGGTGTTTACAATAAAGTACACATATGCTGACAACACTATGATATTTCTGCAATTACTTTAAGTTATTTTATTTTTCAAGAAAATTCTCAGTTGCATTAATTAAATTCATAAATTAATTTCTTTCAAAAATGAGGAGAGTACTTTGGAAATTAGATATATGGTGTCAATAGGGAATAACAGCAAATGTACAGAAAAGGTCCACAGGGAAGAAAAATAGTTAGATTATGGAGAGAGGACAAGGTTGGCAATCTTAGCAAAACTGAGACAACAGATGGGGTATAATTTTTGTGAGTTCTCACACAGATGGTTCACCAGATGGATTCTGCCGGGTTCATACAGCTTATATGTATTTTTCAGCTGTTTATCATGATAGGCAAATTCATTTCTGTGAAGGCAAAATCTTTGTTTGGTCCAGGTTATTAAATTTAACACTAGAATAAATTACTAGTAAGAGATATAAATATAAAGTGTTTTTATTAGCTGCCATTTCTAATTAGACAGAGAAATGCAGATAATGTTATTTTGAAAACATTGGAATTTAGAAAGAACTGATAGGACATGACTTAAAAAATGTTATTCAGGAACTTTAAGTATGTTAGAGGATTTGGGAATATTAATTTTAACTATTAATTGATTATCATATTTTGGAACTTTATTCTTAAAAATAACTGACACTTAACAAAATATAGAATTTAATAAGTTTATAACTGAAAATGATTTAAATAAATCAAGAAAATATCTTTATGTAAATTAAGTCCAACCTGAAATTGGCACTCAATAGTATATATTTCATTTTGGTTGTTATTTATACTAGTAAATACCTAGTATTATTATAGTAAATAATGAAAGTCATTGTCTTTAGTAAACTGCTATCATGTATGCGCATGCATGAACTAACTCTGAAATAACGATTCAGAACTATTAAGAACCATTTTTATGGATTAATGGAAACTCCTTAGAAGGACCATCCCTCAGAAAAAAGGGTGAATCACAAATAATACATTCAAACATTATGTGTTTTCAACTAATGGCCTTTTATTAAGATATATTGATTTATGGCACAAACAAGAGCTCTATTTTATTTGGGGGCTGGCCTTCCCAGTGTCACAGGATGACATCTTAATTCATGAAATTTTAAACTCTAGCAGGAGGGATTGTATTTCTTATTGTAGCTATTGTAAAACATTGAGTTGTAACATCAAAGGAATCTGATCTGTCTAGAGATACCACGTTAGGCTGGAAACCAGTACCTACAGGATTTTTCAGATAGAGTTCTCTTTAAAGACAGCTACATCAGTGGCAGAGTGTTTTAAATAACACCCTGAAAAAAAATATGAAAATATTTAGAAAACAATACCATGCACTCATTTAAAATGCATTTATCACTTAGGTAATGTTAATTTTCATACAGACCCAGTTAATAATACCAAATTTAACCACAACTCAAGCCCAGATTTTGTGGTTTGTTCAAAATTATGACTGCGTGACAAATCAATTTACGTCACAAAAATTGATTCACAAGATAAATAGAAATATGTAAAGCCAGCAATTCTGCAATTTTTGCTGCTATCTACACGTATATTGTTTTTCTTTATTTTCATATGCTATAAATGAGCAATAACTAAATAATAAATCTGTTTGCCTAGAGAGTATTTAAGTTTCTGAGAAACACCATATTGGTCATCTTAACCACTGTTTTCATCACATGGATACAACCTAAACCATAAACCTGCCATTTTGAAAAAAATTTTAAGTGCTTTAAGTTCTTATTCTCAAATAAATGTAATAATATTTTTATTAACTAAAAAGCTATCATTAAGGGCACATGACAAGGTTTTTTATTTTATTTCTTAGAAATACTATGCCTTAATGGAAAATCTGTATGTGTGTGTGTTGTCTATGTAGGCAGTGTGTGTGCATATTTGCATGTGTGTATATACATATATTTATATAGATATGTGCACATATACATAAAATATTTATATATTCTTTGTGAAATACAAAGAATGTCTGGAATATCTAGTATTTACCATGCCAAGAAAAAATAAGAAGAAAACATTGTATTTTTTGTTGTGCACGTTTCTGTGACTTCTTACTCAATCCTATCTATATATATTGCTTGCGCTGAAAAGATTTTCACAAACGCAATTCTTATTTTTGTGAATTCCCTACTTGAAACTTCACTGGTTCTGTAAATAACTACAGGATAAACCTAAACTCCTTAGTGAATCCAACAAGTTTCTCCAGCGTTTGGATCCTGCCTAACCTCTGGATTTATTTCTGGCTGTCTCTCAGGCTGCTTTTCGCTTCAGTGCCTTAGATCATGCTGACCCAAACTTGTGAAGTTCTCACATCAGCACATACTCTTCTTTCTCTGCCCTCCCACCTTGTTCTACTGTTACCTCCTAGCTGCCTGTTTAAAAAACCCAGCTCATGTCTTTTTCTATATAAAATGTATCCTGTTTCTACTCACCCAGGTGGACCTGACAACTACTATAATGTGGGCATTCTTGTCCTCACCATATCGAAGTCAAACCTTTACCACACCACCCTTCACACCTGGTTTTGCATTGTTATTATCTATTTCTCTCTCTCTCTCTCTCTCTCTCTGTCTCTCCTTCTCTCCCCCTTTCTCTCTCCCTGTTTCCCCTCTCTCTTTCTCACTAACTTTGCTCAAGTCACACTGACATCCTTGTTGTTTATGTGTCTTGCTGAGCCTGTTTTGTGTGCAAGTCTTTTAATCTAAGGATTTCTTTGGCTTGGAATGCTGCTCCATAGGATATCTACTTGGCAAGCTCCATATTTCCTTCAAAGCTTTGCTCAGATATCAGCTTCTTCAATGAAACCTATTTTGACCCACTTTTTAAATACTATGATCAACCCACTCATCCTCACCCTACCTCGCAAGTCACCTCAGTGCTCTCATCCCCCCATAAACTTTTGTCCATTAGAATGCTCTGCTTAGATTTCCAGCACATAGTTGACAAATATTTATGTTGCAACTCTTCTGGGACCAACCCCCAACAATAATACCCTCATCTTTTTGTTGGCTCCCTATCTCTTGTTATCCTTATTTCTCATCATCTGCTCCCTGTCAATGAATGAGCATCATTGGGGATTTGGTGGGAACTTATTCCTTCAAGGCATGGGACTTTTTAATGGAAGAGTTTGCCTCAAGGACTCCCCATCAGATTAGCCAAACCATTCCTAGAATTGTGTTACAGTCAAAACTCCTTCTTCTCAATGCTCCCTTCTTCCCTGTCTCCTTTATAAGAGTTGGACCAGGGTAACAATTTGAAAGCTCTTCTTGCTTTATCTGACTTCCACACTTTTCTTCACAGAAGTTTTTCCCAATACATTTCTTGCATATCTATTTCTGACTTGGTGTCTGCTTCTTGGAGGATTAAAACAAACATGTTTGCTATATTCTTTATTTTCTCCATGCCATTGATGAGGCCTGGGTTTTGACTTAGAAAGGAGACTGAGTGGTAATAATGTAGAGAACTCAATGACATTGAAAAAAGATTTTTATTACTTACAGTTTCTGAGAGAAGGGCTCACGTTTCATTATGCAGGCTGCAGGGAAAATGCCAGGTTCAGTTACGATGCAGAATGAGGAGTGAAGGGAAAGCATAGTTAAGAGCACTCAATGTATTTTCTTCAGTAAAGTCAAGACAGGGCAGGAGAAATAGCTTAGGGCTGGCTAGTTTGAATAATGTCTGTGGGCTCCAGGCTATAGAGATGATCTCTTGTTGTCTGTTACCTGGCCTTGGGTTTCTTAAAGCAGAGGAAATATTGCATTGGTGAGAGTTAGATAAAGGAGGTAGTTGAATTTGGGATTGGTTGGAGGGTTTGTAATATGATTTTCACATGTCATAAAAACTGAATTGCAGGGAAGATTTGTTGTTAGTTTGGCCCTGTTATTCATGGATGTGATATATAGATTAATAGCCAAATACAGAATCTAAATAAATAAATAAATAAATAAAACACACAGTATACACACTTATCTTCTAGCACAGGGGTTGGCAAACTGCATACAACTTATGCACCAAACCTAGCTCAAAATCTGTTTTGCAGGGGAGTTCCCTGGTGGTATAGTGGCTTAAGGCCTTGGCGCTGGCGCTGTCAGCGCTGCAGCCTGGGTTCGATTCCCAGTCAGGGAGCTACCCACATACCAAAAAGCAAAAAAAAAAAAAAAATCTGTTTTGCAAATTAAGTGTTATTGGAGTTTAGGCAGGCTCATCCGTATACATATTGCCTATAGCTACTTTCACTCTATAGTGGCAGAGTTCAGTACTTACAACATATGGCCGGCAAAGCCTGAAATATTTACTATCTGACCTTTTAGAAAATGTTTGCCAATGCCAGTTATTGCCTATTGCATTATCTACTCATTTAATGTATATTTTTTGTCTGATTTTTCCCAATAGAAAATAAGTTGCACGATGATAGAAATAATTTCTTTTTTTTTTTCACTAATATACCTCAGGAATCCATACTAGTGATTAGTATATAATAGAGATTGAAAGAATGGATATTTATTGAATGAATAAATGTGTTCAAATAAATTTGAATAATTAACCCATATTTTTTATTTAGTATGTGACATAAATAAGTTCTCAAACCATTCTAAGTCTCAATTTTCTCATATAATAAGAACTAATTTGAGAATTTAATAATTTAACACATAAAAAATGCTTAATGCAAACTTGTCCAACCTGCAGCCCAACACAAACTCATAAATTTTCTTAAAACGTTATGAAAATTATGCATGAAACTTTTTTAGTTCATCAGCTATTGTTAGTGTTAGTGTATTTTACGTGTGGCTTAAGACAATTCTTCTTCTTCCAATGTGGCCCAGGGAAGCCAAAAGATTGGACAGCCCTGGTTTAATGCATGCTCGCGTATGGTAAGCATTCGATAAATGTTAGCTAGTCCATAGATAGAGAATGTAACGTTTTTTACTTAACTGTCTAGTGTTAGAAAAACTCAGTTCATTAAGTGTTAATCCATATATGTATGCTAAAGATTTGTTTGGAAAAAGTGTATAACATATCTAAAGCATGATTAATGGTATTTTCTATGTAATCACTTAGGGTATTGGAAGTTAGGGTATTAGAAGAACAGATAAGATTATATTTATAACTGTATAGAAAACTAAACAATCAGATATGCAATATAAATTTAGATGCTTTTTATTATCCTAACTTCAAATAAGAGCAATCAATGAATAAAATAATAGAACAATCTCTTTGTATTTTGCTTTTTATGTATAAGTTGCAATAATAGCAGTAGTTACTTTTGACATATTTGTTGAAATATTTGAGCCATTTATAAACTTTATTATGATATTCAAGTAATAAAAAAGCTTCATTTATAAATATTAAGCTCTTATTTATATTTCAAAAGAGTTTAAATCTACATTAGCAGATATATCATAGATCTTCTCTAGATAAAAATTTTCACTTAAGCAGCATTTGTAAAGATGCATATTCCCCAAAATACCAGCATAAGTCTTGGTAAGTTTGGTGTTTGTGTAGGTTTAATTTAGTTCAGCTACTTTTACTCATTCATTTCCCACTCCCTGTACTACATTCTCAATTATTTACATTCTACCCATTCCTCTGATACTGTATTTATTAAGATCACTAATTATATTTTGGACTCCATATTGGATGGTATGTCTTAATCTGTACCTTACTTCTTCTCTCAGAAGCATGTAAAATGGATAACTATCTGGGCTTGCCTTTTTCTTTGAAATCACACCCCTGCTTTAGTCCAATTGCTTTGGCCACTCAGTCTCCTGAATACTTTCTTTGCTTTGATCACGTCACTGGGTTCTGGTTTATGTACATCTTCTAACTTTTTGTTTTAAACTCTCTACTTTTTATTTATTTCCATGGCTTCCATCACCATCAATGTTCTGGTAACTTTTTAAAATCTTTTGTTATATTTGTGGCTTATTATCTTGGCTCCAAGCACTTATTTAAAAATTTATGTAGAAATAGATAAGCATTTCCTCTTGAGATTTAACATTTCTAAAGTGAAATTATCTTGCCAGTCAAGGCTGCCCTTCCTCTTTTATTTTATTTTCAAACTATTACATCATTTACTCTTGATCTTCCAAACAAACAACTTAGAGGACATCCTAGACAACTCTCCCTCAGTCTATAACAACTTACAATAAATTTTTAAGTACTGTTAAGTCATTTTTTGTAGATACTTCTTAAAGCTATTTACTTTTTCCTCTGTCTATTGCTGCTATTCTAACCCATACTATTTATAGGGTAAAAATACTCAGGAGAAGAAGGGAACTAGCCTCAGTTAGGAGGTGCATTAGCAGCTGTCCCTAAATTAAGAAAATAGGTCAGAAGAAAAATGAAAAAGAAGGAGAGAAACATCCCATTAACCCAAATACACATCCTGCTTCTCAGGACTATTCCAGTACAGTTTTGCTTCTTTCAAATAAAACATGGGCGAGAGAGAGGGTAAAACAATTCCAGCCTTAGAAATGAAAATCCTCACAGAATGTAAAGAAGGGCTGCTTTTCTTTTTCAGTTCAGCCCACTCCATGTATCAGAGTATATATTTTTTTTACTAAAAAAAGTTTTTGCTGCCTATGCTTGTATAAAACTGTCTCTTGACTGAATTCTTTTGTTCAAGAAGACAAGCAAGAAAAATTACCATTCCTGGTAACATCTGCTTGTTGTTGTGACTCAGATTGTGGGATTCAAGGTATTCTTTTTCTTTTCCTGTGTTTTCTTTTTTGTTTTCTTATTTTCTTAACTCCTTTCTATGACTAAACCCTCCTTAGCTGCATAATTTCGTAGGTGTGAGATGGACATTTAAGTGGAATTTGGGCATCCGCCACCTTAAAGAAGTCTCCTGTGGAAGGATAATTTGGTAGCAGCTTGAGATATCTAGTTTAAAGTTCCATTAAGCACAAGACAAAGATACACACACACTGTGTAGCAACAGTTTGCAAGGTTCCAAGTGCACTCCCCATGGCAATTCCCTAAAATAACCTTTAGGTGGCTTGGCTGTCTCAGCTCTCTCCGCTTTCTTGGTTCTTGCTTCTCCTCTGCCAGTCCTCCTGTAGGAGAGCCAAAAGCTACTGTCACTGGTCGCTTTCGGTCTGAAGCTGCTCACTTCATGCACTCTCTCCACCTTCTTTATTCCCATGACTGATTCGCTCCATGCAGGCTTAGCCACGTTGCTGGCATGGACAGGTGATTTAAATGCTGTCAGGTTGCCTGCTGCCAAAAGACATCCATGACGGGATGGATTGCTCAGGAATCAGGGAAAGAGGCAATAAGGTCCCCAACAATCTGGGGGGAAATAAATCTGCAATGAGTAACACAGTTTTACAAGCATACACTACCCCTCCCCACAACACTTTCCTTGATAGGAATAGTACAGCCTCCCTAGAAGTGGTTTCTTCCTCTTTATCTCAGTCCCTCCCTTCTGTGGTTGGCCAGCCCCTTTGTTTTCTGCCTCTGCAACAGAAATCAAATGCTTTCCCTGTCGCTCACTCTGTCCCGGTACCCAGGCTGCTCGGCTGCTTGGTACATGCCTGCTCGTGGCGCTGGTTCAATCTCCAGCATGCACGCAGCGGTGCCCACGGGACACCACCAGAAGGGGACATTGCCTGCAATATGGTCCCACATGGTTTAGCCTCAGCTTGAGCCATCCTGAAGGGGATGGGAGTCGGGAGACAAGGATGGGAGTGCGGAGGTTGGGACAGGAAGAGCAAACTCTAGGGCTGCGGCTGCAGAAGTACATGGACATTCTTTCTCTCTCTTTCTCTGGAAGGGCACTGCCCAGTGCTCAGGCCTCAGCACCAGCCATACTCCCCTACCCCCACTCACATGCCACGTAGCAGCTGGTATATGCCACTACACTACACTGATCGCCTCTGGAACAGCACGTGGCTGAGCATGACACTGCACACTTGCTTTGCCTTGGTCCCAGCCGCCTTGCTGAGAGCTAAGATGCCTGGGAGGGGCAACCCCTAAGGCAACTAATGACACGGAGAGAATTCCCTCTCAGGTACTCGTGAACCCTTGTGCTTGTGCGCTCTCTCTCTCTCTCTCTCTCTCTCTCTCTCTCTCTCTTCTTTCTTCCAGCAATTCTAGGGTGGCCAAAATTAATTATAGAGATGACTTGGAGGAACTTTGTTCTTATTTAGCCTCCTTCGATCTCATTCCCAGCTCCCTGGGACAAGCCTTTCTTTTGTGTGTGTTCACAAATAGCGTTCTGTATTTCCACGAACTTCTCTGGCATCTTTGAGGGTCGAAGACTATAATCTTATACGTTTAACTTGCTCACTCTTTCTGTCTAACCAGCTGTTTTTCCTGCTGCATCTGCACAACTGCCACTGTCTAAGATGACCATATTTTTTTGAGATAACAACAGGATAGTGGGATGACAAAAATGGGATATTGGGATCACAGACATGGGATGGGGTTATGCAATAATCTGTATTCATGAAAAAGTAAGACGATAACAAAAGCTTTATTACATGAACATACTGAGCTAACAATTATTCTTCAGTGAAAGAATTCATACAAAAACTTGGTTAGATGTGGAGAGGGACTGTATTTCCCTATGATTGTACTGTGAATATTTCTCTGATGAAGTAATCTTATGTAGCAAATTTCTTTTAATATTTTATCATAAAACTTCTCACACTCCATGACACAATTTTATTTTACAACTAACATAGCCCTCATGGTCTCAATGGTTAATCTAGATTTCTCCTTTGACCACATGCTGTTCATAACAGAAACTATTTTTTTTGATACATGCTGTACTTCCTGGAAGACAAAGGATAAACCCTACAATATTACAAAAGTCTTGAAAGTCTAGGCATTTTTCTCTCATTTTAGAAAAAAAAATGTACCCATCTATCAGATACAGATTTTTTAAAAATTCCATGTATCCAACTGCCTTGCAATTGTAGATGTTATGAGGGTCCCCTGATCTAACACATGAGTTCCTTTTGCTTCTATGTGTGTGATGAGTCTTGCTCAGGCTTTTCTCTACTTGTTTCCATTCAGGTGTCTTCCTTAGTAGCACCCACTTAAACTTCTCAGTGTTTCCTACACTGCACTGCCACTTGTACATATATTTTAAGCTGGTTTTATAGAAATTTTCAACTATGTCAAAAACTTAGCCTCATTAAGTTTTTTCTGAATCTGCTAACATTTTAGTTGTGTTTTGACACCAGTAGTTACAACATTCGCTTTCCCTGGACTCTAAATTGTCTACAAGATTTTCAATGTATATTGTTACTTCTATAGCTGAAATTTTTTTTTTCAATTAAACTCATGTGAGTTTGGAATGTAGACATTTCATCTCTTGTATATATCAATAAAATAGTTATAAAGTATCAAATGAGCAATAAAAATATCTGTATGGAATACCATGCTGAACACTCTAATGTAGGACTACAGTGGCCAGACTACAAAAAATCATAACTATATACAAAAAAAAAAAAAAGGAATGAACATCTCAACTGCTATCGCAAGCCAGTATTTATTAATGGCCCAGGAGACAGTTTTTTTGTAATAAAAAAATAGCTAACAGCCTGTTGAACTGAAATATAACCTGAAAAGTCCGAATCAAACAGAATGCAGGGCAGAAAGAATCTCTATGGGCAGAATGATGGTAGAAATAAGAGTAAAACTCACAGTCGCTGTATCCCCCACTCCTAACCTGATGGAAGCAAATAGCCAGGTGAGCCTTTTTCAGTAGTTTCTGTGCATTAAGACCCTCCTGGCTCCCACCCACTGAATGGTGGTGATGAATTCAAGAGGGCTTAGGTACAATCTCTTGAATTCCTTGCCTCTGCAGACAAGCAAGTTAGAGGCATCTGATCACCACTAGCTGATCAGCAACCTGGCCCTGACTGGTTAAAGTAAATGGAACTTTCTCTTTTGTCATACTAGTAGTTTTTACTGCACACGTTGATTAGCATAAAACCTTATGATAAATAAATAACCTATGTTTAATTGTTTACAAAAAATCAAAAGGGACAAAAATTGACATTTATATTAAAATGACAGGACGTTCAGAAAATATTAAAAAACAAAAATAATACTGTCCTATTTAAAATGCTCTGTATGTTTAGCCTACCACTGTCTAGAGCACATGTCCTTTTGATGGCTCTGGCAGAAGCACCTCTTCCTAAGGTTCAGCCATTCAGTCTCAGTTTCTTCTTAGGCCACTGCCTGTTTTGTCCTTCCCCCTGGGCTCAATTTGATTTATCAGATTCTAGGCTGATGTGATTTTGGAATTGGAATGAGGTTGATATCAATGGGAAAAAAGAGATCTCTCTATTTCCTTCTAAAAGATCAAAATAACCAATTTCAACAGTCTCTTCAAGGGAGAGCACTTAGAGTCATTTTAGATAAAATCCTCTCTGACATCTGGGCAGATAAAAGGTGTTAGGGCTGCAGATTAGCAAGGAGATCCAGAGTCCATTCAGAGTAACAGCCCCTTTGAAGGCTTGCTATGTCAGGTAGCCAGCAGGAGACAAAGACAGAACTCAGGGTCTTGTTTGTCCAGACTACAAAAGGGAAGGGGAAGACAGAAGGGATTTTCCTGGGCAAGCACACACTAAGATGTGCATAAATCCATGGCTTGGGAAAATAAGAGAAATGGAAGCACGTGATAAGGTGCACATAATTCCAAAGCTTCAGAGACATGGGAAGAGGCTCATCCCAGAGTCTGAGGTGGTGAAACTCTGTCTTGGAAGGTACATTTCAGAGATGGGAGAGGGGGAGGGGATACTTTACTCCCATACCTCCTACTCTGTCTTTTCTTACAGATGGATAACTGCGACTCCATCCCCTGGAATTCCCACTTGGCTAACTCCTGCTCAATTAAAACAACTTTGACTCTCATCTCCTTATTTCAGGAGGATTTACTTCTATGAGTACCCCTCTGTTTCTGGCTGTGGTTTGTTTCTGACTTACTTGTCTTATTTACCCCAAGCTTGTCTTCCCCGCTGCTTCTCCCCCTCCCCTTTTTTTCTATTGATGTAAAAATCTTACAAGATGTTTTTTCCGACTCTCAGTAACTTTCAAGCTCTTGCAGATAGCTAGAAATACAAACAGAGCTGCAAATGCCTGAGGCTGAGGTAACTAAAAAAAACGGAGGGGCACTTTAAAAAACTAGTGGCTAATTACACAAGCCAAACACACTTCTCTCTTCATTTTTCAGTCTCCATAAAACCGTCAAGGGCAAATAGGATATCTTAAATCCTCTTTGCAATTGTTGCTAGTTCTGTTTATTGTTATGATCTCTGATATCTGTTTACAGTTTATATAAGGTATGTCTCTGCCTCCAGATGATATTACCAGATTATAGTATCTGGTTGGCTTAAAAAATGTAAACGCTTATATAAATTTAAATAAATAATAACTGACCCAAGTACTCTTCAGGGTCATGTAATCTGGTGTTCGATAATAAGGCTGGTTCAAGTTTTAAGTTTTGTCTTACTGAGTTTAAAAGATGCTATTTTTGTTTCAAAATCTGTTAAAACAAAATAGCTAGCATAGTAATTAACTTTTAAATCTCCTGGAGTGATAAATAAATGCAACTATAATATATTTCAAAATAATAAAATACTGAAATATTAGTTGTTAAATGGGTCTGAGTTAACCTACTTTAGGTTTCATGTTACAGAGAAGCTAAAAAATAAATTAAGATCTGTTGATAAATGTGTCTTGTACTTCACTGCAAATATGATTCTGAAGAAAACCATACTTCTAAAAGGTGGCAAAGTGTGTTTATGAATTTGCCAGTGAAAATACTGATTGCCTACCTTTTTGTTGATTAGTAAAAATTAAGGTTCTGAGGGTTATGAATTCTAATTAACATGAAAGAAAATAATGTATATTTTCAGAAAAGAGGTATAAGATATGAAAATACATTTTTTTAAAAATTGAAAAAAAGAAGTTTGTCCTAAGATTTGTTATTTCTAAATGAGTGAGAAGAGACAAACTAAGAGAGACTAGAAAAGTTGAAAAAGGTTTGTGGAAAAAAACAAATTCTTGAAAAAATTTTGACATACTGTGAAGCTAAACAAAATTAAAATCCTAAATATGACAAAGTTTCTTAGACTACTGGTCTGTTACTGACATCATGGAAAAAATTTCTGCCTGGAAAAAAATATTCTATGTGTCATCAAAATAATTTATTATATTTTACATTGTCTTAATTTGATCTTTGGTTACTTAAAACACAACAAGAACAATGATACAAACGAAATCTCCACAAGAGTAAGAAATAAATTTTGCTAATAATTATGTGCACTTCTGTATTTCAGGACGGCTGGTGTACATGTGCCTGTCTCAGAGTCAGATGTAGGCCAATATAAGGAAGCTTGGCCTAATATTTTCCCTAACTTAGCAGGGTACTATAGTAATTTTGATTCATTGTTACATATCCAATGAGAGGAATTGGATTCTAGGAAAGACCAGGCAATTTGGTACAACGTCCTTAGCAACTAAGGCAGAGAAAATCAGAAAAGAGAGGGACAGTGGGACCAGAGACAAGCTAGACTTTTGGTTATAGTTATAGACAAACCAAGGCCAAAGCCACCTCAAGGCCACCCTGATAACCATAGAAGCAAAATATTGGGTAAAGGAGTTTGCTTTGGATTTGAAAACACCAGACCATGGGAGTAAAGAATGTTCTAATCCTTCAAACCAGCCATGCCCCCTATACAAACAAAGACACTGGAGGAGGGGTTGTCCCCTGTTTCAAAGGTGAACAGGGACCAACTCCTTCTCCACAATTGGCTGTATCACAAACAGCTGTGATGGACTGATGGGGCTTGAGGTTCCCAGTGGCTCCCAAGAAGAAGACCTTCATAATCACAAGGGAGAAACTATGGTGTACCCTTGATGTGGCAGGTAAGCCTAATAATTTTCTAATTAATATAGGGGCCTCTTACTTTGTCTCAATTGTTCACTCTGGACCTATTTCCTCTGAAACCAACTTGATTGGAGGGATAAACACGGCTCCTAGGTTTGGGCTCATACTCATACTTTCTTGCCAATGAAAGATATATAGATATATAGATATGTATATATCTATATATAGATATATATAAAGTAAGCTAATTAGTCTTATAAAAAAAGAAGACTAAAAAGTTTTGTCAAGAAATTTCTCAACCATGGCTTGACCTCCTGCTAATAGCTCTGTTATGGAGTCAAATACATCCTCAGGCTTCCATGCAACTCAGCCCCTATAAGGCTTTATATGGGAGGGCCTTGCTCTCATCTGATATACCCTTAGACACAGTATGTCATCCTGCAGTATGTCATCTCTCTAGGACAGCTCTAGGAAGCCTTCAAGGCCTATGGGCAAAAGGATCTGCCCTTGCCTGCTGAGCAGAATCCACCTTTACCAACCCAGTACCTACCTGGCAGCAAAATACTTACCAGATCTTGGAAAGACAGTAACCCCACATCCCAGTCGGCCCCACTTGGAAGAGCCCTTTTACTGTGCTACTTTCCACCGCTACAGCTGTCAAGGTGTTAGGGGTCCCTAGATGGATACATCACTCCCAGATAAAGGCCTAGAAGGGTGAAGAAGATTTGCCCACTGGATCCCAGTACTCCTGTGAGCCACTAGAAGACCTGAGACTACTGTTTAGAATGCCACCAGATAGTGCCAATAATTAACCCCTGACACACAGACATAGTAAACATCCTTTATTGTTTTTTTCTTAGTTCTTATTCTTTTCTTTACTTGTGCCCCCCCTAAATAACTGTTTCTTACTAAATCAATATTAATTTTCTTACTTTTATTACATTTCCAGCCCCTTTGGGGGAAATGGGAGACTAATATCCTTGTAAACTTTTTCAAAATAATTGCAAAGGGCAATGCCTCTCTAACCGCTGGGTATGCCACAGGCAGCCTGAAAACCCTTCATCTCCTCCCCAGTTTCAGCCTGACCATTTTAATGTCAGCCATACTTTTTTTTTCAGAAGCACCCCCTTAATTGTCAGGCTAGACCCCCCAGCTACAAACTTAGGCTACATTCACCTTACCTCATTATTTAATCAGTCTAATCCTACTGGGGTCAGAACTATCAACTCTAGTCCTTGCTGCATTTCTTTACATAAAACCTCAAAAGAGAGGCTACATTTCTTCTTTCCAGTTCCCTTATTACTCCATAACATTTAACATTTCAAATAGGTGCACCCCAAATACTACCTTCTGGTGTCCAACCAGTCATAAAGCTCACAATAATAAACAAAATATAAGCTGTCAAAATAGGTGCATATATTGGGAGCAACTTGAAAGAACATCCTGGAAACATTACTGTCTGCCTCCAAGAGCAGAAAGGATACCAACAGGGCCCACGAATACAGGGCTGAAAGGAGGCCTCTTATCTCCCCAATGCAATGAAGCCCCTACATGGGACTCAAGCCTAGCCACGTGGTTTGACTCCTTCTCCTCACATCAAGCCTGTGCTCCTCCCTCCCCAAGATATTTATCTCGGTAGTCCTCAAAATGAACTACTCAGTGAAAAGTCACCAAATGGAGGCTACCACCAAACACCTATGGCCCTAGCTTACCCAAAGATTAACAATTCTCATTTTGGAAAACAATGCACCTTAAGGTTTTTAGGCCCTCAAGGCATGTTAGTCACTATTTACATCATCACTAATTCCTGACCCAAGCAGTCCATAGGACTTATCCCAACCAGTATTGGGGCTGCTGTTGGTCTAGCAGCACCTTTGGAAAGATTTGCCTATTGTGAGTCTTCTTCGACCAACCTAACAAGGTCCAAAGCCTCTCTAGCTCAAGATACCAGAGACACCTTCTAAAATCTTTAATGGTCGCTCATTTAATTGACAAATATTGTCCTTGAACTAGCCCTTGATTACTTATTAGCTGAACAAGGGAGTAAATGCACAGTTACTAACAAGACTTGCTTCACCTATATAAACATCACCAGTCAAGTAGAAGAAGACAATTAAATATACACGCGCGCACACACACACACACACACACACACATGTATATATATATGTATATGTGTATGTATATATATTCAGGCTAAATGGCTTCATAGTTTTGCAAAGGAAAGCCCAATGGCTGAATCCATCTGGCAGGTAGTAAAAGCCATTGTACCTTCTATAACTTGGTTCCTACCCTTATTAGGGCCTTTGGTTTGTGTAATGTTCTTATTACTATCTGGCTCATGTCTTTTAGTCAACTTGTCATGTTTGTCTCTTCCAGGTCACAACAGCTCCACTTTGAAGTGATGGCCCTCTAGGGGTTCCAATCCATTCCTCCAGAAGTAGAAGCCCCAGATTTATAGCTGTCTCCTCTTGACACTATCACTTGCAGCTTTCCCCTCCCATCTGCCAAAAGTAGGGGGACAACATCTCCTTCATCCTGAAAGAGACTAAGAGAACGAGACCCTGACTATGACATCACCTCCTCTCAGCAGTAAGTAGATACAGAGGAGAAACACCATCTATCTCTTAAAAGATTTATGGACCTTAAACTCTTGAAGGGGAAATAAAAAGAAATGAGCAGGAGAAAAAGGGAACTAGCTCCAGTTAGAGGGTCCATTAGCAGCTGCCACTAAATCAAAAATAGAGGTCATCAGAAAAATGCAGAAGGAGAAAAACGTCCCACTTATCCAAATATACATCCTTCTTCTCAGGAACGTACCATTATAGTTTTGCTTCTTTTAAATAAATCACAGGAGAGTGAGAGGTGAAGACAATTCTACTCATAGATATAAAAACCCTCATGCAATGTAGAAGGGGCTGTTTCCCTCTCATAAGTCAGCTTGTGCCGTGTCACAAAGTGTATTTTTTTGTTACTAATAAAACTTTTTCGCTTAGCATGATATTCTCAAGGTCCATCCATTCATGCTAAGTGAAATAAGCAGGACAGAAATAAACCAAGAACCATATGACTTCACTCATATGTGGAATATAAAACTGAAAGCAACAAAGAAACAAAAACTCAGGGATACAGTCAATAATTTAGTGGTTACCCTAGGAAAAGGGGAAAGGGTGTGGGAGAGGAAGAAGAGGATGGGTGAGGAGGGAGCGGGAGTCAAATGGGTGATAGAAAGAGAGCTGACTCTGGGTGGTGAGCATATAATACAACTCATACATGATGCACTGTAGAATTGTACACCTGGAACCTACGTAATTCTTGTTAACCAATGTCAACCCAGTAAGTCTAACAAAAAAAAAAAAAACAAAACAAAGCAAAACGAAACTTTTTGCTGTCCTATGCTTGTACAAAACTCTGTCTCTTGACTGAATTTTTTCTTTCAAGAAAATAAGAGCCAAGAAAAATTGCTATTCTTGGTAACATTATCATCATCTCTTCCTTGGATCATTAAACTTGTCTTTGTTATCAAATACCCCAGTTTTCTTTCTTTTGTACAGAGAGATGTAAAATAATTTTGGACAGACATTAGGTGAATATTCTAATTCATAACCCTTACAATCTCTCTGTTCCATTTGTCTTACAAATCTTATTATTCTGATATAGATTACATTTAGGTGTTCATATATGTCATTTAAATTTAATTTGGCTTTAGATTTAGATTACATTTCAAATTAGATATAGACATTGATTCAGGTTTAGATGAGATTTAAATTTAGATATAGATTTAATATAGATTTTCTTAACTATACTAAGAAGGTTAAAAATTTTCAAATATTTATTTTCCATTGAGGTGTCCACTTCTGTTCATATTCTTTTTCTAAATACCTAGTACAGAGGTTTTCAAACTTTTCAAATTCTCAGAAGTTTTGAAAAAAATCTTTATACTTCTAAAAAATTTGAGAACTCTAAAACACTTTTGTTTATATGAGTTTCATATGCCAATTAGATATTAAAAATGAGAAAATATTTAAAATAAAAAATTAATATTACAAAACTAATTATATTCATGAAAATTATTTGTCCAAACCAAACTGTGTGAAAAGAGTGGCATTGATTTATGTTCTTGCAAATCTCTTTAAAGGATGGTTTAATAGAAGACAACTTGTAACATAGTGATTTATAATAAAAAACACATATTTTGTTTTCATTTCCATTTATGGCACAGAGCTCCTAAAACACTTGGAATTTTCCAAGTGTTGAAAATGATAAAGTTTTATTTTGTTATGGCAATTAGGTAACTTTTGGAAAGAACCTAAAGATGGGGGCAAGTTGCCAGGGAGTCAATCTTATTCCCCATACCCCACCTACAGGAAGGAGAGAACAGCTGGAGATTAAGTTCAATTTCAATGACCAATGATTTAATCAACCATACCTACTTAATGAAGCCTCCATTAAAACTCAAAATGTTGAGGTTCAGAGAGCTTCCCAGTTGGTGAACACGTGGTGGTTCTCGGAGAGTGGTGCACCTGGAGAGGGCCTAAAAGTGCTGAATCCCTTTTTAATGCCTTGTCTTTTATAATAAACTGGTGATCTAGAAAGTAAAATGTTACATTGAGTTCTGTGAGCTGCTCTAGTAAATTAATCAAACTCAAGTAGGAGGTTGTGGGAATCTCTTACATAGTCACTTAGTCAAAAGTATAGATAGCAATTTGGACTTGCAAGTGGCTTCTGTAAGTTCAAGGATGGAGTAATGGAAACCTCCAATTTATAGCTGGTCAGTCAAAAACACAGGAGATAACCTAGTCTTGAGACTGGTGTTTGAAGTGGGAGTGATGAAGGGTGGCAGTTTTATAGGACCAACCCTTGAACCTGTGGGATCTGACTCTAGTTCAAGATAGACAGTGTCCTAATGGAGTTGAGTTCTGCAGTACCTTGTTGGTTTGTTAAAATTGCTTGGCTGTGTGTGTGGAGACCTGCCCACATATATGTTAAAACTGATCTCAGAACACCAAATTACAGCTAGATTCTCATAATGACTGTACTGAATCTGTTGCTTGATATATGTTGTTTTGGTTGAAGTACATGAACAAAATCTAGCCTCATACAGATTTGCACTTGTAAAATAAATGCATAGATATTTTAATTGCCTTTAAATCATTGCAGATGAATACTCTTCTTTTATATTAAACTAAAATTTGACAATTGTTGGTTTCTTAAATGTTATTTGCAATGTGGAATCTAAAAATACATCAATAAATTTTTTTGTACTTAGTTTAAATAACATCTGTTGGTCTGTTTTTTCTTAGAATCAATTTTTAACCCATGCATGATTTTTTTTATCATACCATTTGGAAAATACTGACTCACTGAATTATTTATATATGCAAAATATGGATAAATTTTATTGTATAATATCAAATAATATCTATTAACATGAAAACTAATCTCATCAGGAACATCTTTAAATATTGAAAATGCTTCAAGAATATATTGGCACATGCAGGATTTATAGTATTTGAATTTTTGCTTAAAAACTCAAATTTTTAATTGTGAATAATACTTTTGACCATTTTTATTGTATGGGCAGGTTTCCTTTATTCATTTTGAATAAAATGTCTGCCAATTACCCAACTATAAACAATAATTGTTTATCTGACAGTCCTTATTTACATTAAAAATGTTTTATGAAAAAAACCTGCATGGTTTACAAGTCAAACACTTACAGAAGTGCCTTGCTAGAAGATAATCATTATACTTTTTTGGTAGGCAGCAGAAAAATCTTCTTTGTTTTTATAATTTTGCTACAGAGCTTATATTATAGTCAAATATTTAATAATTGAGATAATAAAATATTTTTTCAAGAACATTCTTAAATGAAAAAACTATCTACTGAGAGTGTGTGGCAATGAAAACTATAATGAATACTTGTGTAATTGGATACCATTGCACTAACACACCAGCAGTTTTACCCACTATGGCTTTGTCACCATCAATGCAAATGTCACACAGTGAAAAGTAAAATGAGTTTTAGGATTATTATAAAAATGGTTTAGATTTTGTGGAAAAGACTTTGAAACCTATTGGACTGTCTTTTATTTGTAAGTAAATTTATTCATGTATGGAATTAAATTTAAGAATTAAAAAAATGTATTACCTCAGAAAATTTAAACAAGAAAACTATGAATATTAATGAAGAGATAAATGAAAGGACATCAGAAATTTTCCTGAACTACCTACACTACCTCCAATATATGTATTTACATGCACATCCTTTTTTTAAAGGAATTTGAATGGTCCATATGTTTTTCTCCTTTATATTTTATAAAACCTCAAGTTTTTGATTTGTTGTAAGAAGCATTAAAAATAAATGACACTTAAAAAGTGCTAAATGCTGTTATAGTTACAGATCAAGAAAACTGATTTAATATATTCTAATTAAGAACTAAGAAAACTGATTTAATATATTCATTACACATTCCAACCCTTTCCTGAGAAGGGCATGAAGAGGGAAGCAAGGATTGATGTAAAACTTTATCATATTGGTGAGAAACTTAAAGAAAAGAATGCTACATAGAATGGAAAAAAATATGTGTTAATGACAATAATTAAAGCAACTCTATTATTCAGATAAATCTAAATAAAAATAATGCAAAAAATGGGTTTAGTAAAGTAATTTAAAAAACAGAAAACAGTGATTATTGTAGTAACTTTCAAAACAATTTCATATACAACAGTGATTTTAGTATTTATGGCATTACCTTTATTATTTATTTTTTTAAGAAATCCTTCCTGATGTTGAAACTGGTAGGATGGAAATTACCTTTAATAAAGAAAAAAAAAAAGAGATCAAAGGTGGATTTTTTTCTGAAGCGCAAGGAGACTCAATAATGAGAGCCGTCCCTATATTTCTCAGGTTACTGACAAAAATAAATGAGGCATAAGGTGCAGCTATAGACTGCATTTATAATATGGTGCTATTTAGGAAAAAAATCAGGTAGATTTCCATCAGCAACAACCTTATAGATGTAATCGCATTTGCAAAAACATCAAAATACTGCGTGTTAGAATTATTTTGCCCTTGAAAGATTGATTGCACAAAGACTAATTTATAGATTTACTTAACCTTACATGGTTTTAATATTTATTGTCAGATAGTCAAAACATTACTATTTCTAGACAGAATATGCCTCTTACAGAAATGATTTAGTGGCCCTACAATTATAAACCTGCCTTAACTGACTCTATTGTTAGAGTACTTGAGAACCATGTTTTATTTTTCTGATTGATTTCAGAAAAAGGAGTAACCTCAAATTATTTAGAAATGTATTTTTCAAATTATGCTTTCTCAAGATTTGCCACTTTCATTTGTTTTATTTCAACTTAGGAGACATGTCCTCATATACCACGACCAATTGTCTTCTTTCGTCTGAGACCGTGGGGATTTTTGGATGTCGTACTGTCAGTGCTGAAACTGCGAAGGGCTGGGTAAAACAGGATGATTGATCACTCTATCCTAACTTCTTCTTTACATAGAACATGATGTCTTCACATTTTATTTCTTATCTTAGATATTTTATTTAGCTCCTTTGAAATTTATTTATCTGTAAAAATTAATCTCACCTTCATAATGTTATTCCAAAAAATAAAAATTGCTGTAAAGACACAGCTCTTGGATTGTAACAGGTAGGCATTAAATAATAACTTTTTAGATTGTCCTATTCTTGGAAAATGAAAATGATTGCTTGATACATGTAATATACAAATATTGAAACAAAGAAAAACATATGTGATGAAAATGAAAACTCAGTTCACAGAAGGAGTTCATAGCATAAGTATATAAAGTAATAGTCGGACTTCAGCCATAATAAAATATAAATGTTAGAGAAAACAAATTCTATTTGTAATTATCAAAGAAAAAATATATCAGTAAAAATAATGTTAATATCTAATATTAGTGAGAGTATCAGAAGTCAATATTCTTATACCCTTTGATAGAAGTATAAATGTATAGCATTTATACAGACTAATAGACACTATGAAACAAAATTTCAATTAACATTATTTGAACAATAATTTTACTACTGGTACTCTGTTCTACAGAAGCCTTGCACATGTAGCCAAATATGCATGATCATCAATGTTCATTGCAATACAGCTTTGATAAGGAATAGTTGTAAACAATCCCAAAAAGATATTATAGTGAGTATAGTGCTATGAAACATTATAAAACCATTGAACACAGTGGTATAAATCACTGTCATGACAAAGAAAAAACTTCATAATGTAGTGTTACACTACATTGGAAAAAATACTACACATAAATGTGATATATAAGATATACTCATATAAACAGAATAATAGTATTTTTCTGAAAAATTGTGTGTGTGCATGTATGTGTGTGAAAGAGAGAGAGAGAGAGAGAGAGAGACAGAGAGAAAGACTGAGAGATAAAGACATCTAGAAAAACACACTAAGGCATTAAAAGTTAGTTTCTACTGAAGAATGAGGAAAAAAGTTTCACCTTTATACTTAAATGCTTGTATATTTTAATTTTTACATTATGCATATATTACTATTGCTTTTACAATCAATAAATAATGTCCTTTTTAAGAAGAGTTTTAAATGTAATTTATCAAAAATTTGTCTTGCTAGAATACAAAGTCTATGGGTTGAGAACATATGTCTATCCTGCTTTTCTCTGAATTTTCAACATCTGTCTTAGTGCCTTCTGGGCACAAGTTAGTCCTAAAAGAACAGTGAGAATAATGAAGATATATCCATTTAGTGTTAGTTATTCTACATGGACCTGAGTTATATAACTGCTTGGGTAGATTGTTGAAGTATTTCTTAAAAATGTTACTAGTCTGACATGAAGCCTTGTCATGATTATTGGAAAAAATGAGATTTTTCTATGAAAAAATACAATAAAAATCTAGAGTACAGCTCCAATGAACACTTAACTTTTAAAACACTAGGGTGAGCTAGGAAGATGTGCATAGCAATGGGATTAATTGAAAAGAAGAGTTGGGGCAAAGCCAGTGGAAGATCATCAAAGTTGAGCAAGACCTTCAGCCACATGTGTATAAAGCAGGTGACTTGAGAGGGGGAAAAAATCAACATAACTTTCATACTTTTTCCCCAGAGAAAAATTAGTTTGTATCCATCCTACATCATCAATTCATTATAAAAGTTTTATTTTAACTTCTCTGAAACAGAATATGGCTTTCGATTAATACTGTTTTCAGTTGCTGTCAGTCAGCCGGGTGGCAGTTATATGAAAACCTATCCTTGACCCCTTCTGCTAAGATCAAGAAAACTCCAGCTCACAAACCTTAAAATTAGCATGTGAATTAAATGTTTCTGATGTTATGAAAACAATTATTCTAAGAATGTTCTTTGAGGGGTTTTCTCATTTTATACACTATCACTAAATAGGAGACAGTGTATTTCATAAAAATTGTGCAAAATACTAATAATAAATAAATTTTTTGTAATAATTGCAAGTAAACTATTCAATTGCTCAGCCAATGTTCACTCAAAATATGTGCCTTGAAGGGGATATGGTGCTAGGCTGTGGACCAAGAAGAAAAAGACAAAATGCTTGATGTAAAGGTATTAATTGGATCATTTTCACTTATCACAAAATAGGCTTTTGGATGGCCTACACAAGAAATGAACTAGCACTTATCATAGTCAATCATTGATTTCTATGATTAAGCTAATCTGTAAGAGTCCTTCATAAGAATTACAATACACAAATGCAAGGCTCATTTTCTGGCGTGTAATTCTTACATGTTGAAGTGGAATTACAGACAAAAATGAATATATTATTTAAATTGCAACTAAGTAACATCTAGGAAAAAATACGGTCACATTTAAATTGGATCAGGAATTATAATAATAAACTTACTCACCTCAAGTACTTTCAAGTGAGTTAAACTTGTAATTTCTTCCCATGTCCCCTATGTTTCTGTTTTAAAAATTAGTTTTTCAGTTAACATAAAAATCTTACAATGACCTCCCCCATGTAATAGACCTTTATTACAAAGTCTCTTTCATGTTGTATATCTTTTCTAAATTTTTATATAATTTTTTTATTATAAATCTAAATTAAATAGCATTTGTAATTGTGAGCTATAAAACCTACTACCATACTTATAGACGGGTTTTAGAAAATGTTTTATTCTACCTGGAAAGGTAAAACATTTTTACTTTAAAAATAAAATATTTCTGGGAGTTCCCTGGTGATGTAGTGGCTTAGGCTTCGGCACTGTCAACGCTGTGGCCCGGGTTCGATTCCCAGCCAGGGAACTACCCACATTAAAAAAAAAAAAAAAAAAAAAAGAGTTTAAAAAAAAATAAAATATTTCTGAACAATGTTAAAATGTCCCTTTCTATATGCATATTGAAGAACTAAAAGTGTTGACTAACCAAGTGTCACGGTAGTATAACGTTTCATAGCTATCTTTTGGGTTTAGAACTACTAGGAGAAAATAAAATCTAAATTGACTTTAAAATGTATAATATTTGTATTTAATATATTAATATGTATCAACTGTGCCTATGTGTTATCAATTTATCAGAGGCATCCATTTATATTTATTATGGCCTTTTCAAATCACTTAGCCAAACATATCTGCCTAATTTTTCCAAAAATGAAAAAAATTTGATAACTGTAAAAATATTTAAAGCCCTGGAATGTTTGAGATATCAAACTTTCTCAAAAATCCAAGATTCAGAAAAACTGAATATGGCTATAAACTATAAAGAAAGCATCCAAATTACAAATACCTGCCTCTGAATTGAGAATATTATTAATTTTGATGCAATAACCAATAAGCTTATCATAAAGAGAAATTTATTAAAATCACTGATGAATAAAAATATATGGAAAAGACCAGAAGTCTTTTCCTCATCTCCAACTCACAATGTATATTATTTATTGACACTATGACAATATTTAATATGAGAAGACAGCCTGTCATCATTATTGTCCTTAATATTTTTATTTAAGGTTCACCTATTATTTAAATAAGTATATACAGTCAATTATTTTATGCCTGCCTACCTGACTTAAGTAATGCTGAAGAATTTGTAATTCTTAATTAGATGTATTTCTCTTACTTTTCTACTTAAATTCCATAGTATAAATACTAAATAAATTGCATGGCAACATAACGTTACTGTTTTTAAACTTTCTTTGAAATAAAATGCACATACATAAAGTTTGCATACCATAAATAAAGAGCTCAGTGAATTTTCATTAACATAACCCTAAAATGAACACTGACATAACTTCTACCAGTGCCACAGGAGTCTAGATTTCCACACATGTGCCCTACCATGGTAATCATTATCCTGACTTCAAATTGCATATATTAGCTGTGCCTATGTTTTTATACACTATAAAAATTGAATCATGCTGTTTATACTCCTGCGTACGTCTTCTTTCACTTACAATGTTCCACTATATACTGATATTGTTGCATGAAATTATAGGTTTTCATTCCCATTGCTATATAATGTCTATTGTTTATATAGATAAAATTTATTCACACATAATATTATTGTGCATTATAATTGTTTTTTTCTCAGCTGTCTAGACATACCATGTTAAACAGAAGAGTGCTATTGTTTTCTGTCCTGTTTAAAATGGTACATCTGGTCACCCTCTTTAGATTAATATATATGAACTAACAAAACATCTATGTATCCAGAGAGAGAGACAAGGAACTATTTTTAAAAGTGTGCTTTCATTCAGTTTTCTAAAAACAGCAGCATATAACAAAGCAAAGTATTAAAAAATGATTTTTTAAAGCATATCTCATACAAGAAACTACCACTGGATCTACTGTTACACATTTTCTTCTTATACTAAATTTTTCATTAAAGTAACCAGTGCAAAGTAATACATTGAAAATTCATTTCAAATCAATCTGTATTCTTTAACATTTCTAAACTACAATTTTATTAAGATAATTTCACAAAGCATAAGTCTCTCTTTTAAAATGTATAGTTTGATGTTTTTGCTATATTTACAGAGATGGGCAGCCATCATATTAATTAATATTGACAACTAAAAAGAAATACTATATCCATTTATAGATAGTTTTCTTTTTTTTAATTTTTGTTAACACAATATAACTAACATATAATTTTATATCAGTTTCAGGTGTACACCATAGGTTTTCAACAATATATACCTGAAGAACTGATCACCATAATAAGTCCAGCAGCTATTTGACACTGTACCATGCTGTCACAATATTATTGACTATATTCCTTGTGCTGTATGTTACATTTGCATCACTTACTTGTTTTATACTGGAAAATTGGACCCCATATTGCCCTTCTCCTTTTCCTCCCTTTTTAAAATTTTCAATTAGAATGGACATTCACTATTATTTTATATTTATTTCAAGTGTACATCTGTATAATTTAGTAAGTGGTTCTCTTGATAGTCAATTCTTACTTCCTCCTCCCTGTAATGCCTAGCAATCATTAATTTACTTTTTATTTTGATATATTTGCTTATTCTGAAAATTTCATATAAATGAAAGTGTACAATATGTTTTGTAATTAGATTTTTTAACTTACTATAATGTTTTCAAAGTTTATTCATGTGATAATATACATTAGTACTATTTTTTTACTGTAAAATAATATATAGTGTCTGGCAGAAGTAATACTGAACTTGAGTTATGATTTTATTGCAAAATTATAACCATGAATGCTTATGGGTACATAAAAAATGCCCCTTTTTAATAAGTATGTAATTTATACCAAATCTTTTATTACAAAATCATAAGCATGTATGATCATGATTTTGTAATAAATTTATAGTTCATCTAGGTGATACTTCTGCTGAAAACTGTATACATTGTATAGATAGACCACACATCAGTTGGTGAACATTGAGTTATATCTTTTTTTGGATTATTATAATCAATGCTGCTATGAACATTTATGTAGTTTTTGTGTAAGCACATGCTCTAATTTCTCCTTGTCTAAGAGTAAAATTATTGAGTTATATAGTAAGGCTATGCTTACGATTTTGAGGAACTGCCAAGCTTTTTCAATGCAGATGAATCATCTTACAATCCAATCAACAATTTTCGAAGGTTTCACTTTCTCTACTTCCTCAACAATGCTTCTTAATTCTTCTGTCTTTCCGTTCTTCTGATTGAATAATGTCAATTGAACTTTCTCCAAGTTTGACAATTTTTTTTCCTGGTAGTTCAAATTATTTCACGTTTTATAGTTTTCATCTTTAAACGTTTTTTTTTTTTTCTCATGGTTTATCTACTGATATTCTTAATTTTGGAGACATTGTAGTCATAGTTTCTGTTAATTTTTTAGAGGTAGTATATTAGTTCTTTACATAGATGTATAAAACTACTTTAAAGTCTTTATCTACTTCCAAAATGTGGACTTCTTCTGGACATTTTCTATGGACTGATTTTAAAGCTTCCATAACATGGGAAAGAGGATAATAGAAATAGTGCAATAAAAACTTCCAAAATCAGTTATTACCAAGACTTAATCAGTTTTCTTTAGTAAGTGCCCTTGTTTCAAACATTTGGGTGACTTCCAGAGTTTGAAAAATGTTGATGTTCATTATTTATGCCAGTGCTTTCATTGTTTTTGTGAAAGAATACATTGTGGAGATCTTTATCATGTCATTTAAAGTACTTTCTCTATTTATTTTGATTTTATAAATCTTTGCTGTTCTCAATTATTGCTATGGATTTCTAGATGCTTTAAAACTTGGCTTTAAAAGCTGTCTTTCCAGCCGTGTCTCTATCTTCTCTGTGATAAACACAAATATATCTTTACAAATTAATGTTTTCAGATTCTTGGGGTAGATATTCAGAAGAGGAATTGCTGGGTCATATGGTAATTGTATTCTTAATTTTTTAGAAACCTCTATACTGGTTTCCATAGTGTACCAATTTACATTCCCACCAGCAGTGTATAGGAGTTCGTTTTTTCTCACTTCTTTTCTAATATTTGTTATTACTTGTCTTGCTGATGATAATGGCCATTCTTTTTTTTTTTTTTTTTTGATAATGGCCATTCTTATAGGTGTGAGGTGTTATCTAATTGCTAGTGAAATTGAGCATTTTTTTTTGTATATGTGTTGGCTATTTGTATGTCCTCTTGGGAGAAGTGTCTATTCATGTCCTCTTCCCATTTTTTAATGGGATTGTTTATTTTTATGTTGTTAATAAATTTAACCATATTTTAACTAAATGCATAAGCCTATCTTTGAGAAATCAATATTATATTAATACTCATGATTTAATTTAAAATACTACATCTCTTTGGTAAAGTTTAAGTAATGAATATTTTGCCTAATAACCACATAAATAAATAGTTTTTAAATTTATAATAAGTCTAAAACCAGAAATGTTAGGACAATGCAGACAAAACTGGGGTGCTATAAGAAATCTACCCAAAAATAACTTCACAGGGTGATCTGATTATAAATTCCTAACTAGGCAGGTTATGGTGGGTGGCTATGCATGCGCCAGGTATATAACTTCCTTAGTAAAAGGTTCATCTTTGTCTTAAGTAAGTCCTATACATTGTTTATGTACATCTGGGTTACCACATGTTTGAAAATCCTGTTTTTCAGACTCCTGAGAAGCACTGCCACCCACAAAAGAGCACATAATTTTGTTAACTATTCTGTATCCAATAACTGCCTTGTTTTCTCCCACATTCAGGCATCTTCCTTATGTTTTCTCTTTAATTTCAAATATATGCAAATATAGTGCAAAACTGTTGTTATTCTCCAGGACATTTTATATCTTGCTTCCCAACAATTCTTGTCAGTTTGGATACAATAAATTCATAAAAATTTTTTGGAGGTTTGGCCATTTTTTTACACAGACAATATAGATCAAATATTTCTGAGAGGAAATATATTTATTTCCTAGAATTGCTATGACAAATTACTACTACTTTGGTGTCTTAAAACAAAATGAAGCAAAACAAAACAGAACTATTTGCAGATCGTTTTGGAGGCCAGCATTCTAAAATCAGCACGTTGGTGAGAGAACACTTACTCTGCAGGCTCTCAGGAAGAATCTTTCTCCGCTTTTCCCTGATTCTGGGGACTATCCCATTGCTTTTCTTTGCTGTGTGGCCGTTATGACTTCAAACTCTGCCCCTGCCTTCACATTGCCTTCTCCTCTTTGTGTCTTACTCTCTTTTATGTCTTACAAGGAAATTTATAAGATTAAAGTTATTAGGTTTAACACTCACCTAGATCATTTTTTCTTCTCAATATCCTTAATCACATTTTTGCTATTATAAGCTAATTGTCACTCTTTTGCCATAGAACACAATACGCTCTTGTTCCAGGGATTAGGTAATTAATATTATACTTTAGGAGAGGCATTTATTCTGCCTATCACAGGAAAAGCACACACCATTAATCCCTATTTGACTCATTTTCAAAGGATGATATAAAATACAAACTGAAAATGAACTTTTTCTTTATTCTTCTGTGTCTTGACTTTCTCTCTGTATTATTAACCAGGTACTACAGGAAAAAAAATAGGAGTAGGAGCAGGACATAATATGATCTTCTGGAAGAAAATCTGCTAAGAGGGGCAATTTGAAATTCCCCCGAGAGAAACAGTGACCTCTTTTTCAGAAAGTTGGGTTATAAAACACTGTCAAAGTGTGCAAGTGGATAGTTGCCCTGAGAAAAAATATCATAAAAAGTTTGTACAATTTGTTTAAATCTGAAAACAACAGCCTTTGTCTCAGTCTGTGTGAGAGATGGTCATTTTTCATGAACAAGCCACCTCATACCATATAGGAGTCCTGGAATGCAGCACAGTGACAACTACATTTTTTGTTTACTTATCGCTTACTGCTGTGTTCTAGATTACGTGGATTTGCATATCATATCACCTAACCTTAAAGAACCTGATCCTCACAGAATGCAAGACCACCTACAATAATGCTTGTGAAGAACTGTTTCATGTAAGTACAAGTGAATAAAAATAAAATGATAGTGATGACAATAAATGTTCTCCACTGAAAATATTCTGAGGTTGAAACAAAAATAATCCAACTGGTTTTGAAAAAATTTTACTGAGAAAATTTGAAGTTAAAGAAACAATATATTAATTCAGCTGCTTTGTTTATGAACTATAATTTATAATTTAAATTTACAAATATATGAAATGTATTTAATTCATAACTTATAGGTAATAGAATGCAACACAATCTAAAATCAATGGAGATTTTTCTCCCAGAATACTATAGAGCATTGCTCTAAACAAACCCTTTATGCGTGCTTATGACCAGCTCAAATGTCACCATTAAATCTTTTTTAGATTCTATATTCTTTAGATGTGAATATCATTTAAATCTAGAAGTTTTATTCCACAACTCCAGTAAGGCCCATTTCCACCAATGGTCAGTAAAAAAGTGGAAACTTGAGGATTATGCTGTCGAAGCTCAAGTATATTTTATGCTTGAAATGGTTTTAAATGTAACAGAGTGTGATGATGTCTTCAATATTTCCCATATTTTATTTTTGAAACCTTATGTTCCTGAATCTTACACTAGAAATCCTAACCCAGAAATGGAATCAGTATCTCAAAGGGAAAGCTCTTATATTTTTAAGCCACACAGAGGATACTCATGTAGCCTGTTAATGGACTGGTGTTCACAATCTCCTCTCTGTATCCACCCAGCAAGTGCCTCATTTTGAAAAGGCACTTTCCCCAAATGTGAGATTGGAAATCTGTGATATACTGACTTTCTCTCAGGAGATAGTCAATTCTCCCATTCTCCTCTCTGATCTCTTTGTAAATTATGTATCAGTGAAATATTGAATCACATACGAGTTTCTGATTGTTACTTATGCAGTTATGATAACTCTGCCCTGAATAAATGTGTACAGCTCTCACATTTCTTTTTACTAGATAATTGGGTGAAATACAAATGTAGCTAAACTTCACAAAATTCCTATAGGAAAAAGTAGTTACATGCAATCTTTTTATTTCTAGAATGATATCAAAATACCACAGTGTAAAATAGAAGGGGGAATTTAGAAGAAATAAAAAGCAAACTTAACTAGACGCTTTGCCAATGGCCTAAGGAAAGAACAAATAATATGTTTAAAATTAAATAGACTTTACTTCTGTTTTTGTTTTTGCTGTTTTTTACTTTTACCCACCAGAGAGCATTTATTACAGATAATAATCCTTTACAGTTACATTGTGTATTTCACTTTTCAAAGAGCCTGCCCATGAATGATTTAATCTGCCAGAGGTCCGTATACATCTCATGCATATTGAACTTTGTTACCTGAGTGCTCTTCAGAGGCTTCAGGGCTCGAGTCTTTGCTCCCACTCTTCCCAATGTTTGAAATGCTTTTTGCTTCTCCATACCTTTCTATGTCTGACTAGCTCTTGCTTTTTTCAAGTTCTAACCTGTGTCTTGAGAGAAGTCTTTTCAACTCTTGCATCTGGTTAAGAATCTTTTGTATTTGATCTTAAAATGGTGAATCAGACTTTGTTAGCACTCTGTTTTTACACATCATAATTTTCCAGGCCCTCGTCAGTCTTCACCAGTGAACTCTACTTCTTTATAAACTGAAACTGAGATCTGTCCACCATCTATCCTGGTGTTGTGTCAGTAATTTAAAAAGTACTCCATAAAACGTGTTGAATAAATAAATTAATAAAGATTAATAAACAAATATATATATTAATATCCCTTTCAAAGCTAAGTATTAAATCAAGTCTGAGTGAAGTAAAGATGATGGTGTAGAGTAATATAGCAAATATACAGCTCAGACAGAAATTCCCTGAGGCAGTTTTCAAAAAAAGGGTTGCTACCTTATTTAACCCATTTTGTTTGCTCCAAGAATACTTGTCAACGGTGTTGCTGCTGCAGTGTTTATCCCAAGATAGAAGTAACTTGCAGATTACATTCCTAAATTTATCCCCACAGCTTGCCATGAAATATATCGCTTTCATTATTATATTTGCATCACTCTAGTATATTGGTTTCCAAGTGGTGGTATGCATAGCCCCAAGGAGTACATTTTGGGCTGTTCAGGGGTACACAAAAAATAATCAGTAATGGTGAATAAACAAGTAAAACAAAAAAATGCAAACTTTTGTTATAGAACAATAAATATTAAGTTTGAATCACTGTTAACAGAGACACTTGGAAATTAGATCACATTAGCAAATGATGATTGGTGAAGGCGTGGTTATGAACTCTTTCCCTAAACTATTCTACCAATCATTATGCACAGTTTCAGAACAATTCATTTGCAATGTTACTACAATTCCCCAAACATATAAATACATCCATAGCCAGACAGTTTATTCAGTTTAGTTATTAAGCATATTGTCTTTAATCATGATTCTTTTCAAATAGCAGTTTTTTATTTAATGTTTAAATATTTGATCATCATTATCAATATTTAACTGTTATGAATATTATAAAATTAAATCTGTGGTTTGTACTATTACTGTAGTAATTTTTTCTAACTTACCACCTCATTTCCACTATTTTACATTAAGATAGGCACTGAACAAAAGTGTCAGTATTTAAACACAGCTGTTTTAAAAACAAGGGGTATAATTTATAAAAATGTGTTTAAAAGGGGCACACAAGAAGAAAAAGACTGGGAACCACTGCTGTATATCAATAGTCTTTTGGAAACAAATGACATCATTCTATTTATAGCATTCTGTTTTTAGTAGTGGTATTTCCATTTGCAAAATATAATAATTCTGGATCACTGAAAATGTCAAATCTTAGAACACATAGCATTCCTATGCATGAAAAATATTATTAAATACTGATCATCATATACATTTCTGTTGCATTAGTATTAGAGACAACTTCTGAATAGAAATAACTCCAAGAACGGTTTGTATATTTTATTTGCACATTGAAAAGCAGTCAGATTTACTTCAGCCTCAAAGAGCATATTAATATAAAATTAAATGAATGTGGCCTTGAGCTGCATTTCTTTTTTGTAAAGGGGAAATGCGTTAAATTGTATTCTGAGTGTACTACGAAAGACAAAGAATACATATTATCATCTCAATTTAGGAAAAGAGTGACAAGGGACATAAAGTAAAATTTTTAAGATTTTGTATGGATTTCCCAAAAGTCAAACCTAAGATAAAGATTTGGGTGATAGCCATAAAAAATTCTGGGGATTATCTATATAATTTTATGTGTATTTTCCAATTAGAGAATCTGATTGTAGTAAATCTGTAATTACACTATTTAACATTTTAAGAATAAAAATAAAAATCATGGTAGATAACATTTGTTATGTGCCTGACACTGTGTGAGAACATTTTAATAGATTATCTCATTTACTTTTTATAATAATCATATGCAGTAGTTAATATCATCATCCTTATTTTATAGAAGAGGAAATTAAAATTTACAAAGTTGTTTTTTGGTGAAAAGTACGTGGCTTTAAAATCTGATGATTTCTGACACAAATCTAATTTTCATATTTGCAAAATATATGATGTAATAAACCTAAGTTTTTATATCTATAAAAAGGGAGTATAATAATAAGTACCTAATAGGTTTGCTTAATAATTAAAAATGGTAACATATGCCACTTGTGGCTGGTATATATAATGTTCTTTTCTCTGGTTAATATTTTTCTCCAGATTACAAAGTTCATAAAGGCAGGGGCTATATCTCATTTGTCTATTTTTCTAAGTATATAGCAAAACCTTTAACACTTATTAAGTGGCTGATTGTTTATAGTTTCTTATCAAAAGTGATTTAGTATTTGTTAGAATTGAAAAAGAAACAAGTTCTCAAGCCAGATGAATTCATACTCTGAATTCATAGTTAAAACTATTAGGCTCTATGGTCCTAAAAATAGCACTGTGACAAATTTATAATTTATAATCATATATGAGTTTTAACAATTGATGCAAGATTTATCACTAGTTCATAGAAAATAGACTTTACAGTTCCAACCTGGGATGCTAAGTACATATCCCTTAAGAAAATTCTAAATTCTGTGCTCACTTCAGCAGCATACATGCTAAGAAAATTCTAAATTCCAAGATGCACCTAATATATCCATTGTCTTTCTTCTCTTTTTCTTCTTACTTCTACAATCCCCTCAATTTTTAATTGATTTTTAATGTTATTTGCTATTAATGTTTCCTTCTTTAGCCTTTCATAAAAGAGAATACAAGTTTATAAGAAAATTTTAATGAGTTATTAATGCAGCATCATTTTTATTTCTCAGGTTTGATTAGAGGAAGTGGTAGAGGTGACAAAAGTGATTAATATACTATACAGGAAAATCCTATGGCAAAAAAAAAACAAACTCCTTTTATAGCCATGTTTACTAACACCAGAATGAGAAATGCTAAGATCAATATAGATACTAATGCTAGAGTTTTGTACAGAAAAGACAGAAAAAGACAATGTAGTAGAAGTTGGTTGACCATACGTACCATTTGCAATGAGACAATATCATTGTTTTCTGTCCCATTTAAAATGGTACATGTGGTCCCCTCCAATGCAGCCACATTTCAGAGTAAAATCTGTTCTACTGGTCAATTTAGGACAGAGCAGGTCTCTGATAGAAGCTCTAGATTGAAGAGGAGCATGGGAGCTTGGCAGAGGTTGATGAGGATAAAGTTAAGGCAGAGGAAGAAACTGTGACAATGATTTAGGCAGGTAAATTAAAGACTTCCGTCAGGTCAGATCAAAACCAGCAAAAGTGAAAAGACTAAGTATGGGAGTTCAGGCAATCCTAGCTAATCGTATGTGGCTAAAGTCAGAAGGGAGGAAAACCTTTCATGATAAGAGCAGAAGAGGACAACCTTTCCAGTGAAGTTATTAACTGATAGTGATAATATTTTGGCAGGTTTACATGAGACGGGAACAATCAGTGTGTATGTTGATGGATAGAACATTTTTTTCACACTATCTCAAGTTAAAGGACTATAATTATGAAAGTCCATCTTCTTAGTATTGTCCACAAATCCTTTATAAACCACAAAATTGTTTCAAAATCAAACCAAGTTTTGATTTATGATCTTAAAAGTAACAAAGTGATTTTTTTATGATGTGTAATTGATATAATTTTACCCCAATAATTAGTAATTGGCTACACTTTTAGCACAAACTATGGTACACTTCAGCTATCTTTGAAACTTTTCCTTTCTTCATCTGTGTATAATTAAAAGATAAAAAAGTTAAACATGTGTAGAGAGAAGAGATTGTCCCTTTTATTTAGGGACTTCTCAGCAGACTTGACAATATAAATTTTATAAATTAAGACCATAAGCAAAATAGTGTGAGGGAGAATCAGGATGTGTGTTGTGTATTTTTACCAAAAAATCTAATGAATAATTTTAAGTGTAATAACTGCAATCTAACAATGGCTGTTTTAAAAAGAGTTTTCATACTAAAATTGTGCCATTTTTTTGTATCATATCAAAGTAAAGAGAAATTAAAATACCAACTACCAATAAATTGGTGATGTATTAAAAGGAATTTTTAAATATATATGCTGCAATAAAATATTGGTATTAAATGGTCATCTGATTAGCTGATACTCTTGCAATAATCTCTATGAAGACCTAAGAACTCTTTATTCAATTAATTTATTCAGAGATAAATATGGCTTGAAGTGTTTAATCTGACCATTAAATAAAAGGAAGTAGCAATTATTGAAATCTGGTTGTTTGGATATGTAATTCAGGGAATGACAAAAGCTGTTCATTACACATGTGATGCAGAGCATGCAAAAACCTCTTTGTTACTCCAGGAATATCTACCTTGGCCTTGACATTTTCTCTCTTTTAACCCAAATTGCACTGGAGGCCTGCATTTATCCAGAATAGTCAATCTCTAATGTCAGTTTACTGTGAAAGAAGGCCAACTGTGATACAATTTTATGGGTCCCAATGGTACTTCAGTGATGCATGTGCAAATAACCTTTTGTATTTCTGTGGCATCCTTTCTCCTAAGAACTCAAAGGACTTAGTAGGGCTCCTAATCCTCCCAACATTACCTTTGAGGTGTGAGTAGAGATCTCTGATAACTTAATTTACGTGTAGTTAAATATATGGCACCTTAAGTCCCATCTCTCATAAAGTAACCTTATATAATATTATGAAAAAGCTCTTAAAGTATTATTGGCCTTTAACGCAGGTCTTAATAGATATACACAATTTGTTCAATAAGTACTGAAAACCTGTGTGAGACACGGTGTATGATATACTTACTCCTATGCTCTGGCACTATAACAATGGATGCCACTTATTGAGTGTCTACTGTGAGTGATTCATTGGGTTAACTGCTTTTTATGCATCCCTTATAATTATTACAATAGTCATCTAAGGTAAATTTGTGTATGAGGAACAACAGCTTTTCTCATAGTAGGCTGCTGAATTCACATAGCTAGGAAGTGCTGATGCTTACAGTCAAACTCAGATATAATTCTAGAATTTCTCTTTCATCATTATGTCAACCAATTCTCAATTAATAAAAAAAAATCACCTCCCCCCCATGAAGATTATAATGCCAGCTGACAAATCTTATTTTTTCTAAGTCATTAAGCAAATAATAATAAGCAACTAATAGATCATTAGAACTAGAATATATATTGAGTCATTTAATTCTTTCAGAAATTAGATTTAAAAAGACTTCAACAAAATAAATTAAAGATACTACCTCCTGCATAAATGTCATCTTAGTTGTAGAAATCAATTGATACATCCATCTTGCTTATAACATTTTGCTTCTTAAGTTACTTGCCAATTAAAATAAAATTTATATGTATATACATTTAAGATGTTTCTAAATATGAGATTTAGTTTTTATTGCAACCTTAATATTTATTATTTTGGACAATTGTTTTTTTAACATTAGCTGTGTCCTTGTTATAATTGGATAATATAATAACTAAATTGAGGTATGAAAAATAGAAAGAAAATGTAATGTTTTATGAATAGATTTAAACACTATTTTATAAGCTTAATCAACTTGATGGCAGAAAATATATTTGTCAATTTCATATAATATCTCCAAATTTGTTTTTTATCTTCTTGGGTGGTATCTAAGTTTTAGAAGTTAGGACATTTAGTGAGGAGTCATCCACTATTGGTTCATGTCAGTCTATGCTAGCAGTTGTTAAAAATTACATTGGACAGTTGCACAGTTCACAATTCTTTACACTGCAGCATATTCTTAATCACAGTGATTGATTATTTTTTCTTTTGTTCTTAATAAACATATAAATATTTCTTAGGAAAAAAACCCAGAAGAATTTAGCTACTTTCTAGGATAATGGGGTTCATAAAATACTTGACAGGGTGCCTTAGATGTAACTTACAACCATGCTTAGTCTGCTAATAGACGATGTTTGGTAGTGATGGGTATGATGTTTAATTTTGCGTGTTAACTAGACTGTCCTAAGGGATGTCCAGATGACTAGGAAAACATTATTTCTGGGTTTTCCTGGGAGGATATTTCTAGAAGGCATTAGCATTTGGTTCAGCAGACTAAATGAAAAGATTCAGCCTCACCAAAGGGGGTAAAAACTCAACCAATCTATTAGGGGCCCAAAGGGAACAAAAGACTAAGAAAGTGAAATGCTTCCTCTTTTTTTAAGCTCAGAAATCCATCTTCTCTTGCTCTTGGACATCAAACCTCCTGGTTCTCAGGCCATTGGACTCAGATTAAATCGTATCTTCAGCTTCCCTGGTTCTCCATTTTGTAAATAGCTGATTGTCAGATTTCTCAGTCTTCATAACTATGTCAGCCAATTTCTATAATAAATCTCCTCTTATTTATGTCTATGTCTATATATATATCTATGCCTGTTTCATCTATAACATTTCTCTCTATATATATCTATACATATGTGCATATGTGTGTGTGTGTGCATTAGACTGACCAGATATACTGTTTTAAATGGGACAGAAAACAATGGTATTGTCCCATTTCAAATGGTACCTATGGTCAAACTATTGACACCTTGAGTTCAGCCGAGTGAGACTGACCATAGGTACCATTTGAAATGAGATAAGAACCCTGAAAAATCAGTGGGTATCTGAAATTTTATTTCCAAGTCCAATATGAAAAATAAGGCACAGGTTTGTTCAGTTCTTGGTACCCAAACCTATCTATGAATTTATTTTCACCACATTCAAAGTTTAGTCTGAAAGAAGGATATTAGAATTGTTCTGAGGCCCACCTCAGAAATAAAGTCTTAAACTTTATTTATTTATTTATTTATTTTTTAATTGTTAGACTTATTGGGTGACATTAGTTAGCAAGAATTACATAGGTTCCAGGTGTACAATTCTACAGTGCATTGTCAATTTGTTATATAATAAGTTCACCACCCAGTATGAGTGATTATATCTCTTTTCAAACCCACAGGGGAGAACAAGAAAGATACAAGACAATACAAACAGCTAACATATATAAGAAAAAATGTTCAACTTTACTATCTATTAAAAAATGCAAACAAAAACCACAATGAAATACCACCTTACACCTGTTAAAATGGCCATTATCAGTAAGACAAGTAATATCAAGTGTTAGGGAGGTTGTGGAAAAATAGGAACACTCATACAGTTTTGGAGGAGATGTAAATTGGTATAGCCACTATGGAAAACATTATGGAATTTCCTCAAGAAACTAAGAACAGAAAACCATACAACTCACCAATCCCTCTTCTGAGTACCTACCCCCAAAATCTGAAAATATTCATATGTAAAGATATACATACCCCTACGTTCACTACAGCAGTATTCACAGTGGCCAACACATGGAAACAACCAAAGTGTCCTTCAATAGATGACTGGATAAATAAAATGTAGTACATATATGCAATGAAATATTACTCAGCCATAAAAAATACTGCCATTTGTGACAATATGAATTGTTCTTGAGATTATCATGCTAAGTGAAATAAGTCAGACAGAAATAGTTGAGAACCACATGATTTCATTCATGTGGGGCATAAAACTGAAAGGAACAAAACAAATAAGCAAAAACTCATAGACACATAATACAGTTTAGTAGTTACCAGAGGGTAAAGGGGGAGAGGGAGAGGTAGATGAGGGCAAATAAGATATAGAATGATGGAAGAAAAACTGTTTTTTGGTGGTGAACACACAATGCAATATACACACAAATATATGTATGTATATGTGTGTGTGTGTATGTATGTGTATATATATATACACATACATACACACACACACATATACATACATATATATGCACATATATACACACATGCACACACACACACACATATGTATAATATTTTTACATTTATAGCTATTTATAATACAACTCCCAAAATAACTGTGAGAAGTACAAGACAGGATCAATTCGACAAATTTTACCTATAAGGACAGTTTTACTTTTAAAGTTTGAGTGATGTGTATATGTTCATTTAGAGTTTGTCCTTGAGAACAAATGGCATTGCATTTCAACATTCTGAGCTTCCAGAGAAAAAATTAAATTAACAATAACAACCTTGTTGATAATCAATTAAATAACTTAAAATATTATGATTATAACTAATTACTTTTATTAATGTCACTGAATACCTCACATTTGTTCATATCTCATTATATGTAGAAAAATGGTCTTTAAAATTTTTATAAACTTGAAATTTGTAATTATTAGCTTTATAATATTGTTTTGTAATCCAACTGAAAAATATTTTTAATCTAATTATTCTACTTAATAGAGTTCCATTACTACAAAAAGTAACAATTAATTGCATTAAAGTTTATCTGCACGACATTTTTTATGGCTCAAATTCATCACTTAGACTTTCATTTATATTTATGCATACAGAATACATCCTCATGTTTAGAGAAGTTATGTAGTAATTTTCCTACTTAAATTTTTAGTATTTCCACAGATATTTAAACAGTAGATTTATTTTACCAAAATTAAAATATTAATAATTCTTTCACATAATTCTCAATCAGTTTAGAGTTAGTGGTTTAGAATTTAATAATCATAATATTGGAGTGAACACTGTGGGAAGCCATTCAAATTGTTTCTGAAAAATCTTGTGCCACAGAAATACTTTAGGGTATTACTTAAATAAGGCTCACTAAAATCTTTTTACCCAAACTCACAGATTAATTGGATATTCAAGTGAATCATGAATGATATCAAAGTATGTTTTGACTATAGAGAAAGTAATTTAATATATTTTAAGGACATATATATCGTTCTTTTTTGAGAGTACTATAAATTAGATGCACCATGCTCTTACTATAGTTAACATTTTTATATTACTGTCTTCTGACAGCACTACATTTATTTATTTCATTCACTTTTTGAATAAACAATTCATAAACATTCCATTAATGTGCAAATACAGTTAATGCAATTGGACAAGCTCCCCATTTTTCATTCCTTAAAAGTTTATAATGGGAAAATAAATATGCATATATATATAAAATTCTATGAGTAAGATTAAAAGATTTATCACTATTTGGTGTATTCTTTCTGGATGATCTCTTCCTATTCTATAACCTTATCTCTGGTGAGTTTATAAAAGTCAAAGTACATAAAGTCAATTGAATTTTTAGTCAATTTCATTTCTATATACTAGCAACAAACATGTAAAATTTGAAATTAAAAAATGAAATAGCATTAATTAAGAAAATACTGAAGTATAACTATAACAAAATTAGTGGATAATCTGTATGCTGAAAATGACAAAACATTGTAAATAAAAATAAAAGATCGCCTAAATAAATAAAGAAATATACCTTGTTCATGGATTGGAAAACTCAATTTTGTGAAGATGTCCATACCCCTCAAATTATTTTAAAGATTCAATGCATCTGTTTTTCTGCCATTACCAACCTGTTTTGATTATTGATGCTTTGTAGTATAAATTGAAATCAGGGAGCATGATACCTCCAGCCTTATTCTTTTCAAAGAATATTCTTTTCAAAGAATTAAGAATAAGAATAGTATTTCTTAGGTAATTCGAGGTCTTTTGAGGTTCCATACAAATTTGATAATTTTTGGATCTATTTTTTGGAAGTATGTTTGTGGAATTTTTATGGGGATTGCATTAAATCTGTATATTGCCTTGGGTAATATGGCCATTTTAACAACGTTAAGTCTTTCTATCCATGAACAGTGAATATCTTTCCATTTCTTTGTTGGCCAACAGATGTGAAAAAATGCTTCTCGCACACAGCTAGTGGGAATGCAAATTGGTATATTTGCTATGAAGAACAGTGTGGAGTTTCCTCAGAAAATTAGGAATAAAGTTACCACATGACCCAGCAATCCCCCTTCTGGGTATCTATCCCCCAAATTTAGAAGGCATAGTCCACAAAGACTTAGGTACTCAAATGTTCATCACAGCTCTGTTCGTGGTGGCCAAGACATGGAAACAACAAAAGTGCCCTTAGATAGACTGGATAAAGAAGCTGTGGTACATATACACAATGGAATATTACTCATCTATAAGTAAAGATGAAATATTGCCATTTGCAACAAAATAGATGGACATTGAGAACATCATGCTAAGCAAAATAAGCCAGACAGAAAATATTAAGAACCATAAAACTTCACTCATTTGTGAGATATAAAACAGAAAGCAACAAAGAAACAAAAGCTCATGGACATTGTCAATAGTTTAGTGGTTACTTGAGGGCAAGGGTGGAGGTGGTGGGAAGGAAGGGAGCGGGTGGGAAAGGGGGAAGGGGGAGTCAAATATATGGTGATGGGTGGTGAACACATAAGGCAACCCATAGATAATGCACTGTAGAATTGTACACTTGAACCTGTGTAATTCTTGTTAACCATTGTCAACCCAATTAAGTCTAACAATCAAAACAAAACAAAAAAAGATTCAATGCAACCCTCGTGAACATTCTACCTTTGTATTTTGGATATATTGACAAATTGAACCTAAAATTTATATAGAAAGGTTAAGGAAGGCAGCCAAAACAATTCTGAAAAAAGAACACAGTCTGAGGACTCACATTGACTGGTTTGAAGATTTACCATGTAGATATAGTAATCAAGACAGTGTAGTACTGATGACAAGACACACATAGATCACTAGACTAGAATAGAGAGACAAGAAATAGACTCACTTAAACACTGACAATTGATTTTTGACAAAGATGCAAAGTCATTTCAATCTAGAAGTAAATGTCTTTTCAACAAATGATGCTGGAATAATTGCATATATCCATGTACAAAAAATAATTTAATACACCTAAAACTTATTTTACTAAGAAAATAAACCTAAATTTTATTAAGCAAGAAACATACCAGACCCAAAGTGCTGCTTATTATAGGAATTCATTCATATAACATTCATTAAAAAGCATAATTATATGAATAAGAAACAAGTCAGTAGTTACCAGACATTGGGGAATTGGGGAGTAGTTAATAATAGGAGAAAACACAGACTAATATTTAGGGTGATGAAACTATTCTCTGTGGTTCTGAGGTGGTGGTACTATTACCCTATACATTTTGAAAAACCTGTAAAACTAGATGTCACAAAGAATAAACTTTAACATATACAGATTTTAAAAATTCAACCAAGAGTTTAGAGATCTTAGGATGGAATGAAAACTGTAACAAAATTATTTAATTGTATTACAAATATGTAATATTACCTCACTGAAGATAGTAGGTAAATATGAGAACTGACTTAAGTAACTTTTAAAAAATGGTGTTTTCAAAATACTATAAAATTATAGACAAAAGGGATTGCCTATTAACACTGCACTTGTGCATGTGTACTGGGTTTTTACGAACTAGTAAATGGATGCACAGGGACCGTTACAGATAAGCAAGAGAGAAGACTGGAATACATTATATTCTACTGACTTAAAGTTGAGAAATATATGAAATGTATATATGTACACAATGAATTAAAAACAAAATAATTATAAATTCAAGTTTATACATGGGTTAGTTTACACAGATATATTTTCTATTTGTGTCCCCTAGTGATAGTAACACCTCAGTAGCTATAAGCCCTCCTAGTGCTAGGTTTCTAATACCTCATTTCAATAAAAGAAACAAAGACTCCTTGGAAGAATAGCTGCTTTAGAAGTTGGACATTGAAACTAAAATTTGAACTTGGACCATCTTTTAGTGCATTTCATAAGACTTATTTTTTAAACTTATCTAAGATTTTTAGTTCATATCTTAAAAACTTTTTCAAAGTAGTTAATTGAACATCTGAAGTACATTCATTTTCTCTAGATTCTAATACAAAAGACAACTCTGGATTGATTCACTGTTTGGTTGATTTTATTCCAAAAATGAAGAGTTTTAGCATCAGCACTGTAATTTAATGCTCACAGGAGCATTAAATCTTCAGATAATACTTCATTTAGCTATATATTTTTTTATCTATTAGATATCACTTCAGATTATGTCTTGGGGAGTAAGACTATGTAAATGTAGCAAAAATATCTTTATTTGCTTTCTTAACACCTTGTACTTCAGCTATGTAAATGTACACTCTATACTATAATCGATATGTGACCAGAGTGGAAATTTTGCTACATGGAAGGGGTTCATGGCTGTCAATCAATTCCTAATGACTAGTTCTGTTCTGAGCACATAGCTTACAACTCAGTTTTTTTAAAGAAATCAATAGCTAATAATTCAAAATATACATGTTTATATCCAGAAGAATGTGACACTATTTGATTACCCTTAGATATCAAACCAATTAATTTTTCACATGAGGTGAACAAAATTAAAACTGCATTAATGGAAAACATTTCAATGCCACTTTTGCTAAAATTGTTACTTTTATATGGCCTTTAGAACATTTCTATAAATAGGGTCCCATATGGCATTCCATTAGAGAAGTATCCAGCTGTCTCAGTCCTCCCATACGGTAGTAATCCAGAAATAAATATTTCCTTCTTTTTAAAATATTATTCAGGCACATTGGGAAAACACAATATATTTCTCCAATTTAATGCTTATGGATTTATAACAGGAACTATGTAAGTAATCTAAACAATAAAGGTAAAGATAAAAAATCATATAAAGAGTAGAAGTCTCAAAATTGATGGTAACAACTGATAACATTTTATAGAAAGCTACTTTTATTGTGTTTGACAAATGAGTTGTTCAGGTATCATCAGCAAAAACCAGAAAATGCATATTTGGGAGCTTCAGAAAGACAATGGAGCTTTAGAAATAATCAATAACAATTATTATTAAAAATATCTACAACTATTGATACAATAACATTAATATCTATTATAAATGCCCTAGTTATGCAGGGAACTGTGCAATAAGCATTAGCTAGAGAGTTTCATTTAATAGTTGTAACTTTTCTGAATTACAGATAATTGCATATCTTTTATGGTTGAGAGTACCCAGGGAAAGAACTTCTAGAAAGAAAACATAGAAGGTAGAAACAGAATGTGGGAAATCTCAAAAATTATAGCACAGATATACAAACCTGTGTTCAGGAATGACGATGAGAAAAGAGAATCTAAAATGATGTGGAAAGTTCAGCCTCTCGGAAGTTACGAGAATAGATTTACAAAGATTTGCCTAAGTATTAAGTGGTACCAAAAAGTAAAGGAAGGTGTGAGGAAGAGGTGATTAAGAGCCACGAATCTGACAGGAGAATGGAAGCAGAGAGTACAAATTCAGATAGCTAAATATGATGATAATGGGGTGAGATGCTCTTTGAAGAACTTTCCTAACAGAAAGAGGGAGCAGAATTTTATGTTCTTTAAAAGGAAAGGAAATTATTTTAAACTGTGACAGATATTTATGAGTTTGATTTGTAAGAGTCACGAGCAAGAAAAAGTTAAATTTATATAAGGAGGCTCCTTCTCTTTGGATTCGACCCACAGTAGATTCTCAGTAATTATTTGTCAAATAAAAACCTATATAAAAATTGATTTAGCAAGAACCCTGAAAAGAAACAAACAAAAAATAAGATTAGGAAATAAGGTGAGGAAGCTAACCTTAAAAAAAATGTAGAAACATATTTTTCTACAGCTGTGTTGAAAAATCTGCTAAGAGCTAGTGAGAACAGTCACTTGGAGAGGAAAAGAAATAAGGAAATTTCAGGGAATTCATTATTGATAGGCCTTACATATCAGGAAAGAAGAAAGCTAAGATATCTAAAGAAAGTAAAGGTGATGGCAGTGGGATAAACATTTAAAAGAGTGAAAAACTGGCCATGGATACAGAGACACTCTGGAAAACTAAATAGGCAAGCAAAAAGAAAAAAATATTAATGAAAATTGCATAGCAAAAAGGAATATCTTAAGCAAGTTAAACATCAAGAATTAGCATGCATACTAGGAAAGATGAGCAAAATACTGACGAAGAACTAAGAGGGCAAACCTGTGTTGTGTTGTAATCTAGGATATATTTCCCAAAATATTATTAAGACTAACTAGATGAAAATCACCTGAGGTGTATGTTAAAAATGCAAATTTGGGGGCCACACAGTCCTTCTAAATCAGAGAGCCTGCAGGTGGGCCCCATCATCTGTAATTTAACAACTCCTAGGGTAAAATTCATGCTCACTGAAGTGATGCATTACACTAAAAAAGAGTTTGAGAAAGAGAGAGAAAGAGAGAGAGAGCACCGAGACATGATAAAGGCACTGATTATTGCAATTTGCTATGAAGGCCACCATAAGGAGGCATGTAGAAGATGTTCTATCTTAACCATTGTGGTGGTAGAGAAACCAGTTTTGATATATCTGAAGAAATGAAAGTTTTAGCTTTAGGCTTAGTTAGGACCACAAGTCTAATATTGTTATAACTGGGGGAATCCACAATTATCGGGATGACTGTGTAATGGGGGTTTCTAGAAAAACTTCCCTCCATACAGACTTGAAATATTTTGTCCCTACATGTAAATATTTTCTTTTTTATCTCAATATAATAATAAATGAATTTTTAATTAGTATTTTTAAATAAAGCATCACAGGTGTCATTTTTGCTTTGATCTGTAAGCTGCCCCCGTGTGTTCACGTTGGCATTAAGGAAGTTGCAAGGTACGTATTTCTGTATTTCTTCCTTTAGTTCTTTTGTTCAGAATCCTGTAGCTTCATTTTACTAAATATACACTCCCTAATCTATTTAAGAAAAGGTTGATATTTTTGTTATACTTGAGACTTTGCCCATTTGTTAGTGCTAATGGGATTGATCCATGGGGCTAAGAATTCATTATCAGGAGTTCATCATTATTCCCCTCAGCCTCAGGAAAGTTTACATACAGGAATAAGAACATTAACTATAATGCTTGGAGAATAAATGCTATATTCCTACAGAGGCTTATTCTTAGTCTATTGCTGTTTTATACTCCTTCGTTGTCATCATTTGTCTGCACCCAATACTAACACAAAGGATGCTCTCCTTTTGAAATCCGAGGGGTAAAAGCAACACAGGTGATTGTTAGATGGTATTGGCATTGGTTTGATTATGGGAAATAGCATGGAGAATCTTTTAACTGATCTTTATCTTTTCGTTCTCTAGAATTTTCATCACTGAAATGACAAGAATTGACTTGTGAGCTGATCTGAGCATGAGAATCACTCAGAATTAATGCAGACCATAAGACAAAATAACATTAAATAATGTTATAACAATAGTAATTCACTGTGGTTTAAATCAGTATTATACATAAAAATTTCAGTACTAATAGAAATAATCATAAAGCAAACAATAAAAGAGTCCTATAAACATATTTTTAAATGTAGTATAGTTAATCCTCAAATTCAGCCTATGTGTGGTTATCAAATTATTTTTACCTACAATCAGTGGGAAGATGCTAATAGTAAAGATTTGCTTTTCCCAGCAGAAGTATTTAATATGTCTAGTACTGAAATAGGAGGGGCTAGGAGAAAGAAATGATGTAGTTAGACCTACAATGTCTAATTCAAAGTTGAAGGAGTCTTTACTGTATAATTTTGAATTTTAAATCCCTAATAATTTCAGAGAAGTTTTATATTTATATCTATACATGCAATTATAAAAATAGATATAATTATAATATATAATTTATACTTTGCCAGTTTTATTCAAAAGTAAAAAGACAAATTAATAAATAATTCCAATAGTTATTTAAAATATTTTTATAATAGTCTCTTTCATTTTAAGTAATATTAGCAAATATTAGTAAATGTAAAAACAATAGCACCATGTGCTTGAAGCTATGAGTAATACTTGGTAGTTTTAATATCTATCACCTAGTTATATTTACTAAACAGGAATCAGAGAAATGATTTGTTAGAAAAAAATTAGACAAAACAAACATAACATAAATTTTTTCTAAAATTATTTTCTATTACTCTGATAAAATTAATTGTTTTTAGGCAGATATATGTATTTCATTGTGTCACTGTCCAGTGATCTGTTTCATTATCTAATATCTACAGAGTTTACTATTGACAAAGTTTTGTTCAGAAAATCAATTTATTAAAATCTTTAGTTCTCAAAACATTTCATTGCATTTTTGTATGCCAATTAATATTATTGCCTTTGTATAAACAGATCTATCATCTCAGTCTAAACTAACTTAATGTCAATCTTAGTTGTGTAGTATTGTTACTCTTTATAAGGAAATAGTTTTAGAATGTTAATTATAAGCCAGTTCACTAGCTAGGCCCTGCACATACATTTAACCTTCACAACGGTTCCACAAAGTAAGCCATAAATCTTTCACCATTTTCCATATTGGACATCAGAGACATAGAAGTATTAATAATAAATGAGAATTAGTAGAGCTGGTTTGGAAACATATATCCATCTAGCTTTAGAGAATATGTTCTTAACTCACATACTGTAATATATTGTAACTCAGAAAATGTGATGGAAAGAGTAAATTGTAGTTTGGTTAAGAAAGTATAAAAAATATATGGAATTGTAAACAGTTCACTTGTGAGATTACCTAAACGTGAAAATAAATGAAAATTCACTGTGAATACATTCTTTAAAAAATTTATATTTATGTTTATTTACTTAAGTATAGTTGGCATACATTATTACATTAATTTCAGATGTAGAAGATAGTGATGCAACATTTATATATCTTATGATGTTCTCACCACACTAAATCTAGTAACCATCTGTCACAATGCAATTATCACAGTGTTATCGACTATATTTCTCTTCACCTTTTTCACCCATCACTTGATAATCACTTGTATTGAGACTCTAAGAGAAAGAAAAACAATTAGATATTCATAATAAATATGAGAAAAGACTTTTAATTTTATGTATTGAATTATTGAATTAAATAAACAAGCACTAGAACATTACTAGAATTTATGCAATTATATTATTTTTAAAATACAGATTATTAATTTACTATTTAGTGATTATAATACTGATAGCTATTATGCCCCATATACAAAAGAAATACATTCTAGAAAATGTTATAAATGAAAACATACTAATGTTAGACATGTGATAGATTTTATATTAATCATCTTTTGAAAATTTTGTCTGACATTTAGTATATTTAAATAACTATTGGATAGTTAAACTTTTAAATTTTTCTGGTATTTTCTATTGCACTAGTATATCATATAAACCAGCTGAATATATGTTTTTAATTGCAAATCAAGGCATAAAGTCATGCCATTTCCATGTCATAATATCGACAGTAAAGTATCTCCAGAAATATTTGCAAAATGGCATACTTTGCCAGCTGGGGACTTATTTTTCTTTTTTTATCAAAACTGGTATAGTTATAACAATAAAATAAAACAACACAATATCACTGAATATTCAGTGTTATTTAATCATTGACACTATTGTTATATTTACGCACATCACCTATTCTGGACTACAAAAAAATGAACTATTTGACAATGGTTCCTTTAAAGTTGGGGTAAGGAGAAACAAGTGTTAAATTCAATAATAAACCATTGCATTAGGAATAGAAACCATCTGACATAGAATAAGTTCACCTTATTTTTAATGATTACTTCATCACTCATCTAAAATTTTTGAGTGTTCCCTCTGTCGAAGAAATAGCCAATGTGGTTAAGCTTCTTGAAAGAAAATATTCTGTAAGTGTAATATACCCACTACACAATAACTTTCATAACTCAACATGAAGTGAAATTTAAAAAGACACTAAACATTTCTACAACCATAAAATGACATATTTTAAAAATAATCATTTGTGTTAGATAATGTTTAGATAGTTGAATATGTATATTTTTAGATCCTCAAGGATATGAGATTAAATTCTTACATTAACTACTACAACCTTCATGTGTACTTATTATGTATGCTTGATGGACTTTAAATTTTATATAAGCTTATATTTAAAATTCATTTTCATGTACATTTCTGTTCCTAGTAAGCTTGGCATTTTGTGAAATTCTGTGTGTTTGTTTTACATGTATTTTTTTTTGTACCAGTACATTGAACAAACCATGATAATTTGACGGAAAGATTACTCATAAGTCATTCACTGTTGTATCCCTAGCATCTAGCAATATTCTTGGTATAGACTAGATATTAAATATCTACAAATGTAAATGATTAATTAATTTTTTAAAAGAAAATACATCTCAACTCTTGAAGTGTCATACCAAGAATACTGGTTAAAATTGATTTTTTAAGATAAATATAGGAAACTTCAAAGTTGTTGCAATAGGATAGCGATGTGCCATTTGGAATAGCAGAGCCAAATATGGTGTTTAAATAATTCCATCAGGGAGTCAAGAGATGTGTTGGGGCAGAATTTTTTCTCTGAGATACTACATGGCACATATGTTAACTTATTGCCTTGAGAGGAATAAAAAACTCTTAAATATTAGTCCCCATATCATACATCTAGAAGGATAAATCAGAAGGAAGAAAGTATTTTGCTTCTAAGAAAGAGGGATAAATTAAATCTATTAGGGAACCTAATTGCAGCAAAGGTCAAGATTAATTAACTGCTTGTATCTAATTGAAGTAACTTGCTATCTCCCAGAAGCATAAAGAAGCTAAGAAGTGGCCCTCAGTTACTCTGAAGCGACTGTGTGACCATCTCCCACTTTGCTACTCTTCTTTCCCTTTCCCATATTTAGTATTTACACCATTTAACTAAATTCTCTTTTCTCACATTCTTAAGACCGTATCAAGAAGACACATTTAGGAGCTGCTGCTTTTAATAGATCCTAAGGTGTAATCTTTTATACTGATTGATATATAGAGGTAATCCTACAAATAATATGTTTTAATGCTTGATTACTCTTCTCATAAACCAAATAAGTATGTGTGTTTGGAAAGGAAGTAGGGAGAGAAGAGGGCTCAGCACTTTTTGTTATAAAAAGTTCAGTTCTATAGCCTCAAGGCTACCTATTGAAAGTACCCAGAAATAGCCCTATATTAGGATATAACTGATTTTTTAGCTCTACTTCCTTCTATAAGGGTGTTTAATATAAACTAAGATAACTTTCAGCATTCTGAGTGTATTTCTGTGATCATCATCAAGGATTTTTTGTTATAAACACCTATGCCCTTGTTTAATTTTAATTCACAACTTAATTTAGGAATCTACACATTATTAAAAGCATTAAAAGAGAGGTGAAACAATCTGACAGGTTAAACGAAAAAGAGGTACCATTAGATTTCTAATCCAGTTTTCTCAGAGAAGTCTATAAATTTTCACCAAAAGTTACTAAGAAATTATTTAAGTAAACCCTTCTACCCAGATAATATATGGCTAATATTAACAAAGTCTATTTTCCTTAAATGTTTTTAACTTAGGTAGACCATAGCAAAGATGACTTAATAATCCATCTGCAAATGCTATGAACAGAAAATTAATTAGAAAAGAAAAATTAAATAGTAAGAAAACACACTAATATCTTCTTTAGGCAATGGTGTACTAATTAAAGCAAGTTGTCTTTCAACATTCATTGTATAAACAAGATTTTCAAATTGTGACTTAGTATTGGGATGTAAAAAAGCAAAAACGCTTACACTGAGAAATTGGACAACATCCAATAAAATTTAAGATTTATATATTCGTGGGCTTTCTATAGCCTATAGAAAATATCACATACATAAACTACATGATGAATAAGTGTTCTTGCTGAAACATTTCTGGTAATAGAAGCAATCTAAGGATTCATTAGAAGTAACGTGGGAGTTCCCTGATGGTGTAGTGGCTTAAGGCTTCGGCGCTGGAGCTGTCAACGCTGCGGCCTGGGTTTGATTCCCAGCCAGGGCACTACCCACATACTACATAAATAAATAAAAAATAAAACATGATGTTTTATACAGTGAGATGCTCTTCACAGTTAATTGAATATACCATCTCTGGGTATCAATGGATGGATTCAAATGCATGGAATTTAAAACAGGTTGAGTCAATACAACCAGACTGAAAAAATAATCTTCACACTATGATATGGTTTATGTATATTAACAAAATGCACAAAAGTATCATATGTTATCTTACTGTATACATAGTTAGAGGCCATATATATATATGGACAGAAGAAATACATACCAACTTCCAGGGGCAGGGGAAAGGAATACAATGTGATGTAGGCTGGGTAACTCCAATTACATTTATGGTCATACTTTTAAAAATAGTACCTGAATTAAATATAGGAATATATTTATTTGCTGGCTGTAGATATTCTAGTGACAATGCCTCTATCTATGTATAAGGTAATACATAATTAGAAATAATTACCCTTAATAACAAAAAGAGGTGACTTTTTTTATTGGTAGTTTTCCCTCTTCCTTTAGTGTAGAATTGAAAAAAAAAAAAAAGAAGAAAATGGAATCCTCAGAACAAATGAGTAGCTTATATATTGTTTGATTTGTATTGTTTTGGGAACAAGGATATTTAACATTCCTATTTGTGTTACTTGACCTTCTGCAATATCAGCACACTGCAATAAATTTTGCTACAATTAGAGGGTGTGGTGTGTGTGTGTGTGTGTGTGTGTGTATGTGTATTTAGGTATCAGGATGTAATAGAGTTGAGGAGAGGGCTTGAATTTTCTATCTCAATATGTGCAGTGCAGAAAGGAGACAGAGTGCTTAAGAGGATGAGAGGATCCATGAACTGAACCAATTCAGAAAGAGCAGTGGGAGAATTACCTGGTGGTGTAGTGATTAGGCTTTGGTGCTGTCAATGCTGCAGGCTGGGTTGGATTCCCAGCCAGGGCACTACCCAAAAGAAAAGGAAAAAAAAAAAAAAAGCAGTGGCTCAGAGATAGAGATAACCATGCAAAAATAAACCTCTCAGGAATTATTTCAATTTTTAACTTGATGCAGGAATTTATTTTATGTTTTAGACAAACATATCTGTATCTTCAGGTATAGGCTAACCATAATAGCCACTTTAGTTCAATATGCAATCATCTTTCTTGTAACATTTCATTGTGCAAAACAAATTTGTTCACAAAAACTGCCTCACATGCTCATAAATCAATTATTTATTTCCTGCCAAAATATAATCCTTTTGTTTTATATTGTGTAAATATATGTTCAAGTTACACACACACACTATATATATATATATATATATATATATATATATATATATATATATATATATATATACCAAATAAGAGAGTCCAGTATTTTATTCACAGATGTTATATGGGAAACAGCACATAAGAAAATAAAAAATTAATATTTTTCTATAGGTCAACTTTTCAGCTTTTGGTTAGTAAACTCCATCGAGGTGAAATCCAAAATTATTCCCTTGGTAGGACAGAGATTATTTTTCTTCAGTTGATTTGGGGAAATGAAACATGTTTCCTTTAGTATCTTAACCACAACTTTTTCAATAGTAATATTCTATTAAGATTTTGTAAGAAGTGATGTGATGAAGGTGATAGAATTGCAATTTTGGTCAAAAGGTAAATAATTAGATTACAAATTGGGTCAAAAGGCCAGTAATCAACCTGTAAATATTTCTTTTGTGAGTAGTGATCCTTTGTTCTTTATTTTCCTCTGTTTATTTAAAATGTATTTAACTGGCATAAACTCAAATCTTGTATAGTTCTTGCTTAGCACAACAAGTTTATCATTCTTTGTAAACTTACAGCTTTCTGTAATGACACAATAATAGTTCTGTTTATTTTTTAAACTGACAAATTCTGAGTGTTCAGTGGCTATAATTTCTACATACCACACAAACTTAGAGAAAGTTACTTCCAAAAAACTCTGTTTTATTTGGACAGCGAATAATAAATTCACCACATTCAGAAAGACCCAATTAGGAGCCTTTATTCTGGAAGTTGGCGACCACGAGCAGACTAATGTCCAAAAAACTTACTGGCACTAGAAAACTCAGGGGAGAGTATTTAAAGGCAAAAACCACAACCAGCGGGGAGAGGGAGATTAGCCAAGTGAGTTACAGAAACTAAGATAGGTTAAGTAGGGCACACATGGGCATTTCTTGAAATCCGATGGACTCAAGTTTCTGGCGGTCTCAACAGCATGGGCAGGAAAGTCCCAGGGCAATTAGCAACATAATACATTTTTAAAATGAAGTACAGCTCATAACAAAATGGAGTACAATTCATAAAATGGTGTCACTTATATCAAGGATCCTTATTTCATTCCCCACTAGTTTTATGTACATAGAGTCAAATCATTGATTCATTTATATCTTGGTCATGATCCCAATCTGCTAAGGGATTGTATTGCCCCTTGAGGACCATAAGCTTGACAGAATTTATACAATTTTATATAAAGTTTGTGAGACAACTAAGACATGGCCTGATTATTAGCCCTAATAAGACTAAGGAGCTGAAAGGAGAGTAGTGAGCCAAGTGGACCAGTTGAACATGTGTTGAAACCAACTCTGGGAACTCTCAAGCTTTCTTTTTCTATTGACCTGATTGGTAAGGTCCCCATTGTGGAGTTCACTATTAACTAAAGCTGCAGTTCTTATAGCTGTGGACCCGGCTATACCTAGACCTGTGAGTAAGTATACAAGAAGAGGGGTTCCCTTCTTCTATCTCATTAGGCCCTTGGAGGGAAAAATGAGGGTTCTTCCTTCTGACCCACTATACATATACCACTGCAGATAGCATAGCTAACAAAGAGGTTTCAGGTGTACGCAATGGTTCGGGGGGCTCAGGGAGGGGGTTTGGCCTCAAGGTAGATGAGAGCAAAGATATTCTAGTGGGGACAGATCTGACTGGGATAGAAAGGGCTAGTTCAGCCAGGGGACCTATTGGTAGGAACACGAAGAGTTGAGGAGGTGTGAAAGTCTTATCTTCAGGGGGTCTGCAAGGGCATTGGCTGTCCATCCTGAATCTGCTGCCTTGAGGTAGGAGTGGTGAAGCCAGGCAGGGATCCCATCAACCTTGACAGTGGTGGGAGTAGTTAGGATAATAGTGTAAGGTCCTTTTCAGGTTGGAGTGAGTCCTTCTTTAACAAATTTCTTGACCCACATGGTGTCTCTGGGTTGGAAGAGATAGGCTGGATCAGAGCAGGGCAGAAGAAGAGTAACAAGGCTAGGGGTAGTAAGTTGGCCCAGTTTTTACTAGTCCCTAAATTTAGTTAAAATTTCCTTTAAGGTTTGGTTCATCCATTCAACTTGCCCTGACTCTGGGACCTGTAGGCACAGTGTAAATTCCAGTTAATATTTAGGGTTTTCCCTATTAGCTGAGAGACTTTTGAAACAAAGGTTGGCCCATTGTCAGATCCCAGAGTCAGAGGCAGTCCAAACCGAGGTATAATTTCATGTAATAACTTTTTTACTATTGTGACAGCAGTCTCTTTCCTTGTAGGGAAAGCCTCAACCCAGCCAGAAAATGTGTCTATAAAAACTAGAAGATATTTGTACCCTGCTGCTAGTGGTTTTATTTTGGTGAAATCTATCTCCCAATGTTCCCTGGGGAGGACCCTGTGGCCCTAACTCCTGTGATAGTTCTTTTACTTGCCTGGCATTTACTTGTGCACATATTAGACATTTAGAGATGGCTGTGTCTATTAAATTAAGCTTGATGATAGAGCATTTCTCCCTTAACAGCTCTGTTAATTTGGCAAAACCTAAACGAGTAGCCTGATGTAGTTGGGTAGTTATAGTCTGGCCCAGGACCTCAGGGAAGACAGGTCTCCTGTCTGGTAAGATCCACCAACCTTCGGGAGAGGTGGGCTCCCTTCTCAGTGGCAATTTGGTTGTCTTCTTCTGAGTACTTGGGTTTTCCTGGCAAGTTGGGTTCTGGAACAGTTAGCAAAATGTCTAAAGTCCTCACTGGTTTTAGGGCCACCTGTCAGGCTGCTTGTTTGGTGGCTTGGTTTCCTCTAGCCTCTATTATGTTCCCTTTTGGTGTTCTGGATAATGAACTAAGGCTATCCTTCTTGGCAGCCACATGGCATCTAAAAGGGCCAGGATTCTTCTTTGGTTTTTATTTCTTTTCCTGCCGAGGTAAGCAGACTCCTTTCCTGATATATGGTCACATGGACATATGGTGAAAGCATACCTGCTGTCAGTGTATATAGTTACAGCTTTTTCTTTCAACCACCTCAGTGCTTGGGTAAGAGTGATAAGCTTGTCCTGTTGGGCAGAAGTCCCATGGGGTAGAACTTGGGCCCAAATTGTCCATGCCAGTCCCAGGGTGTTACCTTCTACCCAAACGGTTGGGAACATTTGCTGCAGGAGTTGGAGGTATTCTGTAGGCCTCCCTTCAGGCTGATCTTCCTGGGTAGGCTTTTCCTGTAACAGATATTCCTCGGACAAGAGACAGGTTTAGAGGATTCTTGTAGGTACAGGATACCTTGATGATTTGTCTATTGCCACATCAAAGAAGGCCTTATCCTCCTTGAAAGATATGGTGGCCTGCAGCTTTCAGAGTAAGTCTTGACCAAGCAGGGGGTAAGGACAGTTGGGGACTACTAGAAAAGAGTGGCTTACAGTGTGTTTGCTGAGGTAGACAGTCTGCTGTGAGGTCCATGGGCAAAGAGCACCTTGAATGGAGGTTTTCTTAGCAGTAAATGGTCCCATAGGAGAGGTTAAAACATTATGTGACCCTAGTGTCGATCAGAAAGTCTACTGGGTTGCCCCCTACCTTGAGAGTCACCCTGGGCTCCTGGGAGCCTATCTAAACAGACCCCTGGCCTTGACAGTCCTCTTCAAGGTTGAGGAATTTAGAGGATTTCTGTCTAGAGTCCTGTCTTCTGGGGCACTCATTTTTCCAATGTCCCTCTTCTTTGCAGTATGCACGTTGATTCTTTCCTAATTTGGGTCTATTTTCTCCCTTTCTAAAGGCTGGATTTTTGTCTGTCTCCATGGCTGCTGCTATTGCCCTGGTTAGTGTCTTTTCCTGTTTATCTGAAGGGGTATCCCTATTGTTACAGACCTTCTGTGCTATTGCTAATAGTTGGAAGAGATACATACCTTGGAAACCCTCTAATTTCTGCAATTTCTTCCTAATATCTGGAGCAGACTGCTTGAAGAAGGCCAAATTGATTGCCCTACTATTTTCAGGGGCATCAGGGTCAGTTGGAGTATATATCCAATAAGCCTCTTGCAGGCAGTTCAGGAAGGCCATGGAGGACTCCTGGGTTCCTGCATGACCTCGGTTACCTTAGATAAATTTGTTGGCTTTTTTGCTGCCCCTTTAATATCAGCTAGTAAAGCCCGGTGAAAATTGGCCAATGAAGCTCACCATCCCACAGGGTCCCTATCAAGCCTGGTAGAGGGGAAGATTTCCTCAATATGTTCCCTATTTTCTTCTACTGATCCTCCTCCAGCCCAGTTGCAGCTTTCCTGGTTTCCGAGTAGATTTTCTCTCTCTCTTCAGAGGTGAAAAGGATAACTAGAAGTTGCTGGCAGTCATGCCAGGTGGGATTGGGGGTATGGAAAATACATTCTAGCAGACAATAAGAGCTTGAGGTTTTTCAGAGAATGGTGAATTCTGAGCTTTCTAATTATATAAATCACTTGAGGAGAAGGGGCCATATACTAAGAAGGAGCTCCCACTTCGGTGGGCTCCACCTGCAGGGGAAGCTTGTCTTATGAGCAGGATTGCCTCCAATGGGTTGTCCCTTTAGGGTCCTCTCAGAGGGTCCTGCTCCATGTATGTGGAGGTGAAAGGGGATCCTCCTGTGGGGCTAAGGGGGTCTGAGGATGGGGGGGGGTGCTGTGAGTTATGGAAAGGATTGTGAGGATTGTCAGAAGTGGGTAAATCAGATTCTTCAGGACCTTTGACAAAATTGGAGGACCTAAGGGTGGCAGGTCCTTTTCTTGTGGCCTACTTTTTAGAGGTCAGTTGACAAGGATCCTATCATCCAGCCATGGTGGGAGATTCTCAACTAAGTGTCTCCATTGGTCGATATAAGGGTGTTGGATCAGGTGGCTGGGATTTCTGGTGACTGCATTCCAGTCTGTTTGGGCATGCATGGGGTCAAAGGATCCTGTGTCCAGTCAATCAATTCCAAATGTGGGCCATTCTAATTCACAGAGGGCCCTTAATTTTCCTTTAGACAATTTCACCCCATAATCATCAGAAAAGCCTAATTTGAAATGATCTAACATACATTGGAGACTGGTTTGGGTCTTATTGGAATTTCCCCCCATTGTAAAGCAGAGGGTAATTACACTGACTGACAGAAAGGAGAGAAACAGGAGGGTTCCTGGCAATGCCCAACAGTCAAAGGATTTCCAAAAGGTGTTCTGGGGTCCAAACCCAAAAGGAAGAACAGGGAGGTACTAAACTATACAAAAGATTAAAAGGAAAGAGAAAAATTGAGAATAATAGTGAACCTTGAAAAAGAAGGTCCTCAAGCCACTATAAAAGAGATTCAAGAGACAGAGTTGAATGAGGGAACCAGGAGAGGTCCTGACATAGGTCGGGCAGGAACAATGAGGAACGGTAAGACAGACAGTAGGGACAAAGAGGCCTCGTAAATGACGGAGGAGATGAGACACAGATCCAGAATCGAACTGTGTTTCAGAAAACCAGACTGAATCCCAGCTAACCAGATAACCCAAACTAAAACCAGAAAACTCTTCACTAATGTCTTAGCCTCTGGAGAGCCCACTGAGAGGGTATGCAGTGTCCCCCCCGTTGCATAGTGCATCAGATAGACCCGTCTCAGGCCAGAACTGACTGACCTCCGGAGGATTTTCTAGTGGCTCCAAAAGGTTTGATGGGCATGACAAGTGTCCACGGTCTGCCTGCCAGCTGAACAGTGATGTCACGGGGCCCTGGGATGTCTCAGGTGGCATCTCCCCTGTAGAATGATCGACCACCAGCAGCCTGCCCGCGGAGACTGCCAGCCGTTGGTGACCTGAACAGAGTGTCCAGAGGACACAGAGATCTCGCTGGGGCCTCCAAATGTTGTATTTGGACAGTGAGTAATAAATTCAACGCATTCAGAAAGGCCAAGTTAGGAGTCTTTATTCCAGAAGTCAGCGACCATGAGCAAACTAACATCCAAAAAACTCGCGGCCTCTAGCAAACTCAGGGGAGAGTATTTAAGGGCAAAAACCACAACCAGCTGGGAGAGGGAGGTCAGCCAAAAGAGTTGCAGAAGCCGAGATAAGCAAGTTACATTGGGCGGATGTGGGTGTTTCCTGGAATCAAACAGACTCGGGTGTTTGTTGGTCTCAACGGCGCAGGCAGGAAAGTCCCAGGGCGGTTAGTAACACAATAGTTTTAAAATGAAATACAGCTCATAACAAAATGGGGTATAATTCATAACACAGTCTCACTTATGTCAAGGGCCCTTATGTCAACTGTAATTCAGGTATTACTGCTGCTTGCATATGTTGCCAAAGGGGAAAGCTGAATTTTTGCTTTTTGATCTACTTCTGATTAGTGAGAGAGGAGCAAATACTTAGATTCATCTATGAAGATGCTCAAGGTAGCAACATAAATGTAAAGAAATCCATGGTGAAGCTAATAATGACATACCCTGACAACTATAAGAATATCTAGTTTATTTAGAATGTTCAATCTTCCCAGGTTAAAGTGAGTAAAGCTGTTTGTTAGAAGCCATGAAGGGATGAATGGGATGTGCATTACAAGATAATATTCATGTCTTAAATTAATGAAATTATATAATTTTCATTCATTAGATGTATACTGTTCTAAAGTTCATGAATTAATATACATTTTAATGTTAATAGACACATTTAATGTAGTGTTTTATCATAGCATGTAGATTTGGTAACTACATAGGAAAAGCTCATAGCAGTCTATGCACATAAAACCTAAAAATGATATTAATTCAGGCAATCTTTTCTACATATAAAATGATACAATCATTCCACCCAGCTCTCCCAATGAAGGATAATACAGTAGTTCCAATTGAATTAGAAAAAGAGTAAACTTGGAGCTAAATGAATCATAAATCAATAAATGCCTCAGCCTGCTGCCTCATGGTTTATTGATTCACAAGCTGTTTATCCCATGCTCATTGTGTTTCAGAGCAATTATCATTTAATTACATTTTCTCTATGTACTGAATTGTATTTTAGATGTCTTTCTAGACTGAGCAATTTCAAACTCTATATCTACTCACTAACCATGGGGCTTGTTTATCTTTTCTTCTTCAGTATTCTAATCTCGATTTCTGTGTGTTCACCAGACACAGCTCACAAAAGGACCTATTAAAGTACATTTAACAAACTTTCTCTAATTATAATCATGTTTATTGTTCTCATTGTTACATGAAGATTGATTTGAAATATAACAGATGATTTGTTACAGAAAATATAGAATAGTAGGAAGCAAATGAAGCTATTAAATTTTATGAATATAAACCATAAAAACTGTATTTTTTTATAACCTAGCTATGAAATGCTATAGAAATTGATTTGATGTTGATGACTTAAGATATTTAAAAAATAATTGGGTATAGAATATTCTTCCTAATTTCATATTATTTCATGTTAAAAATCTAATCTGTAATGAGCAATTCAGAGAATAACAAGTAATTTTCTACTTATATAATCTGAGACATATAGTAAATTTAATTTTTTTCAATTAAAAAAGTTTCTATACTAAAAATCCATGAAATAATGTCCTGAATGAAGCTCTTTGAAACATCTTTCAGAAACAATAAGAACCAGCACATGATAGCATACAAACTACACTTGATCCTGCCAAATTGGAGTATATTTCAAAGTTATACTGGGGATGCAGCATTACTTATATTATTCTTTAAATAATATAACCCATCTGTTATTTTTATCTGTATCAGGAGACTGAAATCTACATTGATATCTGCCATCAGTTAGATCTGATTTACATGTTATGAGAGAAATAGCACCAAGTTTACTCAGTAAAATGCCTTCATTGACAGGGAAAGCCATTTGGAAGAATTTGTTCTTCCATGATCATAAACACAAAAATTAGACTATAATCTTAGATTTTGAAATGTTCTCAATTTTAGAAACTCTTAGGAAATATTTAGTTGCCAATAGCTTACACTGTCCAGGTGCTAATTACCACTCCATTCATGAATTAAAAAAGAAATATCTTGTTCACACTTCATGGTATACTAATTAAGAATTTGGCTATTGATATTTCTGCCACATTCAATCCATCCTTGTTTTATAAATTAATTAATAAATGGATGAATATTCAAGGATTTAGAAATCTGTATATAGGGAGTTCCCTGGTGGTGTAGTGGCTAGGCTTCAGCGTTGTCAACTCTGTGGCCTGGGTTCGATTCCCAGCCAGGGAACCACCCACATTAAAAAAAAAAAAGAAATCTGTATATAATAATCCAAACTAGTTTTATATGGTATTTTAGTAACTCTAATGTAATTATAAAGCAAGCAGTTATAAGACTTGAATAAAAAACTGATTATCCCTTTTCTATGATTATCCTTAGAGTCAACATTTTGTATGAGTGTGTGTATGTGTTTGTATAGGGATATGTATGTGTGTGCCAATGAGTGTGTGTATGTGTTAAGCTAATGGACAATGGTGCTTTGGTCTCACTGAGGCAACATTATTAGAACACTTTCTATTTTCTAAACTTTGTGTACACTCCAATACAGTCTATAAAATTAAAATATATACTATAATATTTCAGCAATTCGTAATTAATTTCTGCATATGAAGCTTTTTTTCAAATTTGGAAGTCAAATTGATTTGCACTTTTGGAACCATGTATCTAAGAGAGTTGTCACTTTCTGCTGAGCAGAAACCACATCAAATATATTTATATATATATACAACTACAAAGTTATTGTGCATCCTACTGGGTTTCCAAGCTATAGATAATATTTCAGCAATTAACTTTATCCACAAAATCTAAGATATAAAGTTGTCTAAAAAGTATATTTTCATCTCTAACTAAAATGACAAATATAAAGCCTTTATTTTCATTTTAGATACATGTACAACCAGAATTAGAAACCAGGATATTAGCTATCAGCTTCTCCAACATTCCAAAGTGATGTGCTAAACTTCTAATCAGGACTTGCAAAGGAATGTGTAAAATCTATTGTTTTTGGTGGTGGTAGTGTCTTGTACTTCTAATGTATTCGCTGCACCACCATATGGGCCATATGGGCGGTAGTCTATTCATATATCCTAAAAATATTGTCCTGGTCACATCATCCTATTCATAAACATTTTTTATTTCTATAGCATTTCACTGAACACTATGTGAAAGATGTTTGGCCATTGGGTGGCAGTGAGAATTATAGAAGTGGGTGCAAAGTTTTCTATCAAATAAATTCAAAGATTTTTCCTATTACAATATTTTTATTTCAGAAGTTTCCCAAAGAAGCATAATACTCTGGTTTCTCTTCATATCACATAAATCTTTCACCTTTTACCAAATAATAAGCATATACATGAATTTTAAAATTTTGAAAATCATAAAACTCATATTACTTATTGTAACTATCTGTCAAATGTATTTAATAAAATTTTTTTAATGAAATCTATTTATATACAAGCTATAAAATTAAGTCTATTTCTATCATATTTAACAGAGAATTTTTAATGTTTTACAGAGACTATTTTACAGAGAATTTTTAATCTTGCTAACTAATGTCACCCCCAAAAATTTAATAAATAAATTTTTAAAAAAGAATTTTTGACGGATTTTATTTTTAACATGCAAAATATTAAGGAGTTTAAAGACAAACTATATTTAAATTTTTACTTAATACATAATTAATATATTAATTAGCTATTAAAACTAATATAATAATTCACTAATCAAGTTATTTTCTCTCTTACTCAGAAAATATGTTATTGTAAGCCCTCTGAGCCAGCAAAAGTTAAAATATATTGAGAAAAAGTAATGACAGTCATATTTTTAAATTTAACTTTTCTGAGTTTATTAAACTCTTAGCCTCTATTTTCAACTAAAAATATTCTAAATATAGTCTAGAGTTACATTTTAAATCCATAGAAGTAATATAAAATATTTTAAAGGATCCTGTATTTTTTTAACAATTCTTTTACCACTGCACTGCTATTTTCTAAGATAGAAGAGGCTTGTTTTTATTTTTCATCAATAGATTTTTGTTCTACATGAATGCTGAATTTACTACAATTTGTTGTTTTGTCTTCTTCTAGAAATACTATTCTAGAGTAATCGATGACGAAATCAAAATACTTTATAGAAGATAGCCTCCTTTTTTCAATGTTAGGATTTCTTTCTCTTCTCTAAAGCCTTAGGAATCAGTAGTCTTTGAATGTTTTTGCAGATTAAGAACACTGTCCTTAAACCCATTATGCCATCATTTATTTTTCATTAAACTAAATTGATGCAATGCTTGCTATTTATCTCCTTTTTCTTGTTCAATTAAAGAGTAGAAGATTGATCAATTTTGTACTAAGAAGTTTGCAATAATGACATTTTACAAGAAGTAGAAGAAAAAAAATCTCAAATTTGATTTACCCATATAGCTATGTTTCTTTTAAAATTAATAGGTTTTTTAAACAAAACATTGTTATTTGACACAGATGCATAAATAAAATTTCAGTTTATTTTTTATCACTAAAAGCACTTAGGATTGTGATGATTTTAAGTCAAATAATTTAGAATAAAATCTTTTTTTTTTTCTGCTCTGAAATTTTTATTTTTTTATTTTTTTATTTTTTTATTTTTTTTTAATTCATTTTTATTGTTAGACTTATTGGGGTGACATTAACAATGTAAAGTATCTTCCATTAACAATTAACATAGCAAGAAATAGTCAAACCTGGTAAATAAATATGTTAGGACTTATGGTAAGGCCAAAATAAAAAAGAAGATACGGTTATAATTTTAAGAGGATTAGCTATATGAGGAATAGAATTGACATAGTTATTCTAGTAAAGTTTAAAGAGTTAATTACAATAGAACTAAATTGAAACTTTAATGTGCATATTTACCTCATATAGCTTATTGGCCTATGTCCATACCACTTGATGACATAATGAAACTCAACTTTACAAATGATATATCAAGGCTGAGCACAAGAGGAGTAAACATTTAAGGGACTTCCTCACTGTGTTTTTATTATTAATAGTTAGACTGCTAATTTCTTTAGCATTAATTTCCTCTCTGCCACTACTAATCCAGTGTTTGCACAGGACTTTTGTGTCATGCATTGAATTTGTGTATGGACAATTATCTTATATAATAAAATAGACTACATGAGGTAATTAAGGATCATTGGAAATTCTAGTTAACACTTCATTGGACTTGTTTTGTGATGTTCATAAAATATTTTATTTTTTCAAAAGAGTCAGCATATCTGACTTTGTATACACTCAGTAGCAATGCTAATGTAAGAATATCAGAGAGTGAATACTCTTTTTGAAAACTGAGCCCAAGACACCTGTATGGCAGAAAGAAAAGAAAAAAGGGAAGGGAAGACAAGACAGACAAGATTTTGTGTTATTAGACCAGTGACTACTGTGTGCAATTAGAACTTAATTCTCCTGGGGAATGCTAGGAGTCAATATAAAGATTTTATCCCAGAGTTATCCCAACCAAGGGAAAAAATAGCTGGGATATTTATATACCAACTTTCAATAGTCATAAGTGGAGGGCTACTGGTAGGTTGCATTAATTCTTCAATACTTGCACATGGGCAGTGTGAGTTCCAGCAATCAGAAAAGTCTCTTAAACAAAGAGATTCACATGTAACAACTGGAAGTCCTCTCCTGTGCACTAAAATGGTGAAACAAAGAAAATTCTCACTAAAATGGTGAAACACAAGCCACAAACAAACACACTAATCTTGTGGCTATGATTAGATATCACTTTATTCAGAAGTTCATGTAAAGATTTCTGATTGCTGCTGCTTCCTTTCGCCTCTCAGAATGATCACTTATTAGAATATCTCCAAAATTATGACATAATATTGTAGTAATCATTGTACACTTGTGTTTATCAGTGTTGAGACAGTAATTCTTTTTTTTTGTTTTGTATTTAATAAAAATAAATTCTTAAAGAAAAATTCTCTAGTGGGATATCCTATCCTATGCTACCAGATGTGACAAAAACAATTTTGTTAAGTAATTTCTTACCATTCACAATATTCTCATTTGAGGTCTAAATCCAGTACCATTTTATCTATATAGACATATCTGTAATCCCCAGTGTCTTCTCATCTGAACTTTTAAAATGCTGTTGTCACTACAAATAATTTGGCATTTAATATTCATTAATTTAATAATTATATATTAAACTCTTACCTTGAGGCAGGTACTGTTTTAGGCTGTAGTAATATAGCAGTTAAAAGCAAACAGATAAATATCCCTGCTTTAAGGAGTTTATGTTGAAAGAGTGGAATATAAATAATAAACAACAGAAATAAGGAAAATGTGTAGTGTGTTGATGGTGTAAGTGGTTTGGATTAAAAAAAATTATATATATATATATATATATATATATATATATATATATAAGAGAAGTGAAAGAGAAGGTGTTGGGAAGTGGGGAGTTTGCAAATTTAAATTAGATGTCCAGTAAAAGGAGTCTTCTCTAAGAGAGTGACATTTGAGCAAAGATTTGAAAGTAATATTGATAACTGGGCACAGTTAAGTTATGTTGATGATGGACTAGTATTCCAGGCAATTGAAGCAGCAAATAAAAAGGCCTTGAGATAGCACATGCATGTGGAAATTCAAGAAAAAGCAGAGAAAACAACATGGCTGCAATAAAGTAGTAGAAGGAAATAAGGCCAAAGTACCTACAGGATTTGTGTTAGTTCTTACAGATAATTGTAAACACCTTGTTTTTTACTCATATGGAATAGAAAAGCATTGGGGAATTCTGTGAAGAGGTACGGCATGATGTAATGAAACTTTAACAGGAACACTTTGCTACCTTGAAAACAAATTGCACAAACAGGTTAGGGAGACTATTCCAATGATCTGGATGAATTATAATTGTGGTGTTCAACAAGGTGATAGCAGTGGAGTTGTTGAAAAATGTTTATACTCTGGAAGTATTTTTAATATGGAAATGACAGGACATGTGGACAAATTGAATTCAAGGCATGAGCAAAGGAGATGAGTACAGGATGACACCAAGTTACTGGCCTGAATAACTGGAAGTATAGAATTGTCATTATCTGAGATGAAGACACATAAAAGCTTAGCAAGTTTGAAGGAAAAGATTGGGAGCTCTTTTTTGGACATGTTGATTTTGAGGTTCCTATTAAATCGCCAAGTTGAAATGTTAAATAGCAAGTTGTATGTTTATTTCTAAATTTCAGGTAAATCGTTTGGGTTAGCAAATAGAAATTTGGAAGTCATAGATTAGATAAGATCATCAAGAGAGGAAGTAGGCTAAAAAACTGAAAACATGTAAGACATAAACCTCACAGTATTTCAACATGAATAAAATGAGGTAAAAAAAGGTGAGGTAGAACTAGGAGTGACTAGGAAGAAAAAAATTAAGCCAGAAGTGTGTAATATCATGGATGTGAAGTAAAAAACTGCTTTTATGGATGAAGGAAGGATCACTTATGTTCAGTGCTGCTGAAAGGTTTAAAATGTCAACTAAAAGGTAACTGTAGGAATGAGCTAAGTGGAGGTCATTGCTTACTTTGATAAAAAAAACCTCTGAAATAGAAAGGTGAGGGTAAAGGCCTAAAAGACATAGGTTCAAGAGAGCACAGGAGGAAAAATTACAAATAGTGAGTGAGGATAATTTTTTTTTTCCTATGAAGGAGAAAAAGAGAACAGGGATAGCAAGTACACAGCAAATTCAGGAACACAAATACACACGAAGAGCTAATCAGCTACTGTCACTGGGAAACTACTGTGTCCTGGGGATTACACTTAATACTAGAGAAACAGCTGTGAACAAAATATAAATATAGGACTGATTTAGTGTCTGTCTAGTTGGTAAATCTACATCTTTTGCATTTCGTCCCAAAATATGGGAATCTGTTTTCACCATCATAAACCTACCACCTTAATGTTAGATAATTATTGCTTTGTCCATTACTTTTTTATATATTCCTAAGTATAATTCCTACCTTTTATCCTGCCTTTAATTTAAATACAGCTTCTTTCTATTTCTACCTCAGAATTCCCAGATATAGGGAATGATTTCTGACACTTTTAAGTATTTATTTTGTAGATTGCTTTCTTCCAGCTGATGCACAGTTGGTAGGCAATGTTCTGTAACAAGTCATACTCCTGGCTTTTTGGACCAGTTTGAGGAGCTGAAGGAGATATGGAACAAATGAGTCAAGCAAATGGAGAAACCCTCAAACGAAGATCCACAAAATTTGCTGTTGAGGTTCCAAAAGTTACCTCTAATCTAGATCCAGCCATCAGCTCAGTTTTATCATGGGTCTCCTTTTTGAATTTCTGTGGGATTTATCTTATCTCTCCTTACAAAACAACAACAACAACAACAACAACAACAACAACAACAACAACAATAATAATAATAATAAAGTAAACAACACACAGGGAAAAAAATTCCTTTAAACTGGCCTGAACTCTATTTCTTGAATTGAACAAACCAAAGCTCACAATGCTTTTGAATGACTTGCTCTCCTCACTCCTTTATGTGTAAGCATACTTATTATCATATTTTTTCTACCCTTTATCATTACATTTCTGGCAAATGAATTATGTTAATACATATCTCTTATTTTTAATTATTAGTTGACATATTATAGATTTATAAATTCATAGTTTTCCACTCTTCAGAACCTAAACATTTACCTTTTAAGAAGGCATAAAAGGTACACATGGCTGCAGTTTCAAATGACTAAAAAATTATTTATGGCACATCACAATATTGTACCCTGACCTGTTGACCCTTAATGTTCATTAGAAATTCAACAGTACCAGACTTCCTTTCCTTCTTTGCTTCTTCCTTTTTATCTGATCTATTGGCTTTAGGCCAAGGAGACATTTTCTACAGAGAATCCTTTTAATTAGCTCTTCACTCTCCTGATAGTTTCAGAATAATTCATATAAAATTAAAACTTCATGGTTCATTTTCTAAAAGAAAACGTATGAAAATCTGGAACTATCCAACAGTGCTATTCTCCTTAAGAAAATTTTTAAGCTTTTTTTTTTTGAAGACCTTCAAAAAACTAGTTTTTACTTTATTATAGCTGAGATATTTTTAATAAATTAGTAAATTTAAAACTTAATTTCTTGGGAGTGGTCTGGTGGTATAGTGGCTAGGCTTTGGTGCTCTCACTGCCACAGCCTGGGTTCGATCCCTAGTCAGGGAACTAACCTATATAAATAAATAAAACTTAATTTCTTCATACAGTAAAAATAATAGTGATTTTTTGGGTGCTCAATGCATAACAGGCATTAAGTTAGTCCCATAAAACTGGTTATTTCATTTAATCCTCTGAACAACTACATTAGGTGGGTAACATTTTTGTGCTCATTGTATAGATAGGAACAGTGAAGGCCTACATGGCTAAGTGACTTATCCAAAGCCACAGAGCAAGTACATATTAGAATCTGAATGTCCAAATAGTTGGTCTTATTTCCATAGGATTAATATTAAGTGTTGATGATATTGTATCATATCTTATTGTGAATACATATACTGTATGTATTCATATAAATAGAAGTCATGGAAATATCCTTAACTCTATCAGTTTATAATTTATGAAAATAAGCCTAATGTCAATAATAATGTGTTTGTACTTTAAAAATGAAGGAATAAAACAAATACTACACTTGTTTTAAATTAGTTTGTGTGTGGAAAAGTATATAGTCAGGGAAGGAAAAGAATGGTGTCACCTTAAAGGACAGAAAAGCTATAATTCTAAAATTTCTTTTATCTTTGTGGTTTTTCTCTGAGCTATATAGAACTAAACATCTGACATTCCTAGAAGAGGATTCACCTCAGTGTTTCATTTTTGAAACCATTACAGTCTTTTTCTACAATATTAAGAAGCAATAGAATGAGAATCGGCCAGTTGACAAACTGGTTTACGAAGAAAATCTATTACTAGTTTATCTCCTATGTTTTTTACACTTAAAGTTTCGTGAGAGGGTTCTCTTTCCTGAAATGCTGTTTCTCCCATACACATCCTTATCAAAAACACTGAGATCAATCAATTAACAGCCTCTTCATCATTTAACACTAGTGTCTTCTTACATTTTTGGTTTGGGTGTTGTTCGTGTGTGTGTGTGTGTGTGTGTGTTTTAAGATACAGAGACAGAAGGTTTCCCAGGTGGTGTAGTGACTAGACTTTGGCACTCTCACCACCACGGTCTGGCTCTATCCCCACTCAGGGAATCAACCAAAAGAAAAAAAAAAGATACAGAGGGGATATTAGTCAGTCTTCTCATTTTCAGTGCCTTTCAAAAAATATAGATAATCCATTATCTCCACGGTTGTTAAAAGGCTTTATCATAATAATCTATGCAAAATGCTGTATATAGTGCTGTCTCAAGGTAGGTGTGCAAACATTCATTGTTTATGTGATAAACATTCATTGTTTAGATAAGTAATTACTTGGAAAAAAACTTTGAGGCTTAAATAATAAGTAGATATTGGTTACACAAGCATCTTATAATGATTTTTAAAAATTTATTGGGGTAATGTTGATTAGTAAAAGTTATGTAGGTTCCAGGTATACAATTCTACAATACATCTTCTATGCATTGTATTATGTGTTTATAACCTAGAATCAGTTCTTTTACCATCACACCATATTGGTGTCCCTTCTCCCCCATCTTCCTCCCCATTAACTTCAGGTAACTACCTAATTATTGACTTTGTTCATGAGGTTTTTGGTGTTGTTTTTGCTAATTTTAGCATTTTAATAATAATGTGCTTGACATGTACCTCTTTGTGTTCATTTTGTTGGAGACTCCCTGTCATTCCTGGGCATGTATATCTTATTTTTTTCACAAGGTTAAAAATTTTTTCATCAGTATTTCTTCAAATAGGTTTTCAATTCCTTGTTCCCTCTCTTCTTCTTCTGGTACCTCTATGATGTGCATGTTGATACGCCTCATGTTGTTCCAGAGACCCCTTAAACTATCTTAATTTTCTGGATTTTTTTTTTGTCTGTTATAATTGGGTGTTTTTTGCCACCTTATCTTCCAAAGTCACTGATTCACTTCTCTGCATTATTTAATCTGCTCTTAAATTCCTCTAAAGTGATCTTTATTTCAATTATGGTATTCTTTATTTTTAATTGGTTTGTTTTTTATTTTTTATATTTCAATTTTCTTTTCCTATCTTTTTGTTAAAGTTCTCACTGAGTTCATCTACTCTTTTCCTAAGTTCATTGAGAATCCTTATAATTAGTGTTTGGAACTCTGCATCTCATTGATTGCTTGTCTCTATTTTGTTTAGTTCTGTTTCTGGAGCTTTGCCTGTTGTTTTACTTGGAACATGTTTCTTAGTTTCTCCATTTTTGCTGCCTCTTTATGTTTGCTTTCATGTATTAAGTAGAGCTGATATGTCTCCCAGTCTTAGTAGAACGGCCTTATGTGGTAGGTGTCCTGTAGGGATCAGTGGCTTATTCTCTGGTTACCTGAGCTGAGTGTTCCAGGTATGTTTCTTATGTGTGTTGTGTATGTCTTCCTGCTGTAGTCGAACCTTGGCTGTTGCTTGCATATCAATAGGAGAAATTGACCCTCAGAGTGATTATTAGTGAGGACTGCCCATGATTACAGTCAAGAAGCTCTTGTGCAGGGGTTGACACTATAGAGAAAGATTCACTTTACCAGGCCTCTGGTGCCTGCCCAGTTTGCCCTTTGTGTATGTTGTTTGTGTAGGTGGTTGGTTTATGCTCTGGAGTGGTCTGAAGCTGGCCACCAGAATTGTTGGTCCTAGGGACTCTTAGAAGGGGCTCTGTTGCAGGCCAAGTTCAACTGCTGCCTGACCCCTGCCTGGGACCACTTAGTATGAGTTACAAAGTGATCTGAAGATAGTGCCACTTGTGCTGGTTTTGGAGGTGCCTAAGAGAGGCTAACCTGTGAACTGAAGTGAGTTGCCACAATTACTGGGCTTGGGGCTGCTTAGCAAACAGTACAGGAACACTGAAGGCAGATGTTTCTTGTTTGGGGTTTGTTAACTCAACAGATTTTTTGGAAAATCCATAGCATGAACCGAGACAAGCAATTTGTATGGAAAAGCCACTGGAAGTTGCTTGGGTGGGCCTGCAGTTTGGGTGGGACATGGCCTCAGGAAATCATGTATTAGCCAGTTTGAAGAAGACTCAAATATGGTGACTATATAGGTGAGGGAATGGCTCAACAATGAAAAAAATAACTTCCGCCAACACTTTTTTCTGGGAGGAATCTCCCCTGTAGTCCTCATCCTGAAACCAGACAATTCAGTTTCCCACTGTATGCTTTCACCTTTCAAGTTGCTGCCCCAATGCTGGAGTTCAGAGTGCATGAGTCCATGAGGGATTAAGTCCATGTGTGGACTTTAATAAATGTCTAGGACTCCACTCACCCTGCATTTTATTCAGCCACAATTTCCATTGGTTTTATCAGCCAGAAGTTATGGGGACTTGTATTCTTGGCACTGGAACCCTGAGCTACAGAGCCTGGTGTGGAACTGGGACCCCTCAGTATTCATGGAGGAATTCTACAGCCAAGATACCTCTTTCAATTTTTAACTGTCATGCGTGAGTGTAGAACCAGCTTATTCAGTGTCTCCACCCTCCTACCAGTATCAACATGGTTTGTTTTGTATATTCTTGGTTATAAGATTTCTGTTCAGCCAGACTTCAAGCAATTTTCAGTGATTGTTGTTTTGTAATTTAGTTGTAATTTGGATGTGGTCATGAGAAAAGGCAAGCACAGTATTTAACTCCTCTGCCATTGTTAATAGAAACTAGATTAAAACATTAAACAAACATTTGAAATAGAACACTGTTTTAATTTACAAAATGAGCCCTGCATTTAATGACATGCTTATCTAGTTTTTTTAAATGGATTAAGACTGCTTCTAACACTTGTGTTATTAATTATAAATCATATAATATGAATATTTGGAAGATAGAACTTAAGTAACAATTATATCTCTTACTTGCTTACATCTTTTGATCTGTGAAAGACAACAAGTTAAGTTAAGAAAAGGTCAAATTTATAAGCCATTGGTGTTGAGAACTCTGGTATAGCCTAAATAAAAGTGTTTTAAGATGCTGAGCTAATCGATAAAGGGAATCTAATTGTTAACACTGGACTAAGACCTTTTCTCCCTCAAAAAACAAGATTTCTTTAATTTGGAAAATTTTAGGGAGCTATCGTAAAGTAGTGGTTAAAAGCCAGGGTTCTGCAGTCATATGTTTTGGGAATAAATTGCTACTTTATCTCTTCCTAGTTGTACAAGGTCTGAAATTAAATTCACAGTCTTGCCTCTGCACTTATGTTGGCACCACTGTTCAAACAATTCAGTAAGGTTTTATAATCTTGGTATATCTTTGTCTCACAGCTGTGTTCATGTTGACATGTGGCAGTGTCTTGCTAAGTGGCATTCATTATTGTGTTTTTGTGTGCCATCAAGAGAATGTCAGAGCTTGAATTAGAGCAATGAACAAAAATTAAATTTCTTGTTATATTTGGCAAGAGTGAAAGTAAAATCAGAGACATGTTAGTCCAAGTTTATGGAGATAATGCCATAATGAAAATGGCAGTGTACAAGTAGATTAAACATTTTTCTGAGGAGAGAGAAAGCCTCACTGATGAAGAGAGATCAGGGCGGCCAGTTATGAGCAAAACTAGTGAAAATATTGCAAAAAAATTGTTGAATTATGTGACAAAATTGTCAACTCACTGTGAGAAGCATAGAAGACCAAGTAAACACTGATAAAAAGTTAAGAAAATCTTTACTGAAAATTGTGGCATGAGAAAGGTGTGTGCAAAAATAGTCCCCAAGAAGCTCACCAATGAACAAAACCAAAGGAGAGTGGAATTGTGCCAAGACATTTTGGAGAGGCAAGACAATATTTGGGCCATGTTATTACTGGTGATAAAACATGGATGTACCAATACAATCCTGAAACAAAGCATTTAAGTGCACAATGAAAGTCAGCCAAATTTTTTGTGACTTCAAATCAAAAAACAGAACAATGTTGCTAACATTTTTTGATATCAGAGAGATTGTTCATTATGAATTTGTACCAACTGAACAGTCAGCTAAGTTCACTATTTGGAAGTGATAAAATGGCTGCATGAAAAAGTTACAAGAAAACTACCTGAATGAACTTTTCACCAGTAATTCATGGTTCCTGCATCATGACAATGTACCAGCTCATATAGCACTGTCTGTGAAGGAAATTTTAGCCAGTAAGCAAATAACTGTATTGGAATATTTTTCTTACTTACCTGATCTGGCCCTGAATGACTTTTTCTTTACCCAAAGATAAAAAAAATATTGAAAGAAAGACATTTTTATGATATTAAGGACATCAATGGTCATATGAGGACAGTTCTGATGGTCATTCCAGAAAAAAAGAGTTCCAAAATTGCTTTGAAGGTTGGACTAAGCACTGGTATCAGTGTATAACTTCCCAAGGGGAGTACTTTGAAGGTTACCATAACAATATTCAGCAATGAGATATATGTAGTACTTTTTCTAGGATGAGTTTGAAAACTTAATTATCAGACCTCATAAGCTCTTGAGTGTGTTTTAGTTCATTATTCTCAGTCTCAGTGTGATGATAAACAGAGCTAGTTCATAGGAATGAGACACAACAAACAGTACAGCATTTTGCATAATTCATGATGCTTGATAACATTTTTTATTATGATGATGATAATTATCATGATTCAGAAGATCCTACTATCTCAGAAAAGGGCTGGACATAGCCCACTTAATTAAAATGGAATAGAGCAGACTGATCATTTGGAGGGCTTGAACCTAGGCTGTGAAATCTAAGAAATGTTCCAAAACAGAGGAGCATTTAAATCCAATGGAGATACATAATGGAAGTCTAATTCAGCTGGTATATTAAAATTTCAACTAGTTATGGAACTAGACCATAGGTTCAAACAAAATCAAGTAGCTTGAAGTAAACAGTATAGGTTTAACCTTATACTGCAAAATTATTAATTGACTTGTAGAAAATCACAGTAAGAAATGTAAAAGCAAATTTTATAAAGCCAGGTAGAGAGTTGAACAGTATTAAAGATGTATAAGTAGTAGAAGCCTGGGCATTAATATTGGATATAGTCAATGAATTCTCACACCATCGTTAAGATTGAAAAAACTTAGAATTTGTTGTTCAGTTTGGCTTCTCCCAGGATCAGACCCTGATAGAATGAACCAAGTGCAAATAATTTATTTGGAAGAAAATGCAAACACAAGTAGAAATTTGTGTAAGAAAAAAAAAGAAGGAAAGAAAAAGAAAATGAAGGTAGCTAGTACAGTATGCTATAATCCAGCTATATTGTGGGCAACTGGAAATTTAACTCAATGACAATATTTTTAAAAGCCTCCCTCTTCAAGAAAAAATGCTACCTGTTACTTGTTAAAAGTTATTGGTTAAAAAAAGAAAGAAAGAAAGAAAGGAAAAGGAACAATCTACCTTCTCTTCAGAGGAAACCCTATGGCAAAAAGATGTAAACACTACCACCAGGGAGGTGTTTAGGCAGTAAGATACACAATAAAGGATCATAGTATCAGAAAAATAATTAGATTGATCTTATACACCTAAAGTCCTTTTAACCATAATCCCACTCTTCACATAGATTTTACTTTTCTTATTCTGTACCTCACACCTTGTTACATTAGATCAAGTCCCTTGGCAAATTGCATTTTGTGCATGTATGCAATCTTTTATTTGAAACATGTGGGACCAGGTAATTTTTTATACACTACTTTTTTAATTTTAGGAAGGTAATACAATTAATATTTTGTATGTTTAACACTCCAATGAGGTTTGTGGCAGCACTCTGTATGCAAATATAGTAATATTTCTGATGTTACATGAATGAATATTTATATTAAGAGGTATAAGTAAAGACAATAAAGAGCTTCACATATTAATAAATTCAGGTCATAATTTTGCTTAGTCTAGATGTAACTGGGCTGACACACTATGGATGTGACTCTAGAAGAAGACCCCAGCTCCTGAAATGTTCACTTACTTGTGGAATGAAAAATGCAGGTGGACAGGAAACCCCTAGGTGACTATGAGACAATGGAAATTTTAGAGGTAAAGGAAGTGACCTCACTAAGAAGGGTGAGAGAAAGCCCTGGAATGTACATCAGGTGCTACTAGTTGGTTCTTCTCTTAACCTAGATCTGCTAAAATGGCTCTTTGCCAAGCTACCAAAAGGAAGGAAGGAAATGAGACTTCAGGGATATTTAGATTAGTTCTTTAGATGCCAACTTAAAAAATATTTTTGGATTTCAAGGAAGAGTTTTAGAATATTTGGATTGTGGGTAAGTGGTAACTAGTCACAGGTGTTGTATATTAAACTTGACTTTCTCACTTTGTATAAAATCCAAAACTTATGTTCTCTCTCTTTCTCTCTTTCTCTCCCAGAATACAAAATTTGGGGATGCACTGAGATATAATCTTGAGAACTGTATAACTCAATCTTTTTTTACAAGTACCCCTTTTCTCTACTAAGCTCTTAGACAATTTTTTTCTAATTGCCCACCACCATAACATTTAATATCAAAACATACTGTGTATCTGGTGATATATTGTGACTCTCTAGAGCAGGCATGTTCAAGCTGTGGCCCAGAATGGTTTTAAATATGGCCCAACACAAATACTTAAAATGTTATAAGATTTTGGGGGGACCCTTTTTTAAAGCTCATCAGGTATTGTTAATGTTAATGTATTTTATGTTTGGCAAAGACAATTCTTCCATTGTGGTCCAGGAAAGCCAGAAGTTTAGATTCCACTGTTCTACAGGACCACACATCACTATAATATTTAACATACAGCAGACTTTCAGTTAACCAACATTGATGAGGATTGGTAGATGCCAAATAAATGTAGTTTCAGGCTGCTTGAGATTTAAAATTAATAATAGGCCTAACTAATACTATACCTCATATTATATTATACCATATCCTACAATACCACAGACTCTTGATTGTCTTGATGTTAATATTAAAATACTGTAATTAAAAGCAAATCAGACAGGAGACAACAACATGGCAGCATAAGAGGGACTCCTGAAAAATTTCCCTGGAAATCACAACAAATAAAACATCTATAACTCAACTAAGGACTCCCTACAATGCACAATCCAAAAACACAGCTAAGAGATGAGCTCCTCACATCAAAGTACATGCAAGTGTGCAAAGAGGAGAGAAAAGGGGAAATGCAGAGATGTGGGCCTCACACAAGTTCTAGCTTGGATCTGCACTGGGAAAAGGAGAAGGAAGAGCATGCTGAACCTCACTTAGTGCAGTCCACACGATGGAGAAAAAAAGGCTCAAGAACAGGGGCCATGAGACACCACAACCAGACCTCACTTGGACCCAGGAGGTGCAGACTGGGTGCATGAGACAAGTTGGCCCAACTTTGCTCTGGTCCCAAAAGAAAGTGGTGAAATGGAGGCAGTTAGGACCTGTGGCCTGACCTCATCTCACCCAGATAGGAGAAGAAGAAAGGGGGCTGTCAAGAGTGTTTCTCATCCCACACCCAGCTTGGTATGAGGAACCAGAATACAGGACAACTGATGCCAATGCTTAGGGCAGAGACTTCAAGGCAAACTGAGAACAAGAAAGTGAAAGCCACACTACCCTTGAGGCTGCTTTCAGCAACAGGTGGGGAACAAAGACAACAACCACCTTCCTCTGTAGCCCTGCAGACCTCTGTCCCCTCACCTCCTAACATCAGTGGCAGTGAGCTTCAGAAGAAACTACAGCAGTGAGTGTTGGGTTGAAGAGCAGAATATCTATAATCAGAGAGGCTTCCAGAATAAGGAAAGAAAGAATACATCTGAAAATAGAGAACAACCAAGAACCCCAGAATACTAGTTGGAGCCAAAGAACTTATCGGAGACAGAGCTCAATACCATAAATATAATTATGCTTAAGCAACTTAATAAAAGTTTTAACAAAGAGATAAAAAGCATAAAAAAGAGCATAGACACAATAGAAAAGAATGAGACAAAGATGTTGTTTACTGTAAAGGAAATAAAGAATGTAATAGAAGGGTTCTCCAGACTAGATGAAGCAGATGGGCTAATCAGTAATTTTAAAAAATTAAACAGCAGAAAACACCCATTCAGAATAAAAAAATAATTCAAAACAAAAGAATATAAGCTAATACTTCTCTGAGACAACATCAAGTATAATAACATCTGTATTATAAGAATACCAGCAAGGAATAGAGAACTTATTTGAAGAAATAATTACTGAAAAATTTTCTCTCCTGGTGAAGAAAATAGACATACAAGCCCATGAAACACAGAGAGTCCCAAACAAGATGAACCCAAACAGGACCACATTGAGACTCATCATAATTAAAATGGTAATAGTTAAAGGGAAAGAAAAAACTCTAAAGCATCAAGAGAAATGGAAGTAGTAGCATATAAGGGGACATCCATTCAACTCGCAGCTGATTTCTCATCAGAAACTTTGCAAGCCAGAAGGGATTAGTAGAAAATATTCAATGTGATGAAAACCAGAGTTCTATAACCAAAATTAATGTATCCAGCAAGGCCATCATTCAAAATTGAAGGACAGGTAAAAAACTTCCAAGACAAGAAAAAAAAAAACAAACCTGAAAAAGTCCATCTCCACCAAACCAATACTGCAAGGAATGTTAGAGGGACTTCTTTAAGATAGGAAAAAGTAAAAATTATAAATAATGAAATGGTAATGACTACATGTCTATCAACAATTGTTTTCAAGTTATATGGATTAAAGGTTTAAATAAAGAACATGGCATGTATTACACTGAGTGGTGCAAAAATAAAGAAAGACGGATGCAAATTTACTTTGCTTATAGGTGACATCAAAAGAAGAAAATAAAAAAGTGGAACAGAACAGATTCATAGATATAAAGAACATTTGTTTTGTTGCCAGATGGGAGGAGGGATGGGGGAGGGGGTGAAATAAGGGGAAGGGGGATTGGGAAGGTCAGTTTGGTGGTTACAAAGTAATGGTTATGGGGATGTAGATTATAGCACAGGAATATGGTCAATAATATTGCAATGATGGTGTGTAGTATTAGAAGGGCACTGGATTTGTGGAGGTGAAGGAGGGGGTGAAAAAAGGGGAAACAATCAAGAAGTACAAATTCATAGTCACTTAATAGTCACAGAGATGTAAAAAGCAGTATAGGGCATATAATCAATAACATTGTAATAATTATGTATAGTCTGATGGGAAACACATATATCTAAATGAGAATTTTTGTAAGTTATATAAATGTCTCATCACTATGCTGTACACCTAAAACCAATATAATATTGTATGTCAGTTGTAATTGGAAAGAATAAATTAAAAAAGCAAATTTGACAAATGTAGACAAACTTAACTTAATGCCCCATAGTATTATTATAAAAACAGCTCTGTGAATTTTAGTTAAATGGCAGTCAATAAACTTATTAACTTAATGAACTACACTAACATATTTTTCTAACTTCAAGTAACTTAGAGAAAAACACATGCATGCACTTAAAGCTGTTACAGTAGGGATAGAATATATTGGGTAGATATCACATCAGGATCATTAAGATCTGATGATGTAGCTAGGACAGGATAAGAATGAGTGGATGCAATGATTTGGGCTCTACGTCAGTAAATGATGCTGCACTGGGAAACTTGAGTGAAGATTTCTTGAAAAAATGAACAAATATCAGCTTGCTTTGAGGTCCTACACCTAAAGGGCAGCTGCATGACATGTTAAGAAGTGAACAGTTGCTGTTCAGCAAAAGTTATTCATTTCAAATGCTACAGTAGCTCTCTACCAGGATACTTTTTTCACCTCACACCATTGTCGTTATGCTCTTCCTCCTCTTCAACATTATATGTTCCACGATTCATAACTGCTTCTATGATGTCATCTGTATTAAGTGTATGAGTTTCTGGAATAGCTTTAATTTCAGCAAACACGTTGTTGAATTCATCTCAAGACAAATTCATTTTGTCATTAGCAGAGTCAACTAACTCACAGATTTCATCATAAACTCTACTACTGACAGGTGAACCATTGACTGGGCTTATTCATGGCATGGTGTGGCATGCCATGGTGCACCAAGTTTAAACATACATTTCCACTACAAACTGATTTTATTTTAATTAGTATCTAAAATATTATTTAAAAAATTTTACTGGTTGCTTGAGTTCCAGTTAATGTAGATTCTACTCTATTTTGACCCCCCCAAAATAATTTTTGTTCATTTAGAAACTATATCACTTATAGTGAAAATACATGCTCAAGTTAGGGAATACAAATGTGAAAATTTGAAAACAAATTTATTTAGTATCCTTTAATACATTTTAATAATAACATTTATCAGTTTAACTGTGTTTTGTTTTAGATCTCTTTTCAATATCTAAAGAATCAAATGAGTTTTATTTTTGTTAATACTTAATACAAATTATGTGTGGGTATAATGGATGGTTAGAAAAACACAATTTTTAAAATTGAGCGCACATTTCTGTCTAAAGAAAATGCTACATAAATTCAATACAAAGTCCATTGGGGAGTACTTTAAAAATCTTATTTATTTTAGGTTTTAAAGATTAAAATTTTCTACCACATCTCATAATTTGAAAAGTTTGATGTTAAGATGAGAGAATGGATAAATATTTATGCAGAAAGCTGATGGATTTTAAGGTAAAAATATGTTAGAAGAAAAAGTAAAATCACAAAATCTGGAATTAAAATTTTGCTAAGAACTGAAATGTTATGGAAAAATAGCCAAACTTGACATTAGAAAATATGGCTTAATGTGTGACTTGATCAGCTTGCTATTTATCTCCTCCAATCACTCTCTTTTGTTTATAAAATTGGAATTATAATTATCTCAAAGTACATTTCTGACACTAAAATGAGGTGACCTGTTAAATTGTTCTATAAATTATAATGTGTAAAATATATTCTTATTGAATTATATCAAGAATTAATAATGAGAGCTATGTGCAGTGTAATTTAAAATAAAGAACAAATTCTGCGAGGCTAAAGTGACATGCATGAGCCTTCTTCATCTTCTCTATGTTAAATCTTCCTGGTTTGTTTATCCTTTTACAATTTTGTATTTGATTTTACTTAACATTATGACTTACTTATTTTTAGAAATTACTTGTGTTTTAATTAATAGAATTTTGATGAGTATAAAAATTTTAGAGAGAATTAAGTCTATCTTAAAATACTAAATTTGAGAGTACTTCTGCCTAAATTGGCACTCCTCAATAGTATCAAATTTTAGAAAGAACTTGTCAATATACTCATATATATTAATACCATTTTCTAGATTCAGCCAAATATTTAAGGCAACCCTTCTCATTGAGAATCTTAAGAAGTTTTTCTATCATTCTGAAACTGTAAATTAAATTAAAAATACTTTACAGCAGAGCAGTATGTGAGATACGTGTTTTCTTTCTTTGAACTATTATAACATTCCTGTATTACAGCACTTTTTTCATTGTTCCATAATGGTTTGTTTACTTTTCTGTCTCTTTCATTAGTCAGAAAGCTGCTAAGAAAACATTTTCCTTCCATTCCACAGCACAGTTCTTGTTAATACAGTCAGTATCACTTGAATTAAATGAAATAACACTGTGTACCTTGTTAGCCCACATCTTAAATAACATTTTGTTACAGTAATATGCATGCTTCTATTCCACAAGTGTATTGCAAATTCTTTGAAATATGCACTATAACTTTATTCCCTTATTGTCATGGAGTGAATTAAATAGGTGGAGATTGAGTGCTGAATGACAATAAAGGCACTCGTTATTGTTTTTTTTCATGGTACTATTGCAACATTTTTAGTTTATGATTAATTTCTTGATAATCCAGATCTAACAGCCACAAAAAGTCAAAGGCAAATGAAGAGGAAAAAAGGAGTGAGACAAGAAAAAGAATAAGTGGGCTAATACTTTTTCAAACCCAAAAATTATAAGATGTAGATGCCTGTGGGTGGTGGGGCAAAAAGCCATTCAACACATTTTCAAATAATTTTAGTTAACAAGACAGAAGTAATAAACTTGCAACATCTAAAGTATCAAACATCAGAAAAAAGTGGATAATATGTGTGAAAAGCACTAAAATCCATTTCAGGTCAATAAGAATGGTCTGAGGCTAGAAACATAGAATTCTGATCAGATTATAGAGACCTAGACAGAGTATCATTAGTTGTGTTATAAAAGCTAGATTAGTTCTAGGTTCTGATTAACATGTAAGGAACTTGGATGTCACCACTCTACCTTAACAGCAGCAAAATCCAAAGGACCAAAAATAGTCAACATTTCTGGGATCCATAACAGAAGAGAGGACATGCCAAAGGCTTCCACCCAAGGTTGGAGAGTTAGGTCAATAAAGGGAAGTGTAGCTTAATGAAACAAAGACTCAGGAGTGAAACCTACCATGGGAACAGGTATTAGTACAAAAAACCTGAACTGTAACTGGTAAATTTCTGGAATCTCAGTGTAGAAAATTCTGAGAGGTAAAAACTCCAGGGACACAGTCATATAAAGAAGCCCCACAATTTTATAAGATTTACCTCCAGGAACTCTACCAAGTTCCCACAGTACAAACAAACAAATAAATAAACAAACAACAACAACAACAAAAATAAAAACTCTGCTTATTGCAGGGAGAGAGAAAAATGAAATATTTTTAAATATCCCATAGCACTCTGTTCTTCTTAACAAGGCCCACCCTCAGAAAAGATTAGTTAACCAGAGAGTAATTTGCTGCAGTATTATTATATCAGAGCCCAACTGACTTAGAATAAGGTAAATACCCAAGTCCAACCCACTCTAGGAATCCTGTTCCACCTAAGAGGTGAGAAAAACCTGACAAAGACTTGTAAAGTTCACAGTCCAGGGGCATAAGTTCACCAAAAGACTGATATTTAATTATAGGGCTAGAGAATATTTCCCCTCCCATTATATTATACCTTACTACCACATTATTAAAGGTCTACTTACATCAGTTTCTTTTACCAAGTATATCATGTATAGTTATTAAGATAAAATTTTAAGACTTGCTAAAACATAAAAAACACAATTTAAAAGACAGACTAAGCATTAGAAACAGGCAGGACAGGGATATTGTAATTATCAGACCAGGATTTTAAAACAACTATGGTTAATATGGTAAGGAGTCTAATGAATACAATAGACAACATGAAAGAGCAGGTAGGTAATGGAAAAAGAGAGTTGGAAATACTAAGAAAGAGCCAAACAGAAATGCTAAAGGTAAAACACTGTAACAGAAATAAAAAATTCTTTTCATGTGTGCATTAGTCAGGTTTCTACAGAGAAACAGAACTAATAAAATATATAGAAATGTGTATAAGGAGAGATTTATTAAAGAAATTGTCTCATGTGGTTGTGGGGGCCAAGAAATTATGCAATCTGCCTTTTGCAAGCTAGAGAAACAGAAAAGCCAGTGTTATAATTCAACCCAAGGCCAAAAAAGGACTAAGACCTGGAAGGCCATTGATAGAAGTTGTAGAGTGTTGTCAAACTCAAGAACCAGGGGCTCTGCTATCTAAAGACAGAAAAATATAGACTTCCTAGTTCAAGAAAAGAGAACAAAAACTTAATTTTCCTTGGCCCCTTTTTTGTTCTATTTAGGTCCTTAAGTGATTGTATGATGCAAGTTCATCTTTATTACTTAGTCAACTGATTCAATACTAATCTCTTCCAGGAACATTCCCAAAGATACACCCCAAAAAATATTTTACTAGCTATCTGGGCATCCCTTAGCCCAGTTAAGTTAATAAATAAAATTAACCATTACCATGAGATTACTAATAGACTGGATACTGCTGAGGAATCTCTAAGCTTCAAAATATTTCAATAGAAACTTAGAGAACTCAAAAGCTAAGAGAACAAACACTGAAAATAAGCTAACAAACAGAACATCCAAAGACTATGGGGAAACTACAAAGGTTTTAATGTGTGTATAATAGAAATATCATATAAAAAAGAAACAGAAAAATAAACAGAAGAAATGTTTAAAAAATAAAAAACTGAGAATTTTCCCTAAACTAATGTGAAACACGAAACCATAGATCCAGGAAGCTCAGAGAACACCAAGGATGATAAATTTCAAAAATATTACAACTAGGTGTATCATTTTCCAACTACATAAAAACCAAAGATAAAGAAAAATTATTCTGAGGAAGCCATAGGAAAAAAACACCTTATTACCTGTAGAAGAGCAAAGATAGAAGTTATATCCAACTTCTTAAAAACAATAAAAACAAAACTAGAGTGTAGTGAAATAGTTAGTGTTGAAGAAAAAAATACAACCAACCCAGAATTGCATACCTTGTGAAATTATTATAGTGAACAAGAAATAAATGCTTATTCAAACACATAAACATTGATAAAATGTGTTGATGGTAGACATTTCTATGAGGTCAACATTACTCTAATACCAAAACTGGAAAAGACATTACAAAAAACAAAAACTACAGAACAATGCCTCTCTTTAACATAAATACAAAACTCCTCAAGAGATTTCTAACAAGTCAAATCCAACTACTGTATGTATAAAAAGGATTTATACATCATGACCAACTGGTATTTATCCCAGATATGCAAGGATGATCCAACATTCAAAAATAAAATTATGTAACCCATTACAATAACAAACTAATAAAGAATATTACTCAGCATTGGGAAGAAATAAACTATCAAGCCATGAAAAGACAGGAAAAAAATTTTAAATGCATATTACTAACCAAAACAAAAATCAATCTGAAAAGGCTATATATTATATGATTCCAACTCCATGACATTTTGGAAAAGGCTAAACTGTGGAGACAATAAAAAGAGCAGTGGGTATCAGAGCCTTGGGTGAGGTGAGAGAGAGATGACTTGGTAGAGGACAGAGAACATTTAGGCCTGTAAAAATACGCTGTATTATAGTATAATAATGGAGAGATACATGTCATTTAACAATTGTACAAGCCCATAAAATATACAACTTCAAAAATGAAAGTGAACTAGAATTTTCAGTGATTATGATGCCAATGTAGATTCATTATTTGTAATAAATGTATGATTCTGCTGGAAGATAACGATAATGAGGAAAATTATGTATATGTGAGGTCATAAGGTATATATAAAATGTCTGCACCTTTTTCTTAATTTTTCTCTGAAACTAAAACTGTTCCAAAAGATAAAATTACTTTAATTAAAAAAAGACCACGGCTTTCATTTATTTTTCAATTATGTCATAAAATATATATTTTCTGATCATAGATCACATGTAGCCATGATTATTTTGAAATATACAGGTAGCTTTTACATATTTTATTTGTGAATCCATAATATTTTAGATTATCACTTTTGGGGTTTTATTTAGAAATCTATTACTGTTCGATAAATTTTGAGTGGAGTGGACTCTGTTCACATACTCAATCTAATGTTAAAGGAGAGCCATGTGTATTCATTTCTCAGTTACATAATTGTGGACAGCATTTGAGCCATAAGCCAGGTCTATTGAGAAAATGGATTTAGCAAGGCTGCCTATGGACTTGGAATCCAAAGCTCGAGGTTCTTGCAAGACTGCCCAGAACTTTGTAAACAAGGACACTACTTAGGATGTGGTTTCTGGCTGGCCAGGGGGAAGAAGGAGGAAAGCAACATTGCCTGGGAGGCAGAGGAATTGTAAACAGGATGAAAGGAAGAGCGTAGGCAACACTGTTTTGCAATTAAGAAGTTACATGCCCTGTTGTTCTTGGGATATAAAATAAATCCGCTACAGACTGGAAGGGTCTCCATCAGAGCACAGGGAACCACCCGGTCCCAGCTTTGCTATCTGTTATGTCTGCATGTGTGTCTGTGTGTCTTTCTTAATTCCCCATTGCCCCCTCCCCCGCTTTGGTTCCATTCTCTCCCCACTGGTCATGGGGCACATAATTAGCCTAATATTTTACAACAATATATAATAACTTTTTTTCCTCCTATTAGCACGCTTTTAAACTGGCCACCCTGCCATTACTTGATGTAAGCTAAAGAAGAGTTAGGTAACTGTCTAAGAAAAAAAATTAAATCTGAACTGTTAAATCCAGCTTTTGGTGCTATTCTGCATGTAACAATAATTAATGGTGACATGGTTTTATACTCTCTTTCTTTCAAACGATTAAGGTCAGGATTAAAGTAAGGCTTAATTTTTTGACTCCTGCATCTCATCTGTAAGGTAAAGTGAGTATGCTTAATTGTTTCTGGACATTTGCCTAGCTCAAAATTTATATAAACATATGGTAGAAATGGAGGGAGTGGGTCAACTTCTTATAAAAGCTAAAGATATTGATGATTGAGAATCATAAGGACATAGTTTTTATTTTTTTTTTTATTTTTTTATTTTTTTTTAATTCATTTTTATTGTTAGACTTATTGGGGTGACATCTGTTAGCAAGGATTACATAGGTTTCAGGCATACAATTCCACAGTGCATTGTCAACTTGATGCATAATAAGTTCACCACCTAATGTGACCCCTCTTTCCATCCCCTTATATTTAGCTTCCCCCCTCCTCTCCCACCCCCT
>PVJL010001513.1:199036-258412 GCA_004026885.1 Lyroderma lyra | reverse complement strand
CACCCCTACCACACACCAAACAAACAGGATTAATGTGAGTCACACAAAACCAGTCTTGTCACTCTCCAGGCCAAGAACTGCCAGGCGGTGCTACCTGTACCCAGCTATCAGCGGGTGCTAAGAGGAAGGCTTCCTACTATCCCCGCCATCTTCCCTTATCAACAACCCCAGGCAGCAGCTCCAGCAATCTCCGTGAGGTGCCACCAGCCTAGCTGCAAAGAAGCTTGACCCTGCTGGAACATTCTATTCCTTGATGGGAATCTCACTCAAGCTGCTTCAGGCTCCCTGAGTAGGGTCCGCTTCTAACTGGGGGGAGTTAGGACTGGGGAGATGCAAAGAGAAGTGGCACCTTATCACCTGCTGCGCCCAGACGGAGAACAGGAGCCTGACCCTGCCTGTTGGGAGAAGACCGGTGTTCCAGTCTGACGGGAAAACAGTCTGCTCCTTGGCGCGCTGAGAGACACAGCCTCTCCTCTCGCTCACCCAGGGGCCTGGCTGCCAGCCCCCGGTGAGAGCCCCTCCGCCCTCCCTCCGGTGAGGAGAGAGGTTTCTCCAGTGACCCAGCCCTGCCTTAGGCCTGTCAGTTCCAGCACCATAACACACATTATCTTATTTAAAGCAAGGTAGGCATTTTTGTATTACTATAAAACCTTTCAACATAGGCATAATTACATATATTTTACATCTGGGAAAAGTGAAGGTTACGGATGTTAATTAACATGCCCAAAATGACAAGTTAAGTAAGCAATAAGTGAAAATTTTAACCAGCTTTGCCGCCTTCAGAGTCGGGGCTCTATTACAACAGTAAACTATCTTCTAAGACCAGGATGCAGACAAGGATGCGGGTGACCCGGGCTCCCAAACCCAAGACCATTAAATCATACCCGTTCCTCTCCCACCCTCCAGGAAAGGGCATTTACAGTGGCAACAGCTCCAAGCTTCAGTGTCCCAGGTCAGGTCTCCTAGGGCCCGAGGAAGTCAGCCCGCTGGCCCCAGAAACGGATAAAAACCCGACGTACAGAGCCGTTGCTGGGAAACAGCGCCCGACCTGAGACCACACCTCACAGCCTACCTGGCACTCAGGGTGGCGACATGACTCCTCGACAATGGAATGTGAGCAGAAGTGTCCCCCAAACGTGGGCCGATACTTTCCGGAAGTAAATGCACCCTCTTCTCTGTTTCCTTCTCGCTCATAGGGTCAAAATGAGAGGACACCACAACGCGCTGGGGGCTCGCAACCTTAGCTGCCCATTAGAATCACCTGAGGCTTAAAAAAAAAAAACAAACCAGCGTGAGGGCCACACCAGAAACCAATTAAATCCGAATCTTGCCATGAGAACCAAATACAGTATCAGTTTTTAAAGTTCCAAGGTGATTCTAGTGATCAGCCAAAATGGAGAAACACTACCCTAAGGGGATGATGAAGCCAAGAGATGGAAGAAACCTGGGTCTCTAAACAGTGCAAGGAGAAAACCCACCCCCTGACAAGAAACACGTGCATTTGAGTGTTAATGGGTGAAAAATAAACTTCTCTTGCATTTTAAGCTACTCATACTTTGGGGTTTTATTTCTTCCAACAGTCAGTGTTACTCTAACTCTAATATAGCTCATTAGAAATCCAGACTTAATGAAAGGTATTCTTCTTTATTCCAAAGGAAACTCAAGATGCTCTTCATGGCTGCTATCTATTTGGCCATGGGATGGGGCTCGGTCCTTGATGTCAGGAAAATATAAGGCACCTGTTTCTATCCAGGGGCCACGTGATCGAGCCAAACTATGTTGCAGCAACAAACACGCAGCAGCACTCACCTTCCTAGAGCACAAGAGTGCTTCAAATACCTTCGCATTCATTATCTAGTTTTATCCTCATTCATGAGAGCTACAGGAAGAGGACCTCCTCCTAAGAGATGTGATGACATCATTTGCAGATGGTGAAATTGTGACCCAGAAAGGGAAATTGACTTGCCCAAAACTTACATGACCAAGAGTGGCCGAGTCAAGTCTACAGCTCAACTTTCTAATGTTTCCACCATACCCAGAAATTCTGACCCATTCTTTAGAGTCCCCAAGACAGAAGACAGGAACAAATCTGCCCTGGAGAGGGCCAAACTGCAGGTTTGCCTCTTAGCCCTGTATGGTAGCATTAGATCCTAGAAGGAGGGATCAGGCATGAACCTTGCGAGAACCCCATGCCCAGAAATAGGGCAAGTCTATAAGCGCTAATGTAAGGGACACGGCCTAGTCAGCAAGACTTGAATCCCATTACTGGAGCATCCTCCTCCCTTTGGGGTCAAGCACTATTGTTTTCCAAAGTCTTCTGCTAAATCCTCCTGGTACTGAGTCCCTTCCAGCTCAGGATAAGGAGTTTCAGAAGCTTCCCTCAAATCCCAGGAGAAAAGACCAGGGAAAGCATGAGAAATTTGTTAAAAAAAAACAAAAACAAAACAAACTTCTCATTTCAATTCCACAAGGTTGCCACAATATGTTAGGCCACAATATGGTGCTGAGTAGAGTGTATGGAGCCAATAAAAGGGGCTCAAGGTTGCATGAAGAGAAACCTGGACATTGTAATCATGTCTCTGGTGATGTCAACTAGACTTAAATAGCAATGGGATCCCAGTGGAGTTCATCTCCTTTACCAACACAATCTGTTCACACTGCTGACTGGACTACGCCCTGGCTCTCTATACAGGTCACTGGGACCAAGAAAATTCTATTGGGAGGTAGTCTCAATGGCTTTACCTGAATCATCACAAGCCCCTAGTGAAATAATTCAGAAAGGATCTGAAAGGCAGCTCTCATAGGGGCCACTTCATTGCACAACTGTGATGGCACCATTGTCATCTGAGCCTACATTAATGCCCCCCACCCACCCCACCCCACCCCACCCCAGTAAACAGTACACAGCCTGCAGAGCAAAAACACTTCCAACCTCACCCATCCTTGCTCCTCCTTTTTGCAGGAAATTATACCTTATCCAGCTGAATTTAAGTTTATTCTAATAGACAGAAATTTACTGACTTGGAGAGATAGCAGGTGGCAACACTAAATGAAAATTAGGCAGCATCCCAAAAGAAAAAAAGGGCTCTCCTCTCTACCCATCCAAGCACTTGGTAACATTCTTAAATGCATATTAAATTGAGTTAGTGATTCACAAATCTGTTTCCCTCACCAGATTTTGAGCTTCCTGAGGTCAGAGACTCTATTCTATTCCAGTACCTGGCACAGTGTCTGGCACATAGTAGGTGCTCAATACACCTTTGTTGACAGATGGATAGATGAGTAAGTGAATGCATTTATTTGCAAGTTTAGTGAATGCCCATTGTATACCAAGCACTGTTAACAGGAACAGGGTGGGGATTCAATAGTAAATGAAACAGGCAAAAATCCTGTCCCTGCTCCCATGGAGCTTACATTCTAGAAACTGAGTGAATAAATAAGTGAGTAAAAGCAGTGAATAAATTTAGGCCTTAGGGGCAATATTTGTTCAATAATGGTTGACAGTTACTGAGTGTCAACTACGCATGTCAGGGGCTGAACCCTCATAATCTAGTAGGTGGTGTGGTGAACGGATTAAGAGCATGACTATGAAATCATACTGTCAGAGCCACATTCAACTTTGCCACTTGCTAACTATGTGACTTTGGTCAAGTTACTTGGCCATCTCTGAGTCTCAACTTCCTCAGCTGCCAAATGGGGTAATACCGCTGTCGTAAGGATTAAATGATATAGTTCCCATAGAGACCACGTAAAGTGGTCCCTGGTATGCACTAAGCACCCATAGGTGCACAACTGCTGCTACTATCCCATTTAACCCTTACATCAGCTCTATGACACAGGAATCGTCAGCATTTTGCTAATGCAGGAACAGGGGGCTCAGAGCTATAGGAGAAGATATACAGACGGAAAATAGCAACGCCAAATTGGAACCCAGCTTGTTCAATCCCTAAAATCCTCGCTGTTAACCACTAGGACTTGTGCAAAGACCAGCCTCACCAGAGAGCAGCACAGAGAGCCTGGCAGGGGTGACTCTGGGAGAGCCTCTGCCCAAAGCACCTCCCCGGGAGCCAACCACAGTACCTGTTAGACTTCCCAGGTAAAGCATCTGACTCTAAGCTCCTTCTATAAAGTAAGGACACTCGCCAACCTGACAGACCAACAGATGAGGTCTGCTGCAAAAGGAGCACCAGAGAAAGGAATGCTGGCCTTACTGACGCTGTTCCAAGCTTTGTTTCCTTGCGGGGGGTGGGGGGATGGGGTTGGACTGGACACCAAGGCATCATCTGGAAAAATCTGGCATGGACAGGAGCTACACTGAGCTGGTAACATGAGGGCTGAAGAGGGAGAAGTGGTTACAGAAGGGAAAATTACCACAAGGGCACCACAGGCTGTGGGTGTCACAGTTTTGTACAATCTGGAGCAGATGGAGAAGGAGGTAGGCATGCTGAGAGGTTGGTGCTACTGGGACACACACGTGAGTGAGGGCAAACATGGCCCTTACAGAATTTGTCCCCATGAATAGTTTCTTAAAATGACTTGTGAGGAGGCAGGAGGTGAGCTTTCCATCCTGCTGACCTTCCCTTTTTGGTGTGGCAGGACAGGGATCAAGGGCACAGGTGAGATGGAGACTGAGCTGGCCCAACCCTCCTCCCCACCAAAGACAGGGCCCAGCTCACCCTCAACTCCTAAGGAAGCTGAGCTAGAGTGGGCCAGTGATTTAACTCCAGCACAGAAGTGTAGAAGAGAAAGGGTGACGAAGGAGAAAAGAGGAAAGGAGTCAGACGGTAAGGATAAAGAAGGACAGCCCCCCCACACACACACACACAACCCGGACCAAAGTAAAAGGCGGGGCTCTCGTCCGCTCTTCCTTTGGACGACTCTTCCTATACATTTTCTATACCACCCTTTTCAAAATCTGGAATAAAAACCATCCACAAAACAGCTCATCTCCTCCCAAAATTGTACTCACTCTTCTCACCAATCATCCACCCATACTAAAGATATCAATCACCATATTTCCCAGATGATCAAATTCTAGACCCAAGGGATAAAGAGGGAAGCAGGGAATTGCTGAGGGACAGAAGAGAGTGGAAAGTGCCCAAAGCACACTGCTAAGGTTTATAAAACATTCTCAGAGCTGACATCTGACCCCTAAAGGCTCTGCTACCCCTCCTCAGTGTTATTTTTCCCCAGGATTGTGGAAGTAAGGGGAGAAAGGTCCAAATTTCAGTTTGAGGGTTTAAGGGTACTTGTTAATTTTGCTTCAAATAAAATTTCAGTTTACTATGAACTGGGTGTTAAGATTTATTAATGGTGCTAAAAACTCTATGTTGCTTAGCCTACGCCAGAAAACCCATTCCATAAATGTTGGAGAACTCATGGGTGGGTGAGTGCGTGAGTAAGTAGATGGAAGGATAGATAGATGGACATGGACATGGATGGGTGGGTGGGTGGGTGAATGGGTGGATCTCTATACGACATATAAACATTCATCCTTTGCTTGCAGAAAGTAGTCTTTAGGAGTTGGTGTATAGCATTGGAAATAGTACGATAATTAATTTAGCTTTCTATGTCCCTGAAGCATATTTACACTAACCCATCAGCCCATATAAGGACTTAACAGTTTCTCATCAAGTCATATTTTTCAGGCATTTGCTATCCTCTTTGCGCTCCCTCCCTCAGATATCTAATTTCCTCCCACAGAAAATACCACCTACTAGAAGAGAACTCCAGCATCCCCACCACAGTTCTGACCGCTGTCCTGACCTCCCATCCTTTCTCCAGCTGTCTGCTCTGTGTCCATCTGGATGTCCCAGTATCACCTGAATCTCAGCATGCCTACATGAATGCTGACATCTCTCCCACCTCGATCCAGCTCCCTTATCTACTTCTCTATTTCTAGTTTTAACAATAAACTTAAAATCAGTTTTTTATTATTTCCTTCCCTCCATATGTGATCAATCACCATGTCATTTTACCTCACCATTACAAAAGCCTTTTGAAAATGCTCCCAGCCTCTGATTTCTCCCCTCTACAATCAGTGCCGTGCAATTATTTATTCATTCATTTATTCATTAACGCTACTCAAAGCACTCATGCCTCTATATGCTCAGTGCTGAGCTCTGAACTAGGGATTCAAAGATGAATAAAACACAGTCACTGACCTGAAGTACCTCAAAATCTCAGTAAATACTTCCTAAAGTAATACATTAACTATTTCTGACACCTCCTCAAAATTTTGGGCAGCTTCTTATTGTCTTGGATCCATAATCATTGCCCAAAACCTGTCTTGTCCTTGGCCTTAGAGGCTGGCTTTTGGTGCAAATTTAGTTCAGTGCTTACAGAATAATTCCTGTGAGTTGTAACCAGCTGTACTGGAGCCTGGGCCCACGCCCTATGCCTTCTCCTGTCTGAATTATAATGCTGAGACTTGGGATGCTGACTAGGGGCTCAAAGAAATAGCAGAATTGGCTGAAATTAAAATATTGGTGATAAATCAGGTAGTCGCCTGGAGCTAGGAATGCTGATGCTGAGAGAGCAGGGGGAAAAGGAATACTAATAATAATAGTCAAAATACTCTCCCAGAATTTATGTAATCAAGAAGCTCAACCCCAAGTTAGTAGTGTGGCATTTCTTAACCACGCTGGGCACAGATCCTAAAATTATCAGAATGACTCCTCAGATCACACCAGACAACAGATTTTAAAGCTAAAAGTGATTTACATACATAAGGCCTTATAAATATTATCTTATTTGGATGGCTTGAGGAAAGAAATGAAAACAATTCGGGGGAGGATACTGACTTCAAGAGGAGCCTACCCTGATGAGCCGGCAGGAAGGCTGGCGGGCGAGCTGGGGCACCTTCCACCCTGTGTCCTGACAAACTGCTCTCTTTCTACGTGTGCCTAGGAGAGTTGGGAGGATCAGAGAAAAATGTGTATATTTATAAGCTAAGCAAAGAGAAAAATGCCCCCATAAAACCGAGGGGGGGGATAATATCATAAAACAATACAGTGTCCTATAACCACGGAAACGATAACAACACTAAAACAGAAATAGCTTATTAAGTTAAAACAACAGTAAATCTGTCAGAACAGCCCATAGAAACTCATCTTATGGTAGTAAAAAGCCTCTTCCAGGACTACTGTCTTATAGTTTCATTAAACTACAATTTTATAAGCTAAATTATGGCCAATTCTTGTTCAATTCTCACAATGAAATCTAGTTAAACTCTTAAGTTGGGGAATAGATCTTTTGCAAGTGACAAATCCTTAATGGACAGTTCCCAAAGCCTGACAACTTGGGACTGCAAGGAACCAAGGCATAGAGGGCTGCCCAGCAGTCTGGACTTGGAACCCCATCCAGAAGTGGCCAGTCGAGACTACACAGAGGGGACTGTCCAGGCTGCTCTTACCAGACCCCCAGGCACCTTCTGACCAAGGAAGAGTGGAACAAAGAAATGGACCGTGTGCTCCTCCAGCTAAGAGGGTTCAGATCTCAGAGGAAGTTGAAGTTCAAACCAGCCCAGCTCTATCAGCAAAGCGAGGTCAACAGTCCCTGCAGGTTCCCACCCCCGCCCCCATAACGTCCCTGCTGGGGAAGACGTAGTCCTGACCGCTCCCCTCTGTGACAGCCTGGACCATTCACTGGGATCCGGTGGACAAGCATTTTTGTGGCAGTGTCTCAGGAAAGCAGTTCTGTTTTCAGTGCCACCCACACATCCAGTTTTATAAGCAAAATTATTTCCAGTACTTGGGAACTGCCAAAGATAAGCTTCAGCACTGACACAGCCTGTTATTTTCCACACAGCTTAGCACCCCACACAAAGCCACCGAGCCCTCCTTCACTCTCCAAACCCGTCCCCCCCGCTTGCTCCTCCCCTGCCGCTCACCTCGCCCACACAAACCAAATGTCCCCTCCCAGGCCCCCTCCCAGGCCCCCTCCCAGGCCCCCTCGCCCACCGCAGGCCTGGCTCAGGCCTTGCCCTCTGCCTGAATTGACCTTGCCTCCAGAGCAAAGCTCTCCCACTGTCCTTCCCGGCTCTGGTCAGATCTCACCGCTTCCTCGGGGCTCCCCCGGCTCCCCCACGTTCACAGTAACCTCTCTCACCCTTCACAGCCCAAGGCACTTTGCTGCCAGTCCCATTATGCCATTCGTCCCTGCCTAGTATTATGGGGCAAATGATGGAGAAACTGGTAACCGTGTGAACGTCGTTCTCCTCACATCCAGCTCAGGATGGAAGAGCCAGCGTGGCTTGTCCCCCAAGGTGCAAGTTGAAGTGTACACACACGTACCTTCCCGCATACGCACACAGATACCCACACCCGGAGAAGTTACCTTTCAGACCCACTGGTGGAAGCAAAGCTGGGGCTGTGGGAGGGGAGGCGTGGGTATGAATGCTGAGACAGAAGAGAGGGAAGCCACGGGCTGGAGGAAGCTGGGCTTCCTCCGAGACAGCAGTCAGGTGAGATGCCAGTGGCCTCACTTAGAGCCCGCACCCTGCATGGGTGAGGCTACCGGACTGGGGGCGGCGGTCCCTGGGGCAGGCACAGGACGGGCAGCGCTGTGACTTCCCCCAGAGCATCAGGACTGGGAGGCAGAGGGGCAGGATCACTCTGTACAGGGCCACTGTGCACGCCAAGGGCCAAGGTGACAACGGAAACACCATGGCTGGAGGACCTTGCCCCTCCCTGGTTTGGGGTACCATGTAAGCCCAGGATTCATCTATGATGTCAGAGTACAGGGGGAACCCCAACAATGACTGAGATTTCATTTCCCACCAAACAGGCAGATGGAGACTCAGAACAAATAAAATGTGATCTAGAAGAGTAAAGGATTATGACATGGATTGTATTAAAAATTCACATTGGCTACATTTGTGTTAAATCACCACTCATGGGCACGCTGCCCTTCCCTACTGGACTGTGAACCCCTGGAATCAGCCATGTTTTCCTCCCTCATCCCACCTTTCCCTGCCCCACCCCGAGCCTTCCTAGTCTAAATTATTGAGAGCAGTCTCTGTGGCGGCAAAATAAAAACTGAAGGAAATGATGGCATTTCACTGGCAGTTTGCAATCCCCCACCGTAAAAGGCGAGTGGCTGGGTCATCTTTCCATAAATCCCCAAATCTGCTGGAAAAGCAGACAAGGCAGCTGGGGAGCTCAGCTACTGCTTTGTTTTTGCAACTCTTTCCATGGCTGTGCCCTTTATATATGCAGCCCGGGTGGAATGCATCATAAAAGGTGACATTTTATCACAGCAGTTTGTAAATTTTACAGAAGCGGGCTCCCTGTAAATCACCCAGCTTATTCCCTCGCTGACTTTATTACAGCGAATCCAGTCATGGATAAACTGTATGCCAGTTTACTTGAAATTTATCTTTTTTATTTAAGCTGAACTGAATCCTTTTAATATTCTTCTCTCTTCTAATGATAAGGCATAATGATAACCTTATTTTCTATTCAGTCAGCTTTAAGGACTCTCCTTTCTCTGGAAATGAAATTCCTATTCAGGACCTCTTTTCTCCCAGAGCCATTTAGAATTTATTTGTTGCATCAAAAAATGTGGGTACCTGACTGCACTGAGTCTTGTAAGTCCCTGGAACTTGCACTACAGCATGTCTGCTTCCTTGGGCCCAGGGCTTCTTCCTCCTACGGCAGGTGCAGCACACCTGCCTCTACACACCCGGCCCACTCCCCAGAGTCCTGTCCTCCAGGCCATACATTTAGCGGTCACACAGTATTTAATTAAACAAGGAGGCCATCCGACTGATGTGGCTCTGATGCCAATGCTGGCCTAGGTAAGCAAATTAACATCTAAGCAAAGAACCATCGATCACAAACAGCTAACTAGACTGTGAACTAGAGCCAATCAAATAATTTCCTATCTTGCCTTCTGCACTTTCTCTGTATGAAGGCTTTTCCCTGGCTCCTGTCAGCAGACTGCTCCTTACCACTTCCTGTGTGCTGCTGCCCGATTCAAATTGATTTTGGCTCCAATAAGCTCTTAAAAGTTTTAATATGGCTCAGTTTGTCTTTTAACAACAGTTATGTGGAATTGCTCACCCACCCATCTTCTTATGCTTCGCAGTACATGCAGCTATAGAGCACCTGAAATGTGGCTGGTCCAAACCAAGATGTGCTGGGCACATGTAAAATACACCCTGGACCCCAAAGATTTAATATAAACAAAGAATAAAATATCTTATTAATAATTTTTATATTGGTTATATGTTGACATGATAATGCTTTGGATGTATTAGGTTAAACAAATAATACATTAAAATTCATTTCACCTATTTCTCTTTAGTTTTTTAATGTGGCTACTAGAAAACCTAAAATGACATGTGTGGCTTGCATCTTATTACTCCTACCCTGTGCTGCTCTGGGCACATTCTGGCCCCTTGCTAGATGAAGTCTCACCCACTCCATGAAGGCTTATCTGGCCTCTCTCATCACAATGTTCTTTTCCTGCTTTGGTGTCTATTTCACTTAGCGATCTCATAATCTAGCAGGTGATTGCTAATTTTGTCATCCCAAACCCACAGGTTTCTCCATATAGACTCTAAGGCTCATGAGAGCAGGGAGAATATTTTTTAGTGACCTGAGTTTCCTTCAGTGCCTTTAATAGTTCTTGGTGCAGAGTAAGTTGCACAGAAAATAGATAAATGAATAGATGCAGAATAAACATACAATTCTTGAACCTGCCTGGCACCGGCCCGGGACCTAGCAGTCAGGAACACAACTATTTACTAGGTTACAATTTTCTTGAAACGAAGATCCCTGTCCTGATCATCTTCATATCCTCTACAGAACCTAACTACAGAGCCTAAGTGCAAACAAAGTATTTGAGTAAATGTGTATTGAGTTGACTGAGCTCATATTGGACCAGGGAAACCCAACTCAAGGTGAAGGGTTTTCACTAGGCTAAAGAACCAAGGGCAGACCCAGAATGGGGCTTCCAGGACAGCTGCCACAACCACAGATTAAGTCCTTAACTAATATCACAATTGCTTTCTCTTTTCTCTAGACTATTACACAGACTTCCACCCAAAACTGTCTTCCCAGAACAATGCTTTTATCACATTCCCGCCTCATTCAAGAATCTACAATGGCTCCCTATGGCTGAGAGACAGTGAGCTCTTTAATGTGTCTGTCCACCACTCCACCCACATCTTCCACATCCCAGTCCATTCCTTCTGGTTTGTCACCTGCCCGTTCTACAAACAGTCCAGGATGTGTGTCCAGGATGACCCTCTCCACACATCAGTCACCTCCTTTCATCTCTGCCCATCAGACTTCGACCTCTGCCTAGAAACTCAGTTAAAACCATAGCAGCTTCCTCGTGGAGCCTTCCCATCTCCTCCAGCCCATTCCCACCTTCCCATCCCTGCACACCTCTGAGCCCGTGTGGACTCCCTCTCAGGTTCAGTGTCCTGACATCGTGTTCACACAGCCAGGTGGAAAGCCACTCACCTGCAGGAGCGTAGCTCACGAACTCCTGCAAAGTGCTAGACACATCGGAATGCTGAGTGAATTTAGCCCAAAGTGAATTCAGCCAGTTAAAATATTACCACTTCTGAAAACTGAAAACCATACTATCCAGCGTCCCCCCATGACTGGGGCAGGGAGGGGGAGGCGCACGGCCCCAGAAGTGTCACAAAGCTCAGCAGTGGCTGTCTTTCTGCGCCCTAAAGGGGAAAAACTCCGTCTTGTGCCCGAAGGGGATAAACCAGACTCAACAAGGGGCCACTCCTCTGAGGCCTTTTAGGGAAGGTGAGTCTGAGACCACCACAAGCTTCCTCTAGGGCTACAGAACCCCCGCTGAATCTTGGAACTTAAAACTATAAGGAGCCGAATAAATTACCTCACCGAGCCCTCATTTTTATAGATGTGGAAATGGAGGCCTAGAAAGGGGAAAATGATGTGTCGGGGGCCCAAATAAGTGGTGACAGGGCTCAGCCTCGACTGCCTGCCTGGTGTAAGGGTTTCTCCCTTCGACACACAAAGTTCCTGAAGGCTGGTCAGAGAACCAGCTGTACCAGTACCACCAAGGCCACTTCTCTAAAAAGACAGAACGTGGGGTCCCATCTACAGATACACAGAATCACTAGATCTGGGCGATAGAAAAATAAAATCAGTGTTTTCCTAAAATCCCCCAAATGACTCTGACACCCTGCCAGGTCTAAGAGTCACTAAGCTCACTTGTCCTGCTGGGGCTGTCATGGCACCGACAGCCCAGGGAGTGAGTCCTGCACTTTTAGAAAGTCCCTCCTACGGGGTCTGGCAGAAGCAATGCCCTTTTTTAAGTAGCTAAAATATTGTTGTGTTACAGAATTTCATGCCTGTGATTCTGTAATAAAAGATTTGGTATACATTAGCAGCACATTTAAAAAGGGCGTTACTTCTGCCAGACCCCTACGTGAAGCAAATACCAGTAGATGAGTGTTGAAACAACCCCCGCCCATGACTCACTGGCTGGACCCCACCACCCAGGCCAGATAGTAACCACAAGTGTGGTCAGAAGAAGGTAAGGCCGGAGGAGGGGGGATAGGTAAGGAGGCCACGGGAGGGGCACGAGGCTATTTCTCGGTATTCACCACCCACTTATATTCGCCATTTGATGAAAAGCTAAACACCTCCATCAGGACAGCAATGAGTACACATTGGGGAAAGGCTTTAAACATGATTAGGTTCTGGAAATTACAGAGGATTACACAGTCTGGATAATTCAGAGAAAATAACAGAGCAGGCCAAGAACTCTGTGAACTTCCCAACGTGCTTCCGTTTATGAGGAGTTTTGTCTTCCACGGAGCTCCTGTCGGCTGGAGCCAAGCTGACCACGTGCCCCCGGCTGACTGCTCCACAGCACTCTGCAGCTGAAAGTCCTGTGTGGTTATTCAGGATCTGTGGCCTCCCTCGGGTGTAACTTCCATTTATTAGTCAACAGATCTGAAATACCTCACCCTTAGTGTGGTGAACAGACTCAGGATTTGAATGACGGAAACGAGTGTGAATTCCTACTCTTTTGCTTACTATCAGGTAGATTTAGCCTCTCTAATCTCAGTTTCTTCAGCTGTAAATGGGAAAGAGAAAATCCTGCCTCTGAGGTAAATAAACCTCAGTTCCTTCTCTGGACTCTTTTTCTAGGTAAACAGGACTTGCAGAGATCCACATGCATACACACACATGCCCTGATCACTAAAGTCATAGAGCGCCTTGCTACTTAAGGTGTGATCCAGGAGCCAGCCACACCAAGATACGCTTGTTAGAAATACGAATACAAATTCTCAAGTCCTTCCCCAGACCTACTGAGTTAGGTTCCTCATGTGCTTCTCGGGCATGTCAAACTTTGAGAAGCCCTTCTCTGGAAGGCATTCACTGGGAATGGGACATAGTTGAAGAAGCCGGAGGCTTGTTTTAATGCTGAATTTAGGGGATCACAATAAAATACACATCAATGGCATTCTCTGCAACCTATTTAATGTAAGGGGCATTTGAGGGACCTGTGTGATCCACTCTATTCCCAACTGCAATCCAACCTTAAAAAAGGTAAGCCCTGGGCCTTAGTGGGTGATGGTCTCCTTGCAACTAGATTAGGCCACACTCTTCCTTCTACACTGAGTGGATGCCGGGTTTTAGTATTAGCTTAGATAGGAAGATGTACTTGTCCTGTACAGCTAGAAAGAATGGAAGAATGGGTGCCTGATTAATGACGTACTATTGATGAACTAGTTCTTGAAATACGAGAGGCAATTCATAAAGACAGAAAGGAGATGCGGGGGCGGAGGGGGGCGCACTCCAAAAGCAGGGGAAGGCATGAACAAAAGCCACTGTGGAGAAAGAAAAAGTCAGTAATGGGAAGACCAGTTATGTCCAAACAGAAAATTAGAGATAGAGAATTCTAGAAATGGGACAGATAGTGAAGGGCCTTGAATCTCAAGATACGGAGTTTATATTTCATCGTAATAGTTCAAGAGGGGCCTCAAATGTTTCTGTGCTTTTGTATTTTGATTATTTATTTTTTATGGGAAAGATGTTGCCTGCATATATGTTAAATATAATTTTCATTGAGTCTGGTGTTTATGCACATCTCAAACTATTTCTTCAAGGATGTTTGAATGGTCAACAACCTTGAAAATTAGAGATAGTGTATTTATTCAAGTCAGAGGAAGGCTTTGTTTCCTGACCAATAGAGTAAAATTTAACAAACCCTCCCCAGAGACATTCCAGGGTAGTAAAGATTAAGAGTTCTTCCCAACCTGAAGAAGACTAGCTTACTTTCCAGAGATAAAGTGAAATCTCTCCCTCTTCTTTCTCTCTCTCTCTAAGTAGAATACTTATAGACCATAGTTTTAGACCTCCCACCCAGCTTGCTCTAACCAAAGCCACAATGCCACCCTCCTTATTGGATAAAAAAACATGAACAAAAACTTGACACCCAATGTCTCCCCCAGAGCCTTAACATCCTCTCTCCTATAGTTCATCTTAGGTCCCTAGACCACCATCCCCACACACTACATAAGACAGAGCCAATTCACACTGTGCTTTTCCTCTTCCTCCCAAATTCTCATCATTCACCCAAGAAAGCTTGGTCTTAGTTCACACAGCACAATGCATTTCTCTTCCCATCTTTCAAGAAAAGGAGCTACTGAGAAGCCTCAACAAGTAGATATCCTCTAGGAAAAATGTTGATGTGAGAATGGGTTGCCATCCCCCTAGAGATATATCAGTGAGGGTAGATGGTGTCCCCCAACTCCATCCAGTTCTCTGGTATGATTGGAAAGGGCACTAGATTGGAAGTCAAAAGAACTGCATTCTAGAAATAGCTGTTACTAGCTAACTTTGAAGCTTAGGTAAACCAGCTGACCTCTCTGGGGCTCAATTTCACCTGCAAAATGAGGGTGTTTGTTATCAAAGACCCCTACCAGCTTTAAAATGCTACACATGTATGAGTAAGAGGGATGAATAGTGACCTAGATAAAGAAAATAAGAACCAAAAGATCTCCTGGACCCCCCAAATAATAATAGGGTATAAAACCTAACACAAAGATATGCTTTATAATTTTCTTTGCCCTTTTCCAGACCCCTTGTACATATGACCCTCACAACTAAATACTAAAAGAACCTCTTTTTAAGTACACATCCCAGGTGAGAAAACAGAAAAATAACAATACTAGTCAGTGGCAGAACTAGCATCAAAATAAAGTATGCTAATCCCCAACCTAGGGCATTTCATCAACCTGTTAGGGGCTGCTCTCAAGTTCTAAGGAAAGGGAGCATTAGAAGCCATATCATTTGGCTTCAATGTATCTCAAAGGTGAGCCACTATTCATGAGTTTCTACGCCACCAATACGGCAGCCACACCCAGGTCTTGACCCATCCACATGGCAATAAAACTTGTTCTTCTTTATCTAGAATGGAAAAGGAGCAAAAGATTTCCTTTGAAGCATTCTGGATGCTTTCTGGAGGACTATTCTTGCAAATTCATTTGAAGAAAACTGGGGATCTCACAAATTGAAAATATTTCCATCACCTTGGAACTCGTATAATGAATTTGCCAAAGGATAAAAATATTATGCGTGCAAATACATGGTTGCAAATAAAATGTATACAAAATACCTGGAAAATTAATCAAAGTCTTAATTCCAAAGATGGTATAACTTCAATGTTATTTATGTAGTGTTGTTGTGGATTTCCTTTTCCAGAATTCAAAGCACTGTTTCCTAGCCTGCCACCATCTATTTTGTGTGACCTGAAATGAAACCAGCATTTCTTTCCTTTCATTTTTCAAACTCTCGAATTTACTTTTGAGTCATAAGCCACTTTTTAAAAAAAAGTATGAAGTAAATTTAATTGTCAATGCCACCCTCCCCCAAAAAGATGTTGATTTGAAAATAAACTACAAAGCTATTATTGCCTAACAGGGAAAAGAAGTGTTAATAATTTACAGGAATAAAAAGTACCCATTCAACTGCAGGATACAGGGAAAGTCTTAAATGACCTGTGTGTAGATTCGGGACAACTTTTGGACTAAATAGAATAAGAACTCTAAAGTGGCACTGCATTTTCAAGTCTCTAATTACAGGATGTAGTTACTTAATTACATATTGTTAGTACCTGATTACACTAATTTTGTAGTTGTGCTTAATTACACTAATTAAGCAAATAATCAACCCACAAAAAACACAAAGAATTTTATATGAAGAAAATCCTTAGTAAACTGAATTACACTTAGCAAGAAATAGACTTTAAAAGCAAAGCTGTCTTACACTTGTTCCAACCACAACCTCTCAGCCTGTAATTACTGTCCCAAAGTGTGACTCTACACAGATCCACTCCTTGTGTAGACTCAGTCACTGGGTGAGAGCAACAGTGAGTTAAAACAATGGAAGGAGGGAGTTCCCTGGTGGTGTAGTGGCTAGGCTTCGGCACTCTCAATGCTGCGGCCTGGGTTCGATTCCCAGCCAGCAAACTACCAAACAAACAAACAAACAAACAGAAGGAAACTTTGAGATCTAGTCCAACTTTCTGTCTTTACAATAGGGGAAACTAAGCCATCCAACTTGTCCCAAATTACACAACTCATGAATGTCAGAAATGGACCTGACATTCATGAGTCGGTCAGAAGGAACCCAGGATTCTAAATCACCAGTTCAGTGTTCTTTCCCTTCATTATGTCTTCATGCAGGAAGCCAAAATGCCGCAGGTCTGAAATTTTGGAATCTATGAGCCCAGGCCAATTGATATTAATCTAAACACAAAGATCCAAGATCTTGCTTTCTTTGTTTAACTCTGCATTATCTATCTAGGACTGAGTTTGAAAACCCAAATTCCAAATAGCATTGCCTTAACTAGATAGGGATTTTTACTTCCTTCATAGAACATAAATCCAGATGAGCTAGGTGAGAGTTCCACAGGGTTATCTGGACCCAGGTACTTGTAGCTTTCTGCTCTGCCATTCTTAGAGTATGACTTGTCCTCATTCTCTTAGAATGACTGCATGATCTCCACCCAGGATGTCTGCATTCCAGGTAATAGAAGGAAGTAAAAAGGGAGGCAAGATGAGGTGATGCTTATAGTAGGAAAGATGGCCTTTTTCAGAAATATTCAGCTTGCTTGTCATGAGCCAGAACTTTGTTATATGGATAGTGAGCTGCAAGCTAAGCAGGGAAATGAGGTTCTTTAGCTGAGCACACACAACAGAACACAAACTGCAGTTCTATTAGTAACAAAGAAAGAGAGTATGAATATTGCTAGAAACCAGCGGTGTCTGCCATGTTCAGTCTGTCCTTAGGGATGTCAGACATAAAGAGAGGAAACAACGATAAAGAGATGCCAACCTGATGTAATAGAAAGGATACTATGTTAGGAATCAGGGAAGCTGGGTGCCAATTTCTTCACCTGAAAAATAAGAGGATTGGACAAGAGCAGTGATGTCCAATTTGTTTTTTATCAACAGAACCCATCTTTCAAAGGGACTCTTGAATAGACCCCAGCTATCGAGCAGATCAAAGCAGAGCTGCTTCTCTCTGTCTCAGTAAAGCTGCCTGGGAAAGCAAGGAGTAAGACTGTGATGGACAATGCCATGTTCTACCCATCTACCCCTTAAAACAAAGGACTTGTTGCCACAGCCAAGCTACAGACCTTTTGCTATCAGCCCTTCAGGGACTGCCTCAGAGGCAGAAAGCTACCTCAACCAAGATCATACTCCCTCCTCCCAGCAGCCCACATTCAATGATGGCCTAGCCACCTTGGTCCAACCCCAGGACCATGATGAAGACCTATTGTAGTTCCAGACTCCGGCAATTAACAGGCAGTCTTGCTGGACCACATCACAGCCTGACTTCTCCCTCTGCCCATGCCTGCTTTCCATACCCTCATAGGTATTGATACCAAGTGTGCTCCATAATAAACATCCTCCATCTTAAACTCTATCTCTGGATTGGCTTCCTGGGAAACCCAACCTGCTACAAAGAGGTCAATGTCATGTCTTTTGATCTCCCCTGCTACACACCCCAATAGCTCCTGCCTAGGCTAAACCTTAGCACACTATGGAACCCAGTGTGAAAACCATTTAGTTGCTTCCTTCAAGATTGAAATGCAACAATGCTACAAATCTAAGCAAGGAAGACTCAAGTATTGACGTGCAAGGAAAGCTGGAAGCCGAGATGGCCAGTCAGGGTGGGCTTCTAGGGAAAGGTGAATTAGAGCAAAGAAATGCAGAAGCAAAAAATAACAAGATATACCTGGGAGAAAATACGTACACGGAACATCTTTTTGATTGTGGATTCTGCTGTCAGAGTTAAACAACTACTATCCAACTCTATTAAAAATGAATATTGTCAGAAATATATGTAATCTAACTTCTTTGCTAATTAGCAGTCTGTTATTAGCAAGTATCCTCTCAGATACTTATCAGGCCTCCAGGGAGGGCTTGTCCAGGAAGAATAGAGTCTTTGGGAGGCTTTGCTGCAATTACATTGCACCATGCATATTCATGGCCTAGCTTCCTTCTTTGGAGAGGCCAATCAGAAGAGTGCTGATGGAAACCACTCCCCTGATCAGCCAAAGAAAGTCACTTCCTGGGACTTCCAGCCTTTGTCGCATGTAATGGGTTGAGCACCGAAATCCATCCTTCCGAGAAATATCCCTCCTCCCCCACCCCTTCTTATCCTTACCCAAGAAGAAATTGTAGTGTGGTGCGCAAACTGAAGTTGAGGGGGTACAGCAAGTCACCCCAGTGGTCACCTTCCAGGTATTGCAGGGCAGAAAGGGCTCACTGTAAATAAATCTATGTCTATTTTGTATTAATTTAAATCATTAACATCCATCCATACCAAATACCAGGTGCTATTTAAATATAAAGGTAACTTACCTAAATTTTCTTCTTGTTTTTCTTATCTTATATAAACTAATTTTTCAAAGCTCCCATGATTTCTTTTTATTTTTTACCCTTTAATGTTAAAATTCTGAAGTACGGAGTTGGAAATGGAATCTGAATGGCACATTATGTTTAGGAGTGAAAGGAAAGACTCTTATTTTTTGAATCACAAAATCTCAAGGATGGGAGAATTCACAATCACCTTAAGAATCGCAAACACCCTTCCCTGACTTGGCTCTGCTCCTGCTAACTGCTTCCCGGGTTGGACCTGAGCAGAACTGGAAATGCATCATGGTGACCTCATCCAACCTTTGTGAATTTCCACCCTTCAGAAAGTTGCTAATATTGATCACCAATCTGTATTCCCATAATTTCCACACATTGGGGCTAAATCAATCCAACTATGCTATTCACATGAAAATTGTCATCCCATATACCATTCCCCTTTGAATATAAGTGGAATCCTTTCCCCTACCTCTACCTGAAGACTTGCAGTTGATCCTTAACACCCAGATCTAGGCCTTCCAGGAATCCAATGGCCCTGTCACCACCAGCATCACCATCAAATTGTGCTCCCAGCATCCTGAGTTCATACAATCGTCATAATGCATATCGGGTTGCAGTCCCTACCAGATTGTAAGCTCCTTGAGGGCAAGATCTATTTATTTCCTATTGGTATTCCTAGCATATAGCCATATGAACAAATATATGCCAAATAAATAAAATATAATGAATAATAAAGTCTCACCTCTGAGACTTCCTTGGACTAAATACACCTCAGTCATCATTCTTATATAATGTCGAATTTTCTCACTGCCCCAGCATCCTCTACAGGCAGCTATGTGAGCCTCCCAGTCCCCCAGCTGCAGGAAGTTTAATCGGTCAAGGGATCCAGCTGCTGCCTCAGAAATTCTGTGCCATGTGTGCACTATGGCCACACTCCTCCAGACTGTTCCCAGTCAACAATTGAGTGCATTAGGGACATTAAATCCTGAAACACACAGGACACTCAGACAGCTATCTTTGGCTGGAGGACTCCTCAAAGACTGGGTGAGACTTTACTAGGTAGGCTGATGGAGACAAAGAACAGATGTGGAGAGGGCATGACTGCTTTGGACACTGTTGTGTGGAGAGAAGCAGTAAGAGGGACTGGAGAGGAATGGAATGGGTAGATCATAGGAGACACTGAGAGCCTGGTGGAGGAGTGTGGACTTTATGGCATAGTCACGCGTGGGCCCTGGAAGGTTCTGGAACATGGAGGGACATGAGAATAACAGGATCTTAGGAACACTAATAGATGACTCTATGAAGTGGCCTGGATGAGCCAACCACTCAGCTCCTTCAAAAGTGATTGTGAACAAATAGACAGTTATACATGTTGGTCAAGTGACCAGTTGCAAGACACTTTATACTGAATTTGGCCACTGAACCAGTGCAGCTATTAGACTCAGGCAAACATTGTATGGGCATGGATGGTCTGTGAAAGAGGGAGCAAGCACAGCACACAGCAAGAAAAAAGGGAGATGCAGGCAAGACAGTGGTGCAGATCATGCAGAAATTTTTCAAAATTGAGTCCTATTGCTATATTTCTCACTGAAGTTCACAGGTCGAAAGATTTCAGATTCTCTTTGTCTGTTTCCAAACTTTTCTCAGCTCACAATTTAAAATCACAGGGCTTCCTCACTAAGCCAGCTTCCTCAGCTCATATTTAATAAAGTCTGAAAACCATCCTATGATTGCTAAGGAAAACACCTGTCAAGTAGCTCATCCTTACTCTCCCTTAGCCAAGGTCTAGCCAAAGAGCTAGCATGAGAAGTCTTCCCGCTGACCTCCCTGGAGTTTTCAGAAAAAAACGGAGGCTCTGCCAGTGGCTCCAGAATGACAAACAGACTCTTACCATCCATGTCTAGTGACTTGCAGGAGCTATCACTTACGGAGTTGACGACTGCTTGTGAGCACCTGGTCCCACTGTGGACTCTGGCAGACAGACTCAGTGAAGGAACAGTCATCTCTTGTAACTGCAGCACCCCATATGGCTTTATCTATTTGAAAAGCACTCACTTATCCAGGTGGTAAATGCCTCCGGCGACAGGTAAAACATTATTAACTACTTCTTTCATCCCTGTCCCCTGACATCCTTGATGTTCCTGGGAAGAGAATCTTCCAGGACCCTAGGCAACTGAAGGACTTCAAGGAGGGTAATCCTCCTGACACCTGCTGCCAGGGAGACAGTCATGAGGTAGGTGGAGCTGCTTCTAGCACAGACAGATGGGAGACCAGGGTGTTAAGCTGGCTCCCTTCTGAGTAAGAATGAAGGCAGGTTTAAGGCAAGCTGAGACAGAAGGAGCAGGGGACCCCAAGCCCCATAGCTGGAAATAAGCAGATGGAGGTTTTCTCAACTGGACTGGAAATGCTCAAATCAGCCCCTGTCCCACAAGGCTCTACTACAGGACAGGAGGGGCTTCCACATCCTGACACACAAACGGGATCTCAGGGACCAAAGGCTCAGGAGGCTCCCTGCCTAAAGTTGAACACTCAAGGGAGCTCTTGCTCACTACAGCCTCTAATAAACTTCCTCTGGTCTTACGCATATTCTCAACGTCAAATTTGGACTACTTCCTTAGACAAATTGCCAGGCAGCACCTCCCTCCATGGTAACCTCGTGAATTCTTCCAGGCGTTCCGTATCTTAGAATGATGCCCCAGGGAACACTCTGTTTCCCTTTCTCTCTTTTGCTCCCCCGATAAGCCTTCATCCCACAAAAGCATACTAAGACAATCACATATGCCCCACACTGCTGCAAAGGCACTTGGGGATCCCTGGGATCCACCAGCCTGCAAGTGCCATTGTCACATCTGAAATGGGCGAAGCACGCTGCCTTATGAATCAGGGCTCTCTCTTAGGGGCCCTGTCTGCCAGCACTAACCCATCTCTCACGACACGGGCTTCTCCCTGCTGCAGCTGGCACCTCCTGGTAATTCTCCGGGCCACACTCCCACAGGGACCGGTTCAGCTACCTGTCTGGACAAGACCTGTTCCTACTGGATGGGTGGGAGAAGTGTAATCCCCTTCATGGGAGTGCTCTCTCCTTCCTCCATGCTTCCCGTCTCTTGTCAGCGTCCCAGTATCTACTGGGACCACCGACATGCGCGTTTCTCCGCGGCCTCCCATTCCACTACATCAACCCTGTCAGCTCCCAGGCATCCTAGGCAACACTGCCCAACCTACAGTCTCTGCTCAAGGGAAAGATATGGGAGCTATGCTCTGTCCTACAAGCACCTTTCCCACCCAGGCCCTGGCCACACCTTTGGGGCCAGGAGTGAACTCCTGAACAGCCAAACAGCAGGCTGGTCAGAAGCCTCTACAAAACATTTCTGGCTCTGAAACAGAAACTAAGAAATATGAAAAAACAAACAAACGAACGAACACTTCTCCATCATTAGCAGGGGCCAAAACTGAAAAGACACCTTAATGTAGAGGCGGGGCCCAGGCGCTGAAGCCATGTGCAAGCCACATGGTCATGGGGGAGAGGAAACTATGTGTACGAAATGGAGGACACAGTGACAATGAGGAGACAGGGCACAGAGAGAGGCACAGACGTCCTATAGGCAGAGAAGAAACCATGCAGCCCAGGACGGTAAGGACCTGATCCCCAGACCCTGGGGTCCTCTCCATTCCTATAGACGTATCTGTTCTCGTTCTCACCGGGGCTCCGCTCCTTGTAGAAGAGCCTTAACTGGCAACCATGCAGCTCTGTGTAAGTTCTAGGTCTTGTGCTTCAGAGACTCCTACGCTCACATATGTAAATGCACTGAAATACACGTACTCTCCGGATTGGAGAGATGTGGGCATGAGGCTGGCACCGGTTACAGTAATATTATATATCAATGTTAGTACCTGCAAGAATCCAATGCTAATACATAGCCCAGTTATACAACACCTTCTTGGTCAAGCACATAAGGCACAGAAGATGCTTTAAACTCTTTTTAAGTAAAATATTAAAAATTAATGAGCTCATGTGCAACTTAAGACATATGCTATTTATGGACTGCATATTATTTCTCAGTACACAAATAATTTTTTAAAAGAATGAATTCAGAGATGCCTACAACTCTTAGAAATATCAAAATACTACCATATATGTGTCTTACATTTTAAACTTTCCCAGGCAATTTCACATTCAGTATGCTAATAGTTCTTGACATCGGTTGAGTCACCAATGTGAGTATTGATTTTTAGAACAGAAAAATGGTGACTTGTCTGGTATGTTGGTGGCAGATTCTGTACTAGAATATTTGTCTCCACCAATTTCTAATCTAGCAGCAGCATTTTAATTACTCTGCCCTGGATAAGTCTAACACTAATGCAATTCAACCATCAGAGAGTGACAAATAAATTATTAATAAATCACACCTTCTTGAGCCAGGCATTTCCTAGTGATGGGACAGATGTCCTAACATCCAGCTTGCTGATTTATGCTTAGTACATGACTTATTTTTCCTAAGGAGTCTGTGCAGAACCACCTCTCACCTAGCTGATTCGTGGCTTTATGGTCCCTGCTATAAATATCCCCTGGCACTGGATACCTCAGATGACCAGTGATAACTTTGGCAGCTCCACAGCAAGTTGCTAACTTCTGCTGTCACTACAGGAACCACTGTTCTTGCTAGAACTATGATTCTGCAGTGTGCTTTAGATATGATTGACAGCCTATGTGACAGATAAATGGGGTCATGCATCTATTGAGTTCCCCAGATGAGAGATTCCTGGTCATCACAAAGTTTTGAAAGATAAAAAATCATTTTCAATAAAAAGAAGAGATTCTAGATGCTGCTGGTTTTATTTTTAAAACTTTATGTAAAAAATTAAGTGTTGATTTTTGAACTGGGTTTTTAAAAGAGGGCATCAATGTACAGACTATGAGGCATTTTCCCACCATATGTTTCCCAGGGAGTTTCATTTGACCCCCCTCAAAGACACTGAAGATGAGGCAAGTGCTGTCCCAGCTCACAGGTGAGAAAACCGAGGACTAAGAGATTTAGTGTCTTGTTCAGAGTCACTCAGCTGGCTAGTGACAGGTAGGAATGAGATCCCATCTAGCAGGACTGCCATTGAATTAGCATGTGAGGTTGGCCTTCTCCAGCCACATAATACGTTATTTCTAAACCTAATGACATAGAGACCTTAAAAATAATAATCATACAGAACCGAAGCCTGGGGCTAACGTAGGAGTAACACAGCCAGTCGGCAACCACCCTTTCTGGCTGCAGCAGCACCACACCTTTCCAGAACCTTCCAGAACCATCCCACTACATACTAGGACTGAACCAGTTGAGCCTCCTTAAACATTTCTTCTGCTCTACACATGAGAGAAGCAATGGTTAAACTTTGAGGCCCTGCGGAGACATTAGCTTAATACCTTGGAAACTTGCTATTCATGTCATTAGACAAAAACATTGCAAAGGCTTCTAGGGTTTTGGGGAAAAACATTACAACAATAAGACACAGAGGGACATTAGCATTTCCAGTTGTTCATTCAGTCCACAGTCAAAAGCAGCAGCAGCCAGTATGAATTTATAGAAAAGCGTTTTAATTCCTGAATGGCAATCCTGCTACTTACAGCCAAAGTAAATGAACTCTGTGTGTGTGCACATAGATAAGCCAGAGCTGTGAACTATATGCCTATATACATATGCACCCGGGGAATTCATATTGTAGCTTTTCCTTACTTCAGTTTTATCTCCTGGCTAATGCACATGATGTAGTCAGAAAGTCAATAGCAAGTTCAAGTTTAGCCAACAGTATCAATGCCACACGGATGTTCTTCAGAACAAATTGTTTTCGCACCACTTCAGATAAAGTAAATAAAATCCAGTTCTAGATTCTATGTAGTAATCGAAGGTAATACTTGTCAAGTGTGGCGTGCAGATCAGTTTCAGAATCAGCGGCGTGGCTGTTAAAATTTCAGGTTATGAGGCCCCAGACCAGACCTACTGAATCCGAATCACTGGGGATGAGTTCCAGGAAGCTGCAACTTTAACAGGTATCCAAGGATTCTTATGCATTTAAGGAAGAGCTGGGGGGAAAAAGAGAAAGTGGGAACTAGGGTGAGAGATAGGGAGACACAGGGAACTGAAAGCAAGACCAAGACAGAGGTCCCACTCATTACCCCGGCACACCTCCTCAGCTGCCTCTAACAGTCTCTGACCCCTGCAGGTTCGAGGTCAGCCCTGACAAGGCCTGTACCCACAAGAGCCAGACCTGCTGATCCTGCTGAAGCCCCTTTGCTACTACCAAGTACTGCTCAGGAGTGGTCTGGCTCCCGTGCACCTGGTGTGTAACTTGGGGGTGACGATTTTTACCCCTGCACACCTACATGAGCATCAGAGTGCAAACATCTCAACCTGTACTCTTGCAGGTGGCCAATCTATCAAGCCACCAGTCCAGGTTCCCCTTCAATCTCAGTTTTCCCACAGGGAAGCTTTGAATTTCAGCCTAACCCTAGCCAGCATCTCTTCTGGCTGGACTCTACTTTTGGTTCCCTCTGTGTCACCCTTTCTCAGGGTGAAAGACATCAGTGGCTGTGGGGGAATATTATCATTATGTGGATGCTATGACTGCATATGGTCAGATCTTACAAAGAAAGACCACTCCCTGTGTCAAAGGGGTGGGAGCTCACCTACTGGCTGTCACTCCTGGCTTTAATTAGTTGGGTTGTGATGGACTGGCTCTTACACTAGGTGTCTGAACCCTCAGGGGAACTGCAAACAAAGTATAAGGTGGTTATGATCTACCTTAGAAAATGGTATTAGCTGTCACCTCCAAGTGAAGAGAAACAAGAATCTGAGAAGGAGCTCACACCTGCAAACTGTGCCAATCCTCCCCTCCCTTTGTATTCCCCAGCCCCCTGTATTCATGCACCCCACACACACACATACAGGCACACACACACACTCACGCACACTCACACATACTCACACACACACACACACACACTCTCTCTCTCTCTCACACACACACACACACACACACACACACACGTACATGAACGCACAGCTGAAGTGTAGATTATCAGAAAGGATCACAGGACAGGGCCTAAAAGCCTTGAGTATAAATGATGTGGGACAGGATCATAAATCTGAAGTATGTGAACCATTCCAGTTTGTCCCCTACTATTTAGCAGTGCTTGAAAATGCCAGCTGCCTCAGCTGTACTGAGAGAATTGAGAGACAGTGTTTTTATTCTCTTGGGAAAGATGCCTTCCGATAGAATGTCTACTTGGGTCATGTATAAGTCAAACTTCAAAGTTGAGTTATGAGTGTATCCATGCCTGGGAGAGGTAATTTAAAGTCAGGGGATGGAGGAGAGGAGGATATACTCCTGAGGCGAGCAAGGTGGTGTCAGCAATAACTGAATTATAAGAACCCAAAGGAAAGGTGAAACACACCAGGCAGGATTCGAGTTTCTTGCTTCAACTGCCTCTTCATCACCTTCAGAAAGTTATTGTTTTTTCTGCTTAATAAAAGGGGACCAGGAGTGAGGCAGCATATACAGGGAGATGTGTGTGCCAGGGTAAGTCCAATGGTTCCGTCAAGCAAAAGAGACAAATCCCCTCGTACTCATTAGAAAAAAGAGAAAGACGTGTATTGGCAGCTATCAAGGTATCAGTTATTTTTCTAAACCTCTTATAATACACACACACACACACACACACAAAAAAAAAAAAAAAAAAAAAAAAAAAAAAAAAAAAAAAAAAAAAAAAAAAAAAAAAAAAAAAAAAAAAAAAAAAAAAAAAAAAAAAAAAAAAAAAAAAAAAAAAAAAAAAAAAAAAAAAAAAAAAAAAAAAAAAAAAAAAAAAAAAAAAAAAAAAAAAAAAAAAAAAAAAAAAACCTGGGAAAATGGTATTATTATATTGATTCAGTGATAAGAATATTGAGCCTCAGAGAGATTTAAGCAAAAAATAAGCCTAAGGTCAAACATCTAGTAAGTGGCAAAATCAAAATTCAACCCCAGGTCTATCTGAACACATCCTAAATGTATTCACCTTCAACTGTTATCTAGCTTCTACCAAGCACATATGAGGTCAGACAGTTAATTTCACGAACTCACCCTAGAAAAAGTGCAGCACACCTCACTGCTGAATATCACCACAGTCACCTTCGAAGTACTCCCCTTGGGAAGCTGTGCACCGACACCAGCGCCTAGTCCACCCTTCAAAGCAATTTTGGAACTCTTTTTCTGGAATGGCCATCAGAGCTGTCATCGTACCCAAAATCTGACAATTAAGTTCACGAACTTGCCACCACGCACGTATGCTGGGAGCACTGTACAAACAACTCAGTAAGGTTATGACAGCTTGCCAAGGTTATGGCACCTCACTGAGTTGTTCGTACAGTGCTGCCAACATAAACACACAATGGCAAGTTCATGACTCATATGCTAAGCGATCAATGCATTCACCTTGTGTGAGAAAAAGAGACGCATGTCTACACCAGGGCCATAATGCCCAAGCTCTCCCCAGGCTGAGATAGATCTTTTGCTGTCAGCAAATCACCAAGAGACATGGACTCAATCACATGCAGCTCTGTGACAAGTGAGACCCTCCGTACCCTATTTGCCATGACCTGTGCTGCTTACTACATATGGGTGGGCGTGCATCACAGTTGTAGCCTTGATAGTTAGGTCATCTTAGGTGTGCAGAGGTGTATGCATGGTACTCAAGAAGTGAACTACCCTAAATATGTCACTCATGAAGCCACCTCTACCAGCTTCTCCTCCAGGTGAAGCTGCCTGACCCCAGCCCCTGCTCTAGGAAAGTGGTGGGTGCCAAGGCTGACCCTGCACAGAGGCAACCAGTGATTGCATTGGAGACCAAAGAACAGCACATTCACATTCTTCGTATTGGCCTTGGCGTGGCATGACTCAAGACTCTGCCCAACCAAAGACACTGGTTATTACCTGATTCAGACAGACTAACTTTCTTGTGAAACCGAATTGCAAATACATAGAGTATTGGTCACTGTAGTAGCACAGGAGGGTACACCAGTAAGTATGTGAGTCGTGTTTATGAGAAGACAACAGAGTCCCTGAACTCTGCATGTGAGCAACCTGGAGCCTCACTGGAGCCTTTCAGCTCTTGAACACATCTCAGGCTCCATAAGGCCCAGCACTATGACTCCCCTAATTTTTAGAGAGATTCTTATTTCCTTATTATTACATGTATCATTACATTAAATACCCCCATTACTATAGGTAAACCAAGGGACTTTGGAAATAGCTATACACTATGTCTCCCTATCAGGAGATTCACAAAGCTCAATAGTATACTAAAGGCTCTGACACATCTAAGTGCACACACACACACACACACACACACACAACTTTTTAGCCTTAATTCAACACTGCCCAAAGAAATCTGCTCATAAACAATTCCTGCTTTCTTTCTCAGAACAGTATCTTGGGAAACCAACAGAAATCCCTCCTAAAATAATGGACACTTTTACAGATAACACCAGCCTGTCAGTGGAAGGTGGAGATACAAGTTCTAATGAAAGCTTCCAGGGAAAGGTAGAGATGAAAAGGACTCTGGACTGGCAAGCTCTGGATGGGCCACACATGGAAAAAAAAGGGAAGATCATGAGCAGAGTGAGCACCACTGAGAGACGGGGGCAGGGGAGAGGGAGGTTCAACCTCAGGGACAAGTCGAGTAAGAGGGGATGTACCCAAGCTTTGCCATTAGTGCTATCATTGTTCCCAATCTATCAAATAATTGTCTTTTACTATACCTATGACACCTCTTGATTTGTTTTAATCTGTATTCATGTCCCTGTTATTGTTTTAAATTCATTGGGGATCATTTTAAACTAATCTCCTAATCTTTTTCCAAGAGCCCTCATCAATAATAACTGAAAGGATGATTAAAAGAACCCTCTGTGCAAAACAAACTAAGTCAAAATTACTGTGGGGAGTAAATTACTCTAACAGAGATATAATGTCAATGCCATCATTTATAAAAGATTTGTTGCCAAATGCTATCTCAATTCAAAAGTAAGCTCTGGATGTAACCTAGCCTCTGCCAAAGTATCTGGGGGGGCGGGGGGGCGGGCAAGAATCATGAAGGCTAGATTTGTCACCCTTCTACCTCAGCTCAGCCCCTGCCCCTAAAATGATCCCCTTTCAATAGTATTTAGCCCTTGAAGAAGAAGGCTGATGCTGAGATGTGGGAAAGGCACAGCAGATATAGGTATCCACGGCCTCCATCAGTGGGTAGAGACTCTACTCAGGCTGGGAATGGCTTCCCACAGGGGTGATGCAGGCACTGTTCCCACTACTGGCTCCTGGGCCCCAGATAGAGCAGCTGGTAGTTAGCAGCCAGCAAGGCAGCATCTGTCTGAGAGGTAGAGAAGCAGCACACTGTAGAGAATAAATACCAGGAGACACCACAGAAATCATGTATTTCACTCCCCTAAATTTGCAGAATGGGAAACTGAGGCCCAGGGATGACCAGCGATTTGCCCAAAGTCACACAAGCTAATTAAGGCCAGAGACAGAGTTTTGCTTAGGGCTGAGATTTCTCATCCACATTGCTCAAAATCCCAGCCTGATTGCCAGGCTCAGTTTCACTTCCCATTTTGGTCCCAGGTTGTCATTTTAAATGAAAGCATCCTCCTTATCCTAGCAAAGGTCCACTGGATGATCAGTTTGACAACTCTCAATGAGACAAGGTCCTCAACCTGGCAAGGCCTGACAGGCTGGTCACAGTGACCTACTGTGGTCCCAGGTGTGAGGCTGTTAACTTGAGCAGAGAGGGGCAGGTATCAAGTATTTCCAACTAAGGAAGCTCCTGCCAGGAGCTGAGCTTCTGCAGGGAACTTACATGCTGGTGATGAAGAGCCCTGCACAAGAGGGCAGTGACTCATAGGAGCCCAGTCCCCTGACTCATTGCCCCCAGCAAGAAGGGCAGGCATACATTCATTCATTCATTCATTCACTCAATCACTCATTCACTCCCTCCCTCCCTGGATCATTCATTCATTGTTGAGTAGCAGATACTGTGTTGGGGGCTGATAAATCCAAGGAAGGAGCTGAGTGCTAGGGAAGGGGAGGAGAAGGAGGCTTTACTCCAACTACAAAGCCAGAGACCAATTCAAATCAAGGAGTCGCCTAGAGGCAGGGTTGTCAACACAGACCACCAGCTCTGCTGTCCTCTGCGATTGAAAATCCCCACCAAGCAGGAGAGGATAATGGGTAACTAAACAATCAGCAGGTCACTAAGGACCTGATCTCCCCCACTGGCTTGCCTGTCTGGAAGCCCTACGAGAAGCCTGACAGGTCACAGGCAAGACCCAGCAAAGGCAAGCATTGATCCCTTAACACTCAGCAAGCATTTGATCTTGGCTAGAGTAAATAAGCCCCTAAAACAAGATGTATTTCCTCCCATGAAGAGGACGGAAACACAACCTTGAATGCAGATACGTCAGGGCCCTGATCAGGGGAAAATATTATTTAATAAAATAAGGTAGGCACAGTACTCTAGGAGCTTCAAGTCCACTGGGAAGGTGAGGAAACTACAAGACAGGAAGCTGAACAAAGCCAACAATAAAGAGCACTGCATGGCCAGTCAGTGGGTTAAAGGGATACAGGTAAGAGAGCCCCTTTTGCTGCCTCAGTTCCTCCGCATGAGCCCGCTCTGACTGGCTGGTGTGGCTACCTAGAAGCTGTGTTGAGGACTCTGATGCTACAACTAGTTCATGGGGAAGCACTGCCATTATTGATTGCCAGTGACTTCTGTGTGTATAGCAGGCCTACGTATTTTGTATCCATTTACTAGAAAGTAAGCCATTTCTTATATATATATATATAATTAAATGAAATGAAAAAAGTGCTTTGAATCTGTAAAAATTCACTTTACACAAGATTAAAGGAGCACATCTGTGCCTGTGCAATGTATCCACAGTGAGTTCCACGAAGAAAATCCATTAGGAGGCTCTCCCAAGACTCAAGAAGCAATACCTCCTTCAATCTTTAAGTTTACGCTGCTTTTATTTAAGAGCTGGAAGAAGGCAGCTGTTGTGCTTGTCCAATGCACCTTGCACTGGGGACAGCCCTAGAAATTATCCTGTAGAACCAGCAGCTCTCTTCCCCCTCACTTACCCTCCCCACTCACTTACCCAAAGGAAGCAAGTCAGCAAAGCGTGGATCATTTTATTTTATTTCATTTCTTATATTCTCCTTTCGGCAACTCTTCATGTCCTTCCTTTGAGCACTGTAAGTTTGTTGTTTTTTGTTGATTTATGTGAAACTGGGGGTCTCTGTCAGTTTAATTAAGAAAAAATTACACGGCTATATATGCTTGTCAACTTAATTTTCAAGATTGGTCTTATTTTACATTATAAACTTTGGTAACGATATGTTCTATCTTTAATCAATGCTTGAAGGTTTGATTTTCTTTTAATTTTTTGCTCATTTGCTTCCAAGCCAAACTCGACAAAAATGCTTCACCTTTTCCCTCGTTTCATAATCTGAACCATCATGTTTACATTCAGCTTGCTTTGAAGAGAAAGATAAATGGTTTGTGTTTTTATTAGAGGGAGCAGATTGAGCCTCACATAGACAAGTTCAAAGAGTCCTGAACAAAGAGTCGAGTGATCTGGTTCCAGTACTGGCTCCCCTACCCTTCAACAAACTCTTCCTTTGTCACTTCATTCAATCAGCGTGTTTTGAGCACTTATTGCATGTTATGTACACAAAGGCAAACAAGGCAAAGAGGCTCCTGCCCTAATAAGAGAATACATTGCAATGAGGGAAAGAAAAAAAAAAAAGACAAGGTAAGAAATAAATTCAAATTTGTGATTAGGCCATGAAAGCAAACAAAAGCTGAGCAAGAGAGTAAGAGGGAGACCTACTTTAAATGTGTGGTCAGCAGAATAATGACCCCCCCAGAAATGGCTATGTTGTGATCCCTGGAATCTGAGAAGGTGTTAGGTTATAGGGCTCAGGGGGGCCAAGATTGCAGATGGAACTCGTATTAGTAATCAACCAACCTTGTACTGGAGGGTGTTCTGGATTACCGGGTGGGCCCAATGTAAACACGAGCATCTTTAAAGAGAGAAGAGGGAACCGGGAAAACCAAAGAATGGCAGCCTGAGAAGAACTAGACCGACTGTTTCTGGCCTTGAAGATGGAAGCAGGCGTCCATGAGCCGAGGAGTTCAGGTGGCCTACAGCAGTTGGAGAGGGGAAGGAAACGTGTTCTTCCCCAGAGCCTCCAAAAGAAAGTCAGCCCTGCCCAAGCCTTCATTTTGGACTTCTATCTCCAGAACTGTATAATAATAAATCTATATTGTTTAAATCTTTAATTCTATGGTGATTTGTTATGGCAACTATAGAAAACTAATACACATAAGTGAATTTTAAAAAGGCCTTTCTTAGAAAATGACTTTTAAAATGGACCCCTCCCTCCCCCCAAAAATGAGTAAATGCCATGTGATGAATGGAGGAAAAGTGTTCCAGGCAGAGGGAAGGGTGTGTGCTAAAGCCTGGAAGTGGGAGAGAGCTTGGTGTGTTTACAGAACTAGAAGTGGCTCTATAATGGCTAAAGAGGCGGGGGTCGGGGAGTTACATTCAATAAGTTTTAGAAAATTGTGTAAGAATCTGCAACTGGATCACATAGAGCAATACTTTAAAGTTTGGATTGTATTCTAGGTAAATTCTAGAGTCAAGTGTGAGGTAAGGCCCTCGGCTAGAAGTGAAGGGAGATGAGTGAGAGTTTGGAGAAGAGGTGGCATGGAAGAGTCCTCTCAGGGAGTAGGAAAGTGAATCCACCAATGAAACAGTAGGATTACCAGACAGAGTGGAGTCTTCGCTAAAGGTTCAGTCACGTGTTTGACGTAACACTGCCCATCTGGGGGGGTGTCTTCTCCAGAGGTATTCAGCTAACATTTATTGAGTTTCTTTCTGCGTGCCAGGGACTATCACAGCACTCTAAACAAAATAACTCTTTTAATCCTCATAACAACCCTAAAAGGTAGATGTCCTGTGATCATTATCTCTGAATTACAGAAGAGTGATTAGAAAGATAAACACGGAATCTGGGCAGGCCAAAGGAGGATGGGTGGGAAGCCAGAGGCCTGGCTGAGAGTGAGAAATAGGCAGGGAGACAGTGGACTGAAGAGTACAGTGAGGTTGAAAAGGCAATGGGCACACCTCAGCAAGTAAGCGGAAAAGATAGAAGGTAACGTTTGGGTGGTAATTTGTTTGTCATTGAGATTTCATACGTGATGGCAGTTTCTGGAGCTGGCAGAGTCCAAAGCGTGACCACGAGAGTTTGTGGTTGAGGAGGAGACAAGAAAATGATCATTAAAGATGAACTGGTCTCCATGGGTAGTTCACCCATGTAGATGATGAAGACACCAAGAATTATATTAGGAATCATATCTATGAGCCAGGTGGTAAAGCTAATGAATAAAAGTAAATTAGTCCATGATAAACCAGTACATAGAGAGGGTACAGAACAGGGAGGCTAAAGCCCAAACAGAATTTTTGCCACACTGAAAGAAATTACTGGCCTGAGAGCAAAAAGGATACTAACCTGTATTCCTGCCCTGAGGTATATGAGATATGGAACAAGCAGCCCCCACCTGAGAGATGGCTCAAAGGCAAGTCTCACGACGCAGGGATTCTCAAGCTTGGACACACGTTAGGATCACCAATGCTCAGGCCATACGCCCAGACCCATTAAATCAGAATCTCTCATAATGGGTCCTAGGCATCAGAAGCTTTTAAGATCTATAGGCAAGTTCAACATTAAGCTAAGGTTGATTCCAAAAACTAAGGCAAGAAGATGACAGAAGAGATGTTTTAAGTAGAGGCTCAGAATGTAGAGCAACAGCCAGTCAATGTTCTGCAAGTGGCCAGAGAGCTAATATTTTAAGGCCTGCAGGTCATAGGTTTCTGTCACAATTACTCAGAATTTCCACCGAAGCATGAAAGCAGCCATAGATAATACAAAAACAAATGAGTGTAGTTGGGGCCCAATAAAACTATTTATAGGCACTAAAATTTGAATTTCACATCAGTTTTATAAAGTAAACCTTTTTTTTTCAACCACTTACAAATGTAAACACCATTCTTAGCTTGTGGCCCTTCCAGAAATGGGCAGCAGACTGGATTTGGCCTGGGGGCCATAGTTTGCCATCCCCTGACATAGAGCAGTAGGCGCTGACAAGGCCCCACGCCCCTCATCCTTGCATCATGTCTCTTGGACCAGTCGTTGACCCTCGATAAGGCTAGCGTTACACCCGGGCTGTGGAGTGCACTGTTGACAAAAATCACGCACCAGCTAACAGCTTAGTCCCACTCGCAGCCTCCGCCCTTGTCCTGCTCTAATCAATTCTCCGTGACAGCACAGTGATTTCTCCAGAACACACATCTGATGATCAAGACAACTGTCTGTTCAAAGACCTCCCAAGAGTTCTCAGAGTTCCTTAGGTTAATCCAAATTTCTCAACATGTTTTCCAGCAGCTGTCCTAACCTGGCTTCAGCACCAACCCACTTCTTGTGTTCCTGTCACTTCTCAGGGACGCTGTCTTTTCCAGCTTGCTCACTGTTCGGTCTGCCCAGGACATTCCCTCGCCACTTCACAGCCTGCTTCTTCCTTCAGGCTCCACCCCGGCGTCATTGCCAGCGGGTCTGGCTGCAGTGTCCCTCCATGTGCTTCCTGAGCACCCAGCCCTTACTCCCAACTAGACCTTATCTTGCTGCTTGGAACCACTCATGTCATCTTTAATAAGCACCACATGATGAACGAATCACCTTTATTCTTTATTTCACACTGCCTCTGAAAAGTTTATCATCAGAGTTTTGCCCCTTCCACTGGATGAAAACTCTAACAGTCTTTCTGATATTGTTCGTCCCTCTTAATGTGGTCATTTTAAGTGGCAAAATACAGACTCAACTGAAAAAGTAGAATTTCCACTTCAATGTGTTAATCCACATTTGTACATCTATTCTTAGGTAAGACTCCTTTCCATTTCTCCACTAGCAAGATCCCTAAGGAAGGCAGGCCTCCTGCTTTAGAAGAAGGGCATGTGGTCGGCTTCGCTTCCCTCTCCCCCTCTGGAGTAGGAATATCAAGCGTGGAGAAGAGTAAAGGACTCAGAAGGCTCTTAATTGATTCACAGGGTGTCATACTGGCATCTTGCTCTTGCCACACTAGTGTTTAAATATGTGTATGATTCTTTCTTTGTGTTTTTAGGTTTCTCAGGAGTTTCTCCAGCTGGATTTCTCTGCCTTATGTCTTCAGGGATGGAGACATGACATTCGTTCCTCTGCTGTTGCTTCTGTTGCTGCCTCAGGTTTTCTGGTTGTCCCCATCATGCAGACACTCTCCATCACCAGTGTCCCCTTGCCCTGAAGTCTAACTGAAATGCAGTCAAAATAGCTCCAGGCAAATTTTCTCTCCTGCATGACCAATATCTGGTCCATATTCCTTTTACTCTGACAAATTCTGGGAGGATAGGCCAATCTCAACCACCCATCCTTGTTGCAGTGCCAAAGAGTCTTGTCCTGTAGATTTCTAAGACAGGGTCAAACCCAACTCCATGGTGCCTAACAACTGCAGAGAGCGTATATATTAAGTTCTTCAAGTGGTCTTACTGTAGTCTGTCTATTTTTAGTTTTAAGGTAACAAGATATAATTAGTTAAGATAATATTAGCTACTTTAACAAATCAATACACAATGGTTTAACACGATTTATAATCAGGGTTGGGAGGTTAGGACAGGAGTGTCTGCTCTGTAAAGTCATTCAAGATTCCAAGATAATAGAGGCTCAGCCATCTTTAATGCATTGCTTTCGAGGTAGCCTTGGGTATCAGCATCATGTTAGCAAATGGAAGAGATTGGGGCTTGTGCAGGGAGGTTTTTATAGGCCAGGTTTGAGAGTGAGCATTCCTACTGCCACCCATATTCCGCTGGCCAGAACTCGATCACATAGTCACACATAACTACAAAAGCACTGGGAAAGGCAGATTAGCTTGAACAAGGGGAAAGGAGTTTGGGGTGCATCTAGCCCATCTCTGCCACACAGGGAAAGCACACTCTGTCTTCTATCTGGAGAAAGGAGTGGTGATCTAGGAAAGACCACTGGACTCCGAATCAGGGCACCCGATTTCAGACCCACTACTACCTATCACGTTTTGGGCAAGCCAGTTCACCTCTCCCTGAGCACTGGGTTTCCTCATCTGTAAAATGAGAGACTGGACTAGAGGACCCCTAGGCCTTGATTCCCTCATTCTGTGAGTCTATGTCTCTAAGGGAACAAATAAAGCAGAACCACAACTCCAAGGGCAGCCATTCCATAGGTAGGTAAGGGAAGATCCTCTGGTCACACACAGAGAGCTACTGTCCTCTTTAGTATCTTTTTTACAAATCTGAAGGCAGATTTGGGGATCTTCTAGGAAGGTAGAACGTAAGAAACCTGAGAACAGAAAGTCTGAAATATGTCTCATCACTGCCAACCTCACCTAAATCACTATCTCTTTCACCTGGATTACTGCATTTGTCTCCCTCTATGCAGCCTCTTTAAAAGTTTCAGGCCACTGGGTTGCTATTGTACCATGCCAACTGATGGTTATTTCGATTCAATTCAAAACAAAAAAAGAGAACACGCCATTCTTAATCCTCACATACAGTCAAGCTTGAAATACTCACCTACTCCCTCATTTCACCTCTGCCTCCCCAACTCCATCAAAACTGTTCTACCCTATGAAATAAAAGTTATTATCTTCCCCTGCTCTCAAATCCTACCCTTACTATTTGTCATCCATTTACGTGCTGCTGTACGAGGGCCTAGTAATTTGTGAACATCTTATCTTCTCTACTAAATTGGAAGTTCCCTGAGGGAAGAGATCATCGATTATACTATTGCATTTGCACCATGCTAGGTGCTTAATTAATTATTGAAAGAAAGCATGACTAACGACTGTGGAGAATTGTTAAACGGCTGAAGCGAGGCGGCCCTATTGGAAACAGCAGTGAGCCTGATTTTGACTTGGCGAGTACATTGTTTTCTGGCTGTTTTTCTCAGAGTCCACTTTGGTTGCACTGAACAGTCTGTAGGAAGAACTGTAGGTGTGAATCTTCAGCCCCGATAAGGATCGCACCGAGGTCTGATTCAATGCAGTCTTGCCCAGGGACAGTATCAGGAAGCGAGTTAAATGAGAGATCATATTCTGTCAAACCCTGAGAAAATGGCTGGGCTCCTGCCAAATGAGAAATTACAGCTGGACAATCATTTTTCTCTCTTTCTCACTTTTAAATGTGAAGCTATGTGCTCTGAAATAAAACAGAGCAGGGAGATGAGAAGTTATTTGAAGAATTCGATCAACGTGGACAATTGTTCTGATAAATTTAGACAAAATTAGCCTTTTCCCCCTCAGAAGAAGAAAATTATGAGCTGGTTATACGAATCCATATTTCAGTCACCATTTCCCTTCAGCCTGTCTGAATCAATGGTTGTATGTCAGGTAACAGCCAGTGAGCTTAGCTGGGCAGCGCCCGAAGTTTACATGACTTCAGCCACGAGCCCAGTGCTCCTACGGGCCCATTAGGGACCCTTCTCCCACGGGTCCGTATTGTGCCTCCAAGTACAGATATACAGCATGCCGTGGACCAGGTGAGAGGACGGATCCGCACAAACCCACCTGCACTACTAAGAAACGGCTCCGATTCCAGATGCACACCCTACCAGCACCACAGCACTGTTCAACAGCACTGAGCCCACTAACTCGCCCACTGTGGAGCTGTCGTGAGTATTCATCCGATCACGTGGTCACCAAGATCACACTCAGAAGAATAACAGCTGTCAGTTACAGAGCTCCGCCTCTGGACCACGCGTGGGGCTCGGTGTTTCATACACATTGTTTCCAGTCTACACATCCATCCTGCGGAGTGAATATTGACCCATTTTGATGATGGGGAAACTGAGGTCCAGCACATGGTCCAAGGTCAGCGCATGGTCTAAGATCCCACAGCCAGCGTATGGTGGAGCCAAGATTCCAACCGACGTCAAACTCCAGAGCCGCGCCCTCCCCCCGCCCCCAGCATGCTGCCCACCTCTTAGGCTAACCCCAGCCATGCCATCCTCACGTCGGGGCGATACCGGGCACTCTGCAGACTGCAATGTTCTTTCGTATACGTTATCTCATTTATTCTTCAGAGATGCCTACGGAGGTACTGATGCAGTAAAACTCCCACCTGACTGATCAAGAAAGTTAGGATTGTGTGAAAAGTGAGAACTCAGCCCTAGTTCTCCTTCCTCTCGATTCTGAGCCTACCCACTAGTAGATGATGTGGAAACGGAAGTGTAAGAGGAAAAATTATTTTTATTTCAAAAGGAATCAAAAGGAATATGTCACACTTCTCTATCTGAAAACCTCGCGTGGTTTTCTACGATGATGGGATTAAATCCAACCACATTATTGCGCCACATCAGGCCCTTCTACACAGGCATCTCGCCCATCTCTTTTCAGCTCCCTTCCTGCCTCTCCGCTCTTGCACTGCCGTCTCCAGCCAAAGCAAACTGTTCTCCTTTGTCTGAAGGTGTCATAATGTCACACATACTAGCCCTACTCATGCTGGTCCCTCTGCTTAGAAACCTCACACTTCCGCTCAGCCTTCCCCAGCCCCCAGGCCGTGTGGGCTGTTCCCTGTCGGCCTTGACACAGCACAGGTGTCATCACCACCAAATGAGATGCTCCATGTGGAGTGTACCAAGCGGGTGTCCACCTGTGCTCACGAGACCTCCCCACCAGCAACGACTGTCTCCCCAGCTCACTGGCAGTGAGAGCTGAAGTCCTCACGAAGGACCATGGAGCCCTGCTCACTCCAGCCACGTACTGCACGGCAGAGCCCAAGGCCACCCCCTGCTACTCGCTCTGCCCCTCCTGCTCTTCCCAACCTGCCAGGCAAGCTCTCCCCTCAGAGCCTTCAGTCCTGCTCTTCCCTGTGTCCAGAGCATCTTCCTCCCAAGTCACCCACACGGCTGACTCGCTCACTTGCACGGCCTTCTCTAAACCCCCTCACAGGGGGTGTGCCACCCCCGCTCCTCCTCTAGCACCCTTTGTTCCCTTTACGTGTATTTTTAAAGCACTTCTCAACATCTGACAGACTATATATTTTACATATTTTTTAAATAAATGAATCTTTCTAGCCCTAACTCATCTCACTGTCATCCCAGCCCCCAACACAATGCCTGGCTATGGAGTTATCTGGTCCCCTCCGCTGCCTACAAAGCCCAAAAGGCTTAGCCAAACCCATTTTTGTTTCCACGGGTCATGACAAAACCAGAGAATCAAAGCCAAATCACAGTCCAGGGAGGGCTGTGGGTTAAGGCAGGCAAATTGTGTCTATGGGGTCCCTGAAAGCCAGTGGGCCCTGGAACAACCACTGTCAGGAGCAGGAGTGGGAGACCAAGGGACCAGAGCACCAGGGAAGATGAAAGGAAGCCAGGGCAACCTGTCAGAACAAGCCTGGAAGAGGGCAGTGTGAGAAAATCACAGAAACGCTGGGCTTTGATACGTGCCTGATGATGAATTCCACAAGCAGACCAGAGTTGAAAAAGCTAACAAGTGTTTGCTGAATAAATGAATAATCAGTGGAGAGGCTGGGGGACAGTCTCAGCTCCCCACGGCTCGTGCCTTGCAGGCTCCTCCCTTGAACAACCTTCCGGTGCGGGAGCCGTGATTCCCCCACAGGGGTGCGGGTGCCACACTAGCACCAACCCTCCCATTAGAGTGAGCCAATGCAGAGAGCAAAGCTATTCATCTGTTTTCCTGGGCACTGAGGCCAACAGCCCAGCAGACTCCTTCAGCGAAGCTGTTCTATTTGATAAATGAAATACATGCTTTGAGTTCATGGTCTGCAGTTCTGACCCCAGCATGAGGCCAGGTATCCTTTGTGGTTCCATTAAGTACAAAGCAGAGCCTGGGACAAACTGCTATCCCACCTAGAGAGAGCCAGCAAGCACACTAGGCGGTGCTGGGGACGGCAGCCAAGCACAGGAAAACGAGATATTGTAAAAAAACATTTCAAATTGGCACCATCTACCGCAGAGCGTTGTAAGCACAGGTGCATTCTGACTCTGGACGTCAGGAAAAGGATGGGCGAGCCCACGTAGGTGGAGCAGGAGGCACTCTACCTCTACGTGCTGTGCCAGAGAAGTGAAGAAGGAAGACAGGAACCAGACACCCAAGAAGCAGCCATTTGTTCCTTTCAAGCCTTTCCATGTCATTCCTTTCACTGTACCAAGAGTGGTTTTTTTCTGAGAGTGGAGCCAGAACCGGATTAGAGTGCCAGGGCTTCAAAAATACTTTTTTTAAAAAGATAATTTGTATTAGATGCATACTATATGAATTGAAATATTAAAACAATACAAAGCTAGACATTAGTGTTACATTGACATGGACATCTACAGGCATAGACACAGAATGGACACAGTCACCAATATAGATCTATAGTATAAAAATGGGACATTGTCTCTTACCTCTCCCCCAACCTCCAAATACATTCCTCTCTCCAAAGGTAACCACTGGTGACAAGTAAAGATTCCCTTCAAGTTATGTATGTATGCATGTACAATCATATATATGTTTGGTTTTTGCTTTAATATAATCATTATACAATATCTGTCATGCCTTTTGTCACTTAAAATATGTCAGTGATCTGCCCATGTCTATCCTTGGAGATAGTTTCAAATTTTAATTTTTAATTGCCACATGGTATCCCACAGTATGGGTACACCATGCTGTATTTAATCTCTTCTGTGAAAGAACTTTGGGTGATGTCAAACTTTTTAGTACTATAAAATAACACGAAACTAAACCTCCTGGTATCTACATCTTTGTAGACATGAACAAGGATTTTCATGTCTACTAGAAATAGAATTCTGAGTTAACTATGAACACAATTTAAATTTTGAAAGATATTAAGAAATCAGCTCCATGAAAGTCTTGACCATAGCTTACTCCAACCAACAACGTATGAGAGTCCGATTTCCTCCCGTCCTTTCCCACATGAACATCATAATCTTTTAAGTATTTATCAGTCTGATAAATGAGAAATAGTAACTTTTTTATTCCTATGTCTACCAATAAGGCTGATCTTCTTTTCATATGTTTCTTGCCCACTGAATATCTTACTCTGTGAATTGTCTGCTGCTGTTCTTGGTTTACTTGTTGGTTATATCATTTGTCTATTTTTGAGTAATGTGAAAGAGTAAAAATGCTCTCTACCTTTCTCTACCCTCTCTTCCCCATCGAAATCAGAACTTTGCTTTTGCAATGACTTTTTTCTTCTTGATAAGTCTGTTCCATCCGCCCAATTTAACTATTAATAATACAAGCTTCTTATGAGTGAATACATGATTGCTGCAATGTTATTCCTACTTTTATCATTACTAATATAATTTACTGGCTGCTTCCTATGTATGTGTCATACATGGCCTCATGCACCCAAGTGCTGACAGAGTGAACAGAGCCCTGGACTCTCGATCAGGTGGCCAGGATGCAAGCCTCTCTTCCCAACAAGCTGGAGATTTGGGTCAAACCTGGTCATCTTTCCAGTGTCAGTATCCTCATTTAGTTCTGTCAACTAACTTGCAGAGTTGGGTTTTGAATCCTATTTATACGAACACAAGTTTCTAGAACCATAGTTCCAGTTGCCTAAAAAATCGCCCAGCACAATTTTGCCTCATATCAATGCCTTTCATACCTGCCTGAAGCCTCAAATTCTGTGCTAAACACTACAGCAAGCTTGTCCAGCCTTTGACTGCAGCCCAACACAAATTCATGAACTTTCTTAAAACATTTTGAAAATTATGCAGGGACCTTTTTTTTTTTAGCTCATCAGCTATCATTAGTGTTAGCATATTTTATGTGTGGTCCAAGACAATTCTTCTTCTTCCAGTGTGGCCCAGGGAAGCCAAAAGGTTAGATACCCCTGATCTATATAATTACTTGCATACTCTCTTATGGCCCCTAATAAATTTGAGAGAAATTTGAGAGCAGTAACTATGCCTTATAGCACCATGAAAAGAGATTCTTCATGGTTTTTGTTCATGGGAAGGAACTTCCACTTCGACTATTGTTTCATGTTCAATATGTAATATTTATAAACATATAAAACAGTTAGCATTCCTTTAAATATTAAAGAATCAATAGTCCTCAAAATTTACAGTTTAGTTACACAAATAATAAATCAATGTCTATTGTCTAATAAACTAGACTTTCCTAAGCATTCAAACATTGAATACAACATTTTGCTCAAATTCTCCTCAACATTTAATTACAATCACAAATCTAGTATGTTATACTCTCATAAATGCTTGAAACATCTTAGTAGACAAAACTTTACAAAATATCACAAGTATTACAGAAATTATTATACTGAAATCACTTTTAGTGCTAATAACATTAATTTAAATTCTATATTTTCCTAGGGTTGTACTAAGTAGTAATATCAAATCCATTCTCCACTCAAAAAAAAAATCTCAGACTAATCAATTTCTCTCTGAGATTTGCAACTTCTGTGTTATTGATCATTGGGGGAGGGGGTTCCTGTGGGTATGTGGGTGTTGTTCTTTGTTGTTGATGTTCATTTTTGTTTTTATCTGACATGGGATCTGGTTAAGCTATTTTAGAAATTAAACTTCCTTTATTATGTCAATAAAACTCTAAGATCACACTTTTCACACAGGTTCTGGCATCTCCCCTTGAAACAACGTACTGTACTCTAACTTTCACTAGGTCAGCATGAACCTTTGTCCTATCATTACACTATAGTGACCTGGCTTGTTAGCATTATTTGAAAAGCTTATATTCCTAATTATGTATTATAAGATTAGTAAGGCCAGCCAAGGGTTCTGTTTCCTAGGAGATGAGAGATTGAGTCTGTGCAATTACCTCATCTCCTTAGGACATCTGGACAATTGAAAACCTTGCCAACACACTGTTAACCTCTCTCTCAACTTAGTTTCTGTGGGCTATCATTGTGCCAATTAAATCTTGGAACCTCTCTCTATATGTCATTTTTGTGTGAGACAATGAAAACTGACCAGTTATTCCTGTCCTTACTAGTTTCTACTATTTCTCCCCAGACTACTTGGTAATGCATTTTTAACATCTCTAAGACGCTGTAAGAACAGATACACACTTCATAGAAGAAACAAACTACCCATATATATTAACATCCCCCTGATTTTTTTATGCTAAAATTGTTACAACTTGATGCTTTAACCTGATTACTTTGTCCATTTCAGTGTCACCTGGCACCTTTAAAATTACATTTTTTTTCTAAGCAACCACAGAATATTCTCAAATTTTCCTATGCCAAGACATGGAATCATCCCCCTGACCCTGCCCCTGCCCAGGAAACTTTGGCTTCTACTTGGGGCCAATACTTGGAAAGTTAGGAGTACATATGAGAGTCAGCAGTGGCCAGAAGGGCTGCTTCTGCTGCTGGGCCACTTTTGAAGGTGATCAAGTTGGAAAAGATATTCTTTTTGAGGTCATGAGTTCAAAATTATTTTTCTAACTTAGCACATTATACTGATACACCATCCTTTTCTTAGAGATGCTTTTCTACCACTTTAACACTACATACCCCTCCAAGGAAAGCCTGTAAGATATTTACTCTGCAAATGCCTGTTGAGTCACATTAAATTGAAAGACATTCTGCACAGAGAAATAGCTTTCCATCACCCCACTCTCCCTGATACAAGGTTAATGACTAGGCTAAACTCCATTCATCACGTGCCTCCTTATCCCTAACCTCACACCACCTATGCCTCACAGTTCACAAACAGAACAGAATCATTCCATCAAATAACTATCCTTCTGCTGGGGTGTAGAAAGAACATCAGAATCAGCTCCAGTTTTTAAAAAAGTTGTGGCACAACCCATGTTCATCTTCACTGCCTGCAGGTGACCCTCCCTCTTTCTTTCTTTGACCTCATCAGTCTACCCCTCAGCCATCCCACTTCAGAGATACAATGCAGTCACCCAGCACCCCATGGTCAGAACTTTCCCTTCCCTTCATTTTTGCTCATTCAAGTGTACCTATTTTTTTGCCCCACTCCTTTAGGCAAGTGCATAATTGATGCAATTTACTCACCTTACCACCCAACAGTTATGACTAATGAAGGATTAAGCTATTATTCCTCTTGGGAATCTTAAGCACCCTGATAGAAAATGGAGTGAGGAGATTCATTGTCCTTCAATCCCATCGTGAGTGAGCTACCAACTTGGCTTTTATAGAGAGCTAGCACCAGAAGTTGACCCTTAAAAAGACAAGGGAATGATCCAACATAGTCAATTTAAAGATGGTAAAGAGAAGGGTAGCAGGAAATAAATTGAAGTGGTGGACCAGCCTTTTCCTCACAACCTATGGATAGCATTTTTATGCAATTTTTATGTATGGAAATTTTAACTTTATCCTCTCTGAAGGGGCATTCTGTTGAAGGTTTTTCAGTAGCTACTATAATCAGATTTGCATTTCAGAAATATTACTTTGGGAGCTATGTGGAGAATGGGTTGGTAGTGGTGCACTGAACAGCCACAGTCTAGGCTAGAAATGATGGGAGCTGAACTAGTGGTGGAAGTACAGAGGAGTACTGGAATGCACAACATATCTAAGAGGGAGAAACAATCAGATCTGGGGATGAATTGAATGTAGAGGAACAGAAGGGAGAGGCAAGTCTAGGATGATTCCTAGTTCTCTGATGAGGGGATCTTCAGGGATAGTGGGTGGCTTGATTCACTGCATCGGAGATACATGAGGAGGTACAGATTTGAGGCGAAAATGAAGGTTCAGAATAACAGCTCCTGAAAGATATAACCTATAGGTTTGTGGCACAGAATTGAAATCAAATTTAGACATGTACATTTCAAAGTCATCCACAGGCCTGAGCACTCCGAGATGGGCTAGGGAAGAGATGGGCAGTGGCCTAGGGTGGGGATGAGGTGGCCTATGGAAGACAGTGGACCAAATAAGCTTTAAAGCAGGCCAGGGTCAGAGGCCTAAGTGTCACAGGCAGAAATGGACCCCAGAAAACAAGGCATGAAATAACTATGTGGAAAGTGGCAGGAATATTCTGCTCTATGAAGGAAATATTACTCCATATTTACTTTTTTAATTAACTAATTCACGGATACTCTAATTCATCCTTATTAAGGAGTCTGAAACAGCTTATAAAATATGACAATTCAGTAAAGAATTAAAGCAGATAAAGGGATCAGAACAAAAATGAAATCAAAGCTAGAACAGTTTTTGAAACCATAAGCAAATTGAAGATACACAAAACAAAATTAATGTCAGAACGTTACATACAAAGGTTAGATGTCCCAAGTTCACTTCTAAATATGGCAGCCAAAGCTAAAAGGGAAGCATTATTGATTATAGGAATCACAATGAACATACACATGTTTAAATTCCATTTCTTTCAAAGAAAGGTACATTGTCCTAGTAGTTAAGTCTGAAAAAAAAATGTCTCCTATGGGCTCTCCCAAAGGGCTACGGTGTAATATAGTAAGCAACACCCTCAACAAGTATGAAAAGCAACCTTCACAGGGCTGCTCACGACATCCTCACAGTTTCACCCCAAAGTCCAACTCAGTAAAAACAGTTTACAAGATACCAAAATAGTGTGGCTTAAGTACACAGTTCTGTGATGCTGTGGCTTGACTTAAGGATGAATTTTGAGCTTCTGGAGGAATCGATAGCCTTCCAACTATCCTCTAACAGTTTTATTCCTCACAATTGAGCTTTTGAAAGAACTGACCAACAGAGTGTGGGTCATGGGCTCTGGCAGGAACCTGGAGTACAGCTATCCCAGGGAAGACCTGTATCCTTAAACAATCTATGGAGGGCACCCTTCTCTTCATGTGTCCCTTTCATGGGAGACACTCCCTTACAAGAACTAAAGAGCCTGAGCAGGACAGCACCCTTCCCTCACCATCCTCCTCCAAGGGAGTGCCAGCTGGGCAGAACCAAGGTCCTGCCTCAGCAAATGTTTCTGCTGAATGTCCTCCTGCACAAAGTAAATGACCGATAACACCTCAGCACCCAGGCTGCCCAGGTGTCACTGCAGTTAGGAATTCAGGCAACATTACATTCAGGATAGATACTTGTCTTTGTGCCTTTGGGGCCCTAAATATGGAGGGGCAGCAAGAGAGACTGAGGCTAATAGAAGTAGGAAGAAACTATCTAGGAAGTAAACAGGTCAATTTAATACTGAAAAATGATGGGAAAGGGAGAAAGGAATCATTTCTTTTGTCACTGAAAACTATAGAACAGAAAACCCTACCATAATTCAGCTCAGAATCACACTGACTAGACCCCCCCCGTATCTTTGCAGGCTGCACACACATTCCCCAGGAAGCTCAGCACAGAGGTGCTGCCCCTTTTTGACAGGGGCCTACAGCCAGACTGGGACCATAGGGAAGCTCTGGAAAGGCTACTGGCCATCCATCTAGGCTGTATCCTTCAGTATGGTTTTATCAATAAAAAAGGCACATGATCTTCATCTTTCTGACTCAGAAGGGGATGAGAATAGAGGAGTGCCATATACTGGTCCCTGAAAACCCCAATGTAGGATGGGAATAACAAAAGTGAAGAATGAGCTGATGAACTGCGAGTTCATTCCTAGTAGGCTCTGACAGCAGCAGGAAGTGTTTACAGCAGCAGAAGCCCTAGACCAAGAAGAGATGGGCTTAAATTTGCTAATGAGCTGCTGACTGCTCTGATACAAGTTAGAAGAAGGAGCATATGCATGTATCATTTCCTATTCTTGTTACAATCTTGGGTAATGAGGGCACGGTGTCAGGTGTCTTCATTCTTCAAATGGTAATTCAAGGTGATTGAGCTGTGAGCTCTGTTACTGCTTAGTAATGGTCTTAGTCCTCAGAATCTTCTCTGCCTGCTTTAAGCCACTATCATCAGTTTTGGACAGGAAACTCTGGAGTCCCTCAGGAAACTTCATGTACTGATGGATAGAGTCCAAGTATAAAGTATATATCCTTCCTGGCATTTCCAAGCATAAGTAGGTCCAAGAAGCCTCATTAGGAGTCTTGTTGCTTGCTTCTGAAGCACAGGTTGCCTCTCAGTCTCCACCTGACTCTCAAGGAAAATAACCTGATTACATTACTACACTTACCAACCTGCTGGAAAATAAACTAAGTCCCTCACCAGCACCAATAACCTACACCCACCCCGATGCCCAAGAATCCAAAGCAACTGGCCTTCCCTTGGAAAAGTATTCATGAGCCTTTTCTTTCTCTTATAGAAAACAGTGATCAGACTCATCCACGAGCTGCTCAGGTCTTGAATCCTGGAATGCTCTAGTCAGGAGGAGCTTAGAGAACTATATTAATCTCCAGTTGTGAGCAACAGAAATGAACTTTGGGTAACTTAAGTAAAAAGAGAATATTCTGGAATGCTATGGGGCTGTTCACAAGATTGAAAGGAAGAGGAAAGAACCAAGCTTGGAATAGACAAGGGGGTTCCAGAAGGTTTTGCTGCCAATTGAGCCATGGCCCCACAGCTGGAATGATAAATTTCAAGTTCCTCCACCCTAGGTTCATTCTACTGAAAATCTGAAGCCCTAAAAGAGAGAAACCAGTAGACCAAGTGTAAGTCCTATCCCGCCTTATGCTGTACCTGGGTTATAAGAGGAAGGTCATGGACACTGAGCCTGGAGGGTCTCCATCAGCTTCCACAATGGGACAGAGGCTCCCGAGACTGACTTACCTACCACAACTGCACATAGAGGAGCATAATAAATTCCCCAAAAGCAAATCAAAGTGCTATCAGGAAGGGACAATGTATACATTCAAAAATGTCCTTATCAGAAAAGTTTAGACAAATCTCTTCTTTTAAGAAAACTAAGATCTAGAAAGGTTAAATAACTTTTGAAGGTCAAAGAGTAAGTTTGAGGAACAGGTAAAACAGAAATTAAGACAAATGTTACCCAAAGTATGGTCTCTGGACCCACAGTATCTCATCACCTGGGAAATACAGACCCTCAGGCACTACCTGAGACCTGAGTCAGAATCTACATTTTAACAACTTCTCAGGATGATCCACATGCACACTAAAGTCTGAACAGTGCTATTCTATCTTTATAGGTCTCAACCTTTCTGTCACCCAACAGGAGTGGAACCCAGGTATTTCTCACCTGAACTTAGTCTATGATGACCTTTCCTCAATTCATATAGAAAATAATGACATAAGTGTTTCTTCATCGTTGTCTAGCCTCTGGAGCCTCTTTGCCATGATGTGCTAGTTAGAATACTCAGACAGAGGGCAGCTTGTGTGGTCACCAGAAGCTTAAAGCCAGATTCCAACACAGTGGTAGGAGGAATTTTAAACTCAAGACTTCATAAAGGCAGTGCTGAGAGTAAGAGCCCCAACTGAAAAGTAAGAACCAAAATCCTATAAGATTTGAATTGCTCCATAGCACTTGGGTACAAGAAACATCACATTTCTTGTTGTTCTGCATCAGATTAAATCCTGTTCAGTCCTACCTGGCGAGAAGAAAATCTAGTTGCAGTTACTGGGGAAACCCTCTCCTTTCCTCATTTGAATTAGAACCAGGAGGCTTACATAGTTTTATAAAAATCAAGAAAGGTCCCTTCTTCCTCAGTCAGCCATGGCCACTCACTTTACCATTGGCCCTTCTACTCAGGGTCACTGCTCGAGCAGGACTTAAGGCACACCTGCTGTATGCAGACCTGCCCTCTGCAGGCCAGAGAAGTCTCCCTCCCTGTCCTCCCCACTGAAGTACTGTACTTCCTTTTGGATCGGTGGAAGTATGCTGTTGGTAATGAGATTTTACTGCATACATACTCAGAAGCTAGCAACATGCTCCTTGTTTGCCTACTAGGGTAAGATATATCAACATTTTACGGTGTTCCACAAAGAGCATGATGTAATAAAGAGCAGTAGCTTGTCCAGGCACCCTCTCTCTGAGGCGAGTTTGAGGGGCACTGCTCTCGGCTACCTATAATATGCATGTGTGTGGGGGGGGTGGGTGTGTACACACAATATACATACACACACACACAATATGTGTATGTATGTGTGTGTGTGTGTGCATATATATATATATATATATATATATATATATATACAGCCTTTGCTGCTGTTGGGCTCTGTAACTTGAGCACTCCTACAGCTGATACTCCTACATCAACTGACAGCCTTGAACCCATAAATGTTGCTCACCCAAGTTCTTATCACCTCTCCCCTACTGCATAATCTTTCTCTACAAAGAATATAATGAGAATGGTAAAGTCTCTGTGGCTCAAATTATTTGGGGAACTTGGAAAATGAGTATTTTTTCAATTAATGACTAGTGTGATTAAAATTATATAGATTCATATACAGAAGACGGTTCCAGCTGGGGGGGAGGGGGCAGGTGTGAAAACGATGGAATAGATGTTAAATTGCATGGTATGATTTTAGATATGAGTTACTGGCCCCCTAAATTCCTTTCATAGTATCAGATGCTTAGACTATATTTACTATAAAATAAAGTTGTTCATGCCATAATTAAAAATAAGACTTTAACTATAAATAATCCTGAAATAGAATATAGAGAGGTGGCCATACACACTAAGGTCTAAATAATTTACAGTAGAGATTTTCCTGAGTAAAGATTCAGGTTAGGAAAGGAAACACCTGAGGCATATACTGTTAGGGAACAGGGAGCCCTGAGAGGCAAGGAGAATACACCAAGGAGCAACTCATCATCTTCACAGTTTTGCCAAGATCTTATACTAAGTGTCAATCTCTTTGCTGTACCCCTAAATGCCCTTAACTATTATGTGTGCTGAGTTTTCTTCATTCCTCCTAGGTCAGGGATTTCAGACAATGCCCACTCTGGTCACAACTCCAGTAAACTTATTCACAGATCAAGAGGCCTTCCCGAGTCATCAGATTCTGACTGACTCAGTGGACATCAGAGGTCTCTTCAAAACACGTTCCACAGCAACTGAAGTGGAAGAAGAAAAACTGCCCATTTGGACTCCGTATGCCATAATGGTATTCTTTGACCAAAGCAACATACACTGAGTTACATAAATTTCAAGTTATATGGCAGGGACTTACCTTCAAGGAGCTTTTAGTTTATTTGAGAAAATAGAGCATGTGCATAGAAAGAAAATAAACAATACACAATGGTCTCCAGTAAGTCCCAAATGAACAAAAGAGACAACAATTTCAGTGGCATTCCAGTGAGAGAGGACGAGGTGGGGGTGTCCTCATCATTAGCAGAGTGATTTAGGAAAGCTTTACGGAGAAATAGAAACTTCAACTTGACTCTGAGCAATAATTCTTAATTTAAGTCAATGTTCTCTTAATGGGTACGTGAATGGAGCTTCAGGGGAGAATGAACTCTTTAAATATGCATTTGTCTGGGATGAAGTTTCATGGCCTTCACAAGATTCTCAAAGGAGTGACTACAAAAGTTACAAGTCATCACCTTGCAAAAAACTGCATAAGTAATGAGGAAGAAAGGCAACATCCTAAATAGGGGGCCATGTAAACAAAAGAATGGCGAGAGGATGAACAAGCCACATGGGCGCTTGGAATGAGCCACGCCAGGCTAGCGGTAGCAGTGGCGCCCTGTGTCCCTCAGGCCGTATCAAGTGACGGAGCCGGGAGAGCAGGTTAGCCCTGCGTGGTAACGGGCCTTCACTATGGGATGATGCTGTGGGCAGTGCTCAGGTGAATGACACAGTTGAGCATGACTGCTCTGACCACCTGGGACAGATAAGGTAGAAGTCGATGAGCCTGAAGTGAGAGAGACCTCTTGTGCAGTGATGAGGATCAAGAAAATGAGTTGAGCTGGTGGTTACAGTCATGCAACGCATGAGAGGGATTCTGGAGGCACTGAGAGAAGGACTGATAAAGTTTAGTAACTTTGGGATGTGGGCGGAGAGAGAAGAGAAACAAGGAAAACTCAAAACCTCAAGCCTGGATGCCTGGAGAAATGAAGACTCCTTCACAGAAATAAGGAATGGTGGACAGAAAGCTGGTTTCCAAGAAAATGGTAAAGACTTTCATTTCCAACATGCAGGGTTTAAGGTGCTGTCCCAGTTAACATTCGAGAACCTCCTTATCAATGGCACCAAGTATCCACACACCCAAACATGAGATGAGTGCTGTCCCCGATCACATTCCCCCAGCCCAGTGCCCTCTGTCCTAGACAGGTGATTCGGTCTGACTACTTGGGAGACTCTGCACTGTTAACTTGAGGCTGTATCATTTTTGTTTTTTATTAGCAATCTTTCCTGAAGCGTTGTCTCCAAATGACGTTATCACAGTGTGATTAGGAGACATGCAAGGACATAAACATTCCAATAAGATAAAAGAAGCCCTGCTTTCCCAGTACTCTCAGAGCACTTCAACTTCATTAGGCTCCATGTTGTTTCATTAGAGTCAATGCCATTTAAATTTTTATGTTCATTTCAAGGCTATTTGTTTTGACAAAGGATTTTAGGAAAACACAATACAAACTTTCTGGGTTTTATTTAACTCTATAACCATCTAATTTACTCCCCAATAAAGGAATAACTAAGCATTCCTGTTATGTTACTCAAAACCTCTTTGCATAATTTTGAAATATAATGCAAGACTCTGCAATGAGGAAATTCATGCCAAAGAAATGCTGACACAAGCTATCCAGTGTTCAGGCTGAGGTTTAAGGACTAGACATGCTCTCTCTTCATTAGCACACACACACCCTATAGGACCCAAATACTCCTCCTCTATTTATATATTGTTACTTCTCTAAACAAGTGTGTCTCTGACCCTGCCTCATATACCCTAGATAATGCCCAGCAGGGAGTTCCGACAGCCTGGAAATGCCAACAAACAGAAGACAGCAATGAGTAACATGGGACAGGGTCACAGAGTGGGAGAAAAGCAGGAAGGCACGGATTTTTCAGAACTGTTCCTCATGTCTCTCCAAGATGACATTCTAATTGATTCAGATGAACCAAGCCGCTGTCCAACCCCTCATTTTGTGCAGTGTTCCTCCCTGATAGGCAGGATGTCCCTTTTATCTGTCTAAGTGCAGTTGCTCTTTCAATATCCACCTTAAATTCTGCCTCCTCTCTGAGCCTCTTTGTTTATCTCAGGCCCCTGGACTGTTGTTTTCTCTCGATTGCCTAACTAACAAATGCTTTTGAGCACCTTCTAATTGTAGGCATGAGTGTCCATTTTGCCTGATGGTTGTTTCCCCCAACCCTGTATTGTGGGAGTATATTCATATCTTCACTCTAACACACACAATGGTTTCACTTCTTTCATATTTCTCATATTGCCAAACCAATTCCTTGGCAGAGTATCAATTAATGCCCATATGTTAAAATATGCCTAGTGTGTGCTACAGGAAAAAATCAGCAACAAAAACATTTAGGCAAATCTAGAACTAGCTGCCATTTCAGGACAATTAGAAAGAAACTTAAAAGAATGACAATATCTATGGAAATACATATGGTTTGTTGAGTTTTTAAGCAGAAGAAACAACAGAATAAGCCCATTAAAAAGTGTTTCTAATACAATAAGCTGAGTAATGTGTTTGGTTGTCTTTGTGAAGTATGAGAAGTGAGCAGAACTGACTTCCACTTGGATCTCACAATGAGTTATGAGCCCTGGGGGAATTGCATGGCTCACACTGTCCTAGGACGTGGACAGCAACTTGTTCACATCATCTGTGATAACAGCCAATATGTGCTTCCAAAAATGGGCCTGGAATTCACATACTCTAAAACTCATGTCCAGTAAAGTTCCCCTGAGGTGGCCCTCTGAGTATAAAATTTGAACTGCCTGGAAAAAAATAAATAAATAAAACAGCATCCTAAGCAAAAGAAAGTCATTATCCTTTGAATAAGAAGATACTTGAAACAGGAGAGCTGTGTGTTAGTATATACAGATATTTCACTTTTCCTAATTATAAAGTCAGTGCCACTACACTCCTTCCCCAATACAGACAAGGGTCTTTTTTCCTACTTCATGGCTCCCAAGTAGCTCGTATTATCCTATAGGAAGCAGTAAATACTTAGCCACCTGAACTGCTAGCTTTTCACACAAACATCTGTAAAGTTTGGTGGGCCTCTTAACTATTGTATTTCCATAGCAAACACATTTTCTATTTAAATCTTTTATTTACAATACTTTTGTGTACATCCAAACCAACAGAATATACTCTGAGGCAGAGATTTTAGAAGAGAAATAAAATTTTTAACACTTAGAACTTTCCTAGTATGGCTTCTGTAACACAGGAAAAGAGCAGGGCAATTAAAAAAATTGTCTATGGACTCAGAAAGAAGAAAAAAAGAGAAGCCTTTATTAAAATGGTCACTGGAGAAATATCTCCTCAAACACATTATTTATCCCTCACCCAGAACAGAGAGAAAGAGATATGAGTGTGCTCTTTAAATTAAAATCTCTGTGAAGTGGTTGCAGAAAAGCTTATCTTTGGTTTCAGCTCTAAGACATTTCAATGTTAATCTTAGACACTGAGGAAAAGGTTAACAACACATAGTCCTGTGGGATCTAAAATTATATACTCCTGAGGTCAAATATCATCTTTGTCAGTCATTACATGAAATGGACCCATTTCATGATAGCCAGGTGGTCTGTGTGACAATTGGAAAGTTTCAAAGCTTCTCTGAGCTTCAGCTGTACGATGAAGATAAAAATTCCAACCTCACAGTTCTGTTTTGAAGATAAAACAAGATCCTGTGTAACCCCTCGTACAGTCCCTGGCCACCAGGCAGTCAGTAGAAGCTTGATAAATATTGGATTTTTCCTCTCTACATCTTTATACTTCTCCCTTCTTACATGCCCAAAATGCTCAGAAATCAGGGGCTCCATTTATATCCATCCTAAAATACCATTTATTAAAGCATCCTTGAACATAACTGTTTATTTACATCAATTTCTCCATTTATAAAATAAAAGTATTACTTACCCGACCTACCTCATTAGAGTGATTGGACATCTTTAAAAAATACACAAGACTGAAAAAAAAAGTCAGTGAAAAGGGAAAAAAAACGGGGCTGACTTTCAGAAGACTGGATTCTAGTCATGTGACCTTGGGCAAGCCTCCCAGCTTCAAGGTTCTCATTTTCCTCACATTTAATATACAGATAATGATACCTGCATCACCCATGTCATAAGGTTGTAGTAAACCCTTCTTTTCCATTATCTACCTTTATCCTTGCACCTCTGCAACAGGACATGGTTTGGTTCTTGGTCACCCAGCTGTTATTCAAACCAAAATTTACACCTCCTGAAGTCCCAAAGTCTTGCCTTCTCCTACATCAGGATGGTAGCATTATTTCAGAGAGTAAGTTCTTTGAAGGCAAGGACTATGCCTTTCTTCTTAAGAGTTGCACTCCTACCTCAGCAAGGATTTATTTTATACCTTAAACAATCAAATGCCAATATTTGCTGATCAAATTGATTTTAACACATCACACTATGTATATATAAATCTTCACACAGGAATTAGCAATGAATACTCATGCAATTAAATACACTGAGGCAGTGTAATATATTGGCAGCATGAGAGAGACCACTGAAAAACTCCTCTGGAGATCACAACAAATAAAACATCTATAACTCAACTAAGGATTCCCTATGCAATGCACAAAAACAGTAAGAGACCAGCTCATCACATCAAAGCACCTGCACATGGGCTAAAAGGTACAAACAAAGGAGAAAAAAGGGGGAATGCAAAGACGCTGGCTGCATCCAGTCTCTACTTGGAATTATATTGTGGGTGGAGGGAGCAGAAAGACAGCAGTCAAGCATTCCAGACCTCACAGGGTCACCGGGCCAGAGAAAAGAAGGCACAGAGACAGAGCTGTGACACACCCAGGAGGTGCAAACTGGGTGCAAGAGATGCAGCAGCCCACAGTCACTGGGGTTCCAAGAGGAGGGGGAGTGACGGGGGCGGTGAGGATCCATGGCCTGACCTCACTCCAGCGCCAGAAAGAAGCAAGGAGAAAGGAGGCTGTGGGAGCATTTCCCCACCCACAATCAGCCCAGTCTGAGGGACCAGCATACAGGACAGCTGATCCCAAGGCTTAGGACAGAGACCTTGGGGCAAACTGAGAACAGAAGGGCGTAAGCCCGCACTACCCCCACAGCCCCGCAGCTCCAGGCAGAAAACAAAGGTGTGGACCCAGGCCGCCCTCCCTCCCTTTCAGACCTCTACCTTCCCAGTATTAGCAGCGAACCCCCAAAAAATTGCAGCAGTGAATGTGGGCTTAAGAAGCAGAACATCTACAGAAAGGCTGCCAGAATGAGGAAACAAAGAAATACACCTCAAAATAAATTCAAGCAGCAGAAAATCACAGTAAAACAGGATGGAGTTAAACAACCTATCAGAGAGAAAGCTCGAGATAATAATTATAAGAATGATCAAAGAAATTAGTGATAATTTTAGCAGAGAGATAGCAAGCATAAGGAAAGACATAGGGACCATAAAAAAAAAAATCAGGCAATACTTACCTGGCAGGGGAAATGCCATGACCACGAAGGTGGTTTTCCCAGGGCGAGGCTTATCCATGGCACTCCAGACGTGCTGACCCCTGCGATTTCCCCAAATGTGGGAAACTCAACTGCATCATTTGTGGTAGTGGGGGGCTGCATTCGCGCTCTCCCCTGAATAAAAAAAAAAAAAAAAGATCAGGCAAAGATAAAGATTACAATAACTGAAATGAAGAATAGAATAAAAGGCATCACTGGACTAGATAAAGCAGAGGTGCCAATCAGTGATTTGGAGGTAAAAGTAGTCTGACATCCAAGCAGAACAACAAAAAGAAAAAAGGTGCTCCAAAAAATGAGGATATTAAATATAAGATTCCTCTGGGACATTAAGCATAACAACACTCACGTCATAGGATTACCAGAACAGGTAGAGAAACAGCAAGGGATCAAGAACTTATCTGAAGAAATACTGACTGAAAATTTTCCTAACCTGGCAAAGGAAATAGACATACAAGCCCAGGAAACACAGAGAGTCCCAGACAAGATGAACCCAAACAGGCCTACATCAAGATACATCATAACTAAAACAGCAAAAGTTACAAAGACGAAGAGATAATATTAAAAGCAGGAAGAGAAAGGCAAATAGTAATTTATAAGGGATCACCCATATGACTGTCAGCAGATTTCTCAACAGAAACTTTGCAGGCCAGAAGGGACTGGCAGAAAATATTCAACATGATGAAAACCAAGTGCCTACAACCAAGATTAATGTATCCAGCAAGGCTATCATACAAAATTTAAGAACAGATAAAGAGTTTCCCAGACAAAAAAAAAAAAAAAAGCTAAAGGAGTTCATCACCATCAAACCAATACTACAAAGAAGGTTAGAGGGACTTCTTTAAGATGAAAAAAAAATAAAAAGCAAAAATTATGAATAATAAAATGGCAATATGTACATATCTATCAATAGTTATGAGTAGACCATCAAACAAAGGAAGGCAGATACAAGTTGACTTCACTTATAGGTGAAATCCAAAGAAGAAAATAAACAAGCAGAACAGGAACATTCATAGATACAGAAAACCTTTGGTTTGTTGCCAGGTGGGGGGAGGGTTGGGGAGGGGTCAAATAAGGGGAAGAGATTGGGAAGTTCAGTGTGGTGGTTACAAGGTAATAGTTACAGAGATACGGGGTATAACATCTGAATGTAGTCAATGATACCGCAATAGCCATATATGGCGTCGGATGGGTACCAGATCTGATGAGGCGATGGGAGGAGGGCTGGAGGTGAAAAACGGAAAGCAATCAAGTACAAATTCATAGTCACAAAATAGTCATAGGGATGTAAAGTGCAGCATAGGGCATACAATCAATAACTTTGTAATAACTATATATGGTGTCAGAGGTGAATCCAAATGAGGATTTTGTAAATTATATAAATGGATCACCACTATGCTGTATACCTGAAACCAAGATAATATTGTATGCCAAATGTAATTGGGGAAAAAAAATCCAGAGTAGCTGAATTCAAATCATAGTTCTGCTCCTTGCTATCTGTGTGTCTTTGGGAAAGAGACTACATCCTCCCCAAGCATTGGTTTCTTCATCTATCACATGGGAAAAACCAGACCAGCCTCCTCAGGTAGCACAGAAATGAAATGAGATACCAAATGCATGCAGAGAAGACATTTTCTGTCTTCAGACTCTGTGCAAGGAGGTAGCAGAAACAGGGGGAACTACATGGAAGGTAAAAACGAAGTGGAAGTTTGGGCAAGTTGAAAGTAACTGAGTGACGTAGTCGGGAGAGCTAATAAGGTCTGGAGAGGGGAATAAAGTTAAAGCTCACACTTATACCTGTGTTCAACTCTGCTTCCAGGGTTTCTGACTTAAAGTGGTGAGCTGAAGGGCTAGGTTAAAAAAAAAAAAAGGAAGGACATATTCCCTTGAGGTAAAACATTACTCCAAAACCTGCAGGTTTGCTCTCCTCCTCTTTCCTGCCCTTCTGCCCAGACTCATTCAATTTTTCACACTTACCACGCCAGGCCACTTACAGTTCCCCAGCGAACGTTCTCATTCTCATTTTAACCAATACACACACACACAGTACATGTAGTCTTGTACATCCTCAAAGAGTCACAAACATGCATCTGTGTACCTCCATCTTTTTCTCCCGACTCCCAGCCCCCAGGCAGTCCAAGGAACGCACTTGTGAGTAGCAGGCACTGATGATGGCATGGACACTAGTAAAAGCCATGGCCAGGGCTCTGGTTAAACTGACCATGTGCATTTTTCTCCACTTCTCAAATCCCATTAAAATGTTGACAATGCATAAATTGTAGAACCGGAAAGTAGATGGGCAGTGGGAAATGTCTTAGCAGACCAGAAAAGCTGAAAGCTAAGTCCTGCTGGTTTGTGTTGCAGACCCCAGAAAAACAGACTTGGAGTCACCAGGGTCCTCCCCCCAGATAGAAGAGAGGAGGGGCATGTAAAACAGAGGATGTGGGGAGTCACAGAGCTAAACGCAAGGAAGTGTGTTCATTACACCTCAGTAAATCTCCTGGAGGGAGGGGTAAGGGTAGGGAAAGAAAACAAAACAAAATAAGGGGACTAAGTAAAAATTAGCATTCTAAATGGTAAGAGACCACCACACCCCCAGTTCCTGGAACTCTGGCAGCCAAATACCTCCAGGCAGAAAATACAGAGAATTGCTCAGCAGAAACTGACCAGCCCAAGAAGAAAGAACAGATGGAGAGATTTAGGGGTCCTCCAGTGAAATGCCTAAATCCCCATGTGTTTGATTATCCATTACTTGGCACAACCCTCCTTCCCTCATGCACATCTTTCAATCACCTTTTTAGCACTTTCCTCTTAAATAAATAAAAGCCATCTCAGAGAAACCTCCAACATAAAAGTGAGACCAAAAACCAAAGAAAAGGAACTGAAAACAAAAGAGACAATGCAGAAAGCAGAAGAAAATTTTAAACACACTCAAAAACACCACAGGATTACTGATACAAGTAAAGCATACACAGCAATTAAAAAGTAAAATCAAAAGAGGGAGTTTTATCCTTCTTTTTCCTTTTTCATGTGTTTATGCATGGGTGTGTTAAGATTATGTGTACTGTATTGTTTTGTTTTATGATTATTCCTTACCCTGTACTTAACCAATGGTCCACTATTAATAAAGAAGATAATAAAAGCTAAAAAAATAATTCCAAATAAGGCATTCATGAATAAAGAATAAAACGTCATACAATGTAAAGACAGAATTTTAAAAAATTTTCAATACATTAGAAGACTAAACTGAGGAAATGTCTCCAAAATTAGAACAAAACAACAGATTTAAAAAAAAAAAAGAGGAGAAGGGGGGGAAAAAAAGAGAACCAATCCAGAAGGTCCAACATCAATTACATAAATTCTAAAAATCAAACACAGAAAGACCAAGAGAAAGAAAATGATCAAAGATATAACACAAAGAATTTCCCAAAACAAAAATACAGAAATCATCAGCTTGAGAGGACATGTCCCCGACATTTTCTACTAGAAGCCCATGAATGAACAATCCCAGAACCACATGTTCTATGCCACAGCATAACTACACTTGATTATGTGTAGAGGAGATAAAATTGGTACTGCCAAAGGAGCTGGAGCCCACGCAAATTTTTCATTCTTTGATGGTCATCTCTCCTATTCCCAACCTTATTTCTAGGCTAAAAAATTGTAATGATAACGCGTCAGATAAGGGTCTAATATCTAAAATATATAAAGAACTAATAAGACTTAACAACAAAAAAACAAACAACCCAATTGAAAAGTGGGCAGAAGAACTAAACAGACACTTCTCCCATGAAGAAATACAAATGGCCAGCAGACATATGAAAAAATGCTCATCCTCATTAGCTATCAGGGAAATGCAAATCAAAACCACAATGA